>JAWJVD010000102.1:0-90000 GCA_038048745.1 Coluber constrictor foxii | reverse complement strand
CACATTTTTGAATGTTCAGTTGACTGAGTTTCATGTTTAATGAATAAAGTTAATAATAGCAGTAGTAATAGTAGTAATAGTAGTAGAGTAGTAGTAGCAATAATAATAATAATAATAATAATAATAATAATAATAATAATAATAATAATAATAATAATAATGACTACCCTGCTATTTAGAAATTCTAAATTTACCGGACTTGAACATTTTGACTCTACAAAAAAACCACCTTACTCGGAACAGCTTACATCCTCCGATGATATCTTAACAGTTCCTAAGTCCTTGGTTAGGACTCGAGCTGCTGAGCTATTAACCAGCTTCAAAGGCTGTGAATCTCACTACAGATTAAATAATAATAATAATAATAATAATAATAATAATAATAATAATAATAATAATAATTGATACCCATTGTCATCGGGGCACTTGGTACCATGTCCAAGAATTTTATAAGATACATCAGCAAATTGCAGCTTCCTGCAATAACATCTGTGGAACTGCAATAAACTGCGCTACTTGGAACATCCTACATCTTAAGAAGGTCCTACATCTTGGTTGATCCCTAGGACGCTGGGAGCCACCCATATCAACCATTAGCACCAGTCAGTGGTATTTGCGATGCATTTTTGAATATCCAGTTGACTGAGTTTCATGTTTAATGAATAAAGTATAATGATGATGATGATGATGATGATAATGATACTTGGTCGATACCTAGGATGCTGGCAGCAACCCGTATCAACCATCAGCACCAGTCAATGATACATTTTAAAATGTTCAGTTGGCTGAGCTTCATGTTTAATGAATAAAAGAAGTAATAATAATAATAATAATCCTCCGACGATACCTTAACAGTTCCTAGTTCCTTGGTTAGGACTCGAGCTGCTGACCTATTAACCAGCCTCAAAGACTGTGAATCTCACTACAGATTAACCAATAATAATAATAATAATAATAATAATAATAATAATAATAATAATAGGAGGAGGAGCAATACCCAAAGGGCTACCCCACTATTTAGAAATTCTAAATTTACCCGACTTGGATATTTTGACTCTACAAAAAAATCACCTTACTCGGAACAGCTTCCATCCTCCGAGGATACCTTAACAGTTCCTAGGTCCTTGGTTAGGACTCGAGCTGCTGAGCTATTAACCAGCCTCCAAGGCTGTGAATCTCACTACAGATTAACCAATAATAATAATAGGAATAATAGGAATAAGAATCTCTTTTATTCATTAAACATGAAACTCTGTCAGCTGTACACTTCAAAATGAGTCACAAAAACAATCGTATTTGTGACACATTTTTAAATTTTAAAGAGATAATAATAACCCATATTAATAAAATTACTTTATTAATTAATTATATTTAATAATAAATAATAATAAACCCGTTTAATGAAGTAAATAATACTAATCATCATCATCATCTACAAAAAACCACCTTACTCGGAACAGCTTCCATCCTCCGACGATACCTTAACAATTCCTAGGTCCTTGATTCGGACTCGAGCTGCTGAGCTATTAACCAGCCTCAAAGGCTGTGAATCTCACTACAGATTTAATAATAATAATAATAATAATAATAATAATAATAATAATAATAATAATAATAATAATAATAATAATAATAATAATAATAATAGGAGGAGGAGGAGGAGGAGGAGAAAGAAAGAAAGAAAGAAAGAAAGAAAGAAAGAAAGAAAGAAAGAAAGAAAGAAAGAAAGAAAGAAAGAAAGAAAGAAAGAAAGAAAGAAAGAAAGAGAAATATCTTTGTTGATCCGAGATTAATTAATTCTGCCTAATTCTGGTATCGGTAAATGAGCAATTCCGCACTAAATCTTTGCCTTTGTTCTGTCCGCTCATCCCCCGGCGCGCGCACTTCGGGATGTGTGCGCACATCCGACTTCAATGTTGCGCACACATTGAAGTCGAGGCATCCAGGGGAGGTCGGGATTTCTTTTCTTTTTTTAAATACAAAAAGATTCTGGTGCAAACCCTAATTCGGGGCGCCCACCCCTCTTTTTCTCGCTCACCCCGCTTCCCCTGGCAGGCGAGTCCCGTTGATTTCAATGGGGGCTCCGGGCTAGAGCCCCAACGTAGGAAGATGTTTCTCGTGGAAGCCTTGGTTTTTGTTGTTGTTGACGTGTGTTGTTTGTTTTGCCACATTCACACAACCTCTTTCCTCCCCTGTTCCTTTGTCCAGCTGAGAAGACACGGAGGAGGCTCCCGCCACCGTCCTTCGATTTAAAACGTCTATAGAGATTCTCTCTAAAAGGATACCAAGGGCAAGCAAGGAGCATCAATCCTTCCATTCCCCACTCTTCCGTCAGAGTTGAAGAAGCTTCTTGTGGGCGAGGAGCGAAAAGTCTTAAAAGCGAAAAAAACGAGAAACAGACGGCCCCTCGAGCGCAGATGGGAAGCGAGTTCGGAAACGGGCGCCTCCAGACAGTTTATGGATGTCGAGACCCATAAACCGCAGCCAGTTCAAAGCCCAAAGCTGAGTGTCGCCCGATAGCTGGGAACGATGGGAGTTGTTAACAAAAGCCAAAACGGCTCGGAGAACACGCCCGCTGGCATGGACTTCCAAGGGTTTTGACCTACACCGGCGTCGTGAGAAAGGGGCAACTGTCAAATTCCGGGCCGTGGGTCTCACCTCCCATCCCCTTAACTCTTCTTCACGGCTATGTAGTCCTCCTCTCCTTTTCTTTCTTTCTTTCTTTCTTTCTTTCTTTCTTTCTTTCTTTCTTTCTTTCTTTCTTTCTTTCTTTCTTTCTTTCTTTCTTTCTTTTGGACCGTACAGACATGGTTTTGGGGCAGAAGATAGGAAGAGATGCGTGTACGTGTGAACGGACTCTTTTGCATTATGTCTTTAAACGGTGCTCTGTAAGGTCTTGGGGGTTAAGCCCTTGCTGGGGTGAGGGGGAGTCACGCAAGAGGACGTGGGACTTTCGAGGGGGTGGGTGGGGGGCAGCGCCCGATCCTGAGCTGGGGAGGGAGCGTTGATCCAACCTTCTTGCGCGCAGGGTGAGGCTGGAAAATAGCTAAGATAAAGGGAAGCGCAGATGGACACAGTTTGAATCGCCCGGCCAGGAACTTCTGTGCATTCCCCCCCCCCCCCACCAACTCTAGCGGGTCCCCATAATCCTTGGCCAGCCCAGTGCAATGGGAACAGGAACCCTTGGCCGGCGAAGGCTGATGGCAGGACAGGAAGGGAGTGAGGACAACCGGTCCCCCTCCTGCCAGTCCGGTGGGGCGGCGGTAACGCGTGCCTAGCTAGCAACCTCACTCGGGACTAGTCGCTTTACACCTCTCCTTGTGAGCACGGCAATGAAAACCCTCCGCTCTCTTCGCGGCAAACGAAGGCCTGGCGCTGATAATGTGACCTAGCTGGGTGATGAAACGTCTACTAGAAGACAAGAAAGCTCGCGGCCATCTTCTTGACTTTTTTTTTCTTTTTGACACGAGTCTGCCAGCTATCCTTGCCCCTTAAGGCCTTAACTGAACGTCTGAACTTGGAAGACCCGCGAGGAAGGCGGCCTCTCCTGCTACGCCTAGCGGCTATCCTGGGTCGGTGGAAGGAGGCGTCCCTGGCCTGATTCCCGCCCTGCGCTTGAGCGGATCGGCGGGGAAGAAGAGATGGAGGGGGGGTGGGGGAAGGAGCGGGGGAGAAAGGAAAGGAAGGGAAACGGGAAGAAGCCCCAGTTTGCATCGGACTGACTGTCTGTCTGTCTCTCTCTCTCTTTTCTCTCTCTCTCTCTCTTCTCTCTCTCTCTTCTCTCTCTTTCTCTCTCTCTCTCCCTCTCTCTTTATCCATCTCTTTCTCTCTCCGTCTCTCTCTCTCTACCTCTGTCTGTTTCTGTCATCTACCTAACTATCTCTGATCTCTCTCTCTTTCTGTTTCTGTATCTCTTTCTCATCTCTCTTTTCTCTCTCTCTCTCTCTCTTTCTTTCTTTCTCCCTCCCCCCCTCTCTCTCCGTCTCTTTTTATCCATCTCTTTCTGTCTCTGTCTCTCCCTTTTCCTCTGTCTGTCTCTGTCTATTATCTCTCTCTCTCTCTTTCTGTATCTCTATCTCATGTCTCTCTCTTTTTTCTCTCTTTCTCTCTCCCTCCCTCCCTCTCTATTTATCAATCTCTCTCTCTCTCTCTATCTCTGTCTGTGTCTATTTTCTATCTATCTATCTATCTATCTATCTATCTATCTATCTATCTATCTATCTATCTATCTATCTATCTATCTATCATCTATCTATCATCTATCTATCTATCTTTGATATTTCTCTCTCTGTGTATCTCTATCTCAACTCTATCTATCTATCTTCTCTCTCTCTCTCTCCCTCTCTATTTATCCATCTCTTTCTCTCTCTGTCTCTCTCTCTACCTGTGTCTGTCTCTACCTACCTACCTACCTACCTAGTTTTTCCCAAAATAAGACATTCCCTTATTTCAGGGTTCAAAAAAAAAAGATAAGTCAGAGTCTTATTTTCGGGGAAACACGGTAGCTATGTATCTATAATCTCTCCCCCCACCGTCTGTCTGTCTGTCTGTTTTTCTATCAAAATTACACACACACACACCCCCGCAATTTGCGAGAGCTATATTTTGCCCCCCCCCCCCCGCAGGAAAGCAGCTAATGGGGAGACCGGGAAAGCCGACGCTTGCCCGATGCGCTGAAGGGTTCGAGGCCGCGCCGGCCTCATCGCTTCTGCGGGGCGACCTCCGCTCCGGTTCTTCCCTTCACGCGGGGAAGCGGCCGGCCGATTCCCAACATCGGGCGAGCCCTAAAATCCTTTTAGCCGGTCCCCGGAGACCCCCGCACTTCGACGAGCCCCATCTTCAGAGCCGGGGGGAGGGAGGGAGAAACGGTTTAAAACTACCCCCCCAAAAAACGTCTGGAGTGGTCGTACCAGTCTCCGTTTCCCAATATTTGACGCGGTGTGTGAACTGGGTGTGTGAATGGAGGTCTTTTTCTGTTAGTCCTAAATTACGGGCGGGGATTCCTTTTTTTTTTCGTTGAGGACCCCCTTTTCCCGAGCGTCAGAATGCGGAAAATCAGTAGGTTATTGGGGAGAAAAAGGGACGGTAGAAAGAGGAGGCATTCACACGAGACCTTTAACCTGGGTCATCATTACACAATCAAATTCCCGTGTTTCTTTCACTGAGGCTACCCCGTCGGGAAGAATTCCGAAGGAATCCCAACGAAGTTTAAGCGGGTTTTCGAGAGCATCCGCTCAACGGTATAAGCCCGACCTGGGGACACGAGTTGTGTGAACCCGGCGGCGTAATCCCCGTTTTCTTTGTTTTTTTCTTCCTTTTCTCCCGCTTTTCTTTTCCGCCTCTCGCGGCCGCTTCTTCTCAAGAGGAACGCACTTTTTTTCCCCCCGGACAAACAACAAGACCTGATAAACAGCGCCTGTTCCTTTTTTCTTTGCTAACCTGGGTTTTAAAAGATGGGAACAAATCGTCGGAGGCGAACGAGGCTGCTGCTTCCCGGCGAATTCTAGAATTTACGGGGAATCCACATTGCAGAGCCGCCAGGCTTGGTTAGGATCCGCGCGCAAGGGAGATTCCGGCTGAGTTTTTGCGGCCGAGATGCCGGCAAAATTTAGAAAAATCGAAATAATCGGGAAGAAGCGTAATTTTTAACCGGTGTTTGCTCAACTGTTTTCCGAGTGTCAGGGCCGGAGCAAAAGGGACTTCGGGCGGACTGGTTTTCGTTGAGCCTGGGCAAAATCGGCCACGGATCAAACCCACCCAGAAGGGGCTCAGCGGAGACCAACTTCCCAGCCCACCCTACCTCGATTCCCGAGCAAAATCGCTCCCCCCATCCTATGTACCCGTAGGAAGAAGCCTCTTTCTTAAATTACCCCTTTACTTTCCTTCCTTGGGACGGTGAAATCCAGCTTTCGCATAATTTTGGGTGTGTGTGTGTGTGTGTGTGTTGAGTAGGCGTGTGTGTAACGCAACGATGAGGACAGGTGTAGAAAAAGAGAGAGGGGAGAAAATGGAATAGAATAGAATAGAAAAAATAGAATAGAATAGAATATTATAGAATATAGAATAGAATAAAATAAAATAAAATATAGAATACAGTAGTGTATGGAATGGAATGGAATGGAATGGAATGGAATGGAATGGAATGGAATAGAATAGAATAGAATAGAATAGAATAGAATAGAATAGAATAGAATAGAATAGAATAGAATAGAATAGAATAGAATAATTGGAAAGGACCTTGGAGGTGTTCTAGAATAGAATATAGAATAGAATAAAATAAAATAAAATATAGAATACAGTAGTGTATGGAATGGAATGGAATGGAATGGAATGGAATGGAATAGAACAGAACAGAACAGAACAGAACAGAACAGAACAGAACAGAACAGAATAGAATAGAATAGAATAGAATAGAATAATTGGAAAGGACCTTGGAGGTGTTCTAGAATAGAATATAGAATAGAATAAAATAAAATAAAATATAGAATACAGTAGTGTATGGAATGGAATGGAATGGAATGGAATGGAATGGAATGGAATAGAATAGAATAGAATAGAATAGAATAGAATAGAATAGAATAGAATAGAATAGAATTTTTTATTGGCCAAGTGCGATTGGACACACAACGAATTTGTCTTTGGTGCATAGGCTCTCGGTGTACATAAAAGACAAGATACATTTGTCAAGAATCATAAGGTACAACACTTAATGATAGTCATAGGGTACACATAAGCAATCAGGAAACAATATCAATATAAATCGTAAGGATGCCAGAGGAATCCTTACGAAAAGAGGAAGAGGATGCGGATGGGGTGGTGTCCTCGATTTGGGGGGGGGGGTGCCTCGGAAAGAACGGCCATTTCAATTAGCGCTCATCCCGGGGGTCGGACGGACCCCCCTCCACTCGCCACCTCCCCGCCCCCTTCACCCTGAAAAAAAATAAATAAAAGAGAAACTTTCACCCATGCGGCTAAAAAAAAAAACGCCGGACGGGAGCAACTGCCGAGCCCTAAATTCTCGAGAGCCCTTCGCCTCCATCTCTCTGCCCTCTGCCCCTCTCTGCCGATTGTAATCTGGGAGAGACGGGGTCGTGGGGGTGGGGGGTTGATGGTGGAGACGGGGGGGGGAGGGAGGGAGAGGGAGACATTGAGGAAGGGTCTCGGAGATTGTCCTCCTGGGGGGGTGGGGGGAAGAGAAGACGAGTGGTCCTTAAATCCAAGCCCGCAAGAATTTTTTTTTCCTCCCCACCCCAATTTCAGAGCTGTTGGAAACAGCTTATTTTATAAACTGTTGGCAACAGCTTATTATAAGCTGTTGGCCACAGCTTATTATAAGCTGTTGGCCACAGTTTATAAAATAAGCTGTTGGCCACAGTTTATAAAATAAGCTGTTGGCTTACTTTATTTTATTTTTATTTTATTGGCTATAGAGAAGAGCCTCTAAAGCATCTGGCCGCCCTGTTCTCCAGAGATGGGAGAAATGAAAACCCCAACCGATTCGGATGCCTACCTCCACCGTCCGTGGGAAGGGAGATGCGGCGCCGCACCCCGGAAAAGCTCTCGGGGTGGCGGTGGGCTTTGGAAGGATGCGACCGGCGGCTTTCCCGACCGACAGCCGTCCTTTTCCCTCGCTTCTCCATTTCTTCCCTTTTAACCAAACAAATGGACCATTTTTTTTTGCATCCATCGCATTTTATACATGATGAGCCGCCCGTAATAGGATTATTAAACAAAAACCGTCTCAGGCGCTGGCGTTAACCTTTTTTTCTTTTCTTTTTTTTCTCTCTTTTCTTTCTCTCTCTCTTTTTTTTTTTAAATGGCTAATTAGGTTTTGCACAGGAAAAAATTAGATTTAAAAGAGCTTATAGCCCGCCTGCCTTTTTTCAGTGGATGCTTACAATCATTGGAGGTGGGGGGGGGGCAGGACTGGTAAAACCAATTCGGAGAGAGAGATAATAGAAACAAAATTAACCGTTTTAACATATATTACGGGATCCCTATCCTAGGATCAAGGCGAAAGGATATTTTCATGATCGAATATTATATACATAAAACTAATTATCCGCCACGTTTCTGCCTTGATCAATTTACAAGCCTGGAAGGGAAGCGAAGAGGGCCCTCTAGCGGCCGAAGGGATGGCTGCAAGCCGGGAATCCGACAAGCGATGGTTCTCTTTTTGCAAACGCGAGGCTTAAAATAATATTTTTTTTTAAAAAAAAGATTTAAAACGGGTCAGGAGCTGGCAGAGGACCAAAACCGAAGATGTTCCTTATTATTTCATGATAAGAAAAAATATTTTGCGGACAGAGGAAAAATATCCTGATGATCCTTTTGCGTTCATGCTATAGAGACCCAAATATCTTGATATTTGTCTTAAAGCATCTCCACCATAAATGGATAAAAACGGGGCTAATTTATTGCCGGGCCTTTAAAAGCGGTGATATATAGGAGATCTGATACAAAAACCCAGGGGGGAAAAATATCCTTATCTCTAAGCCTGATCCCTTCTAATTTTAAAATCTTTTAGAGTTTTTTTAGATTTGATCTATTTTAATACCTATCTGTTTTAAATTTCTCAGCCGAATTTATACTTGTTTTTAGAATCATTTTAACTTTTATGTATTGGTTTTTTATTCGGTGTTCTCCGCCCTGAGTCCGTAAGGAGAAGGGCGGTATATAAGTCTAATGAATAAATAAATAAATAATAAATCAAAACAAATCTAGGAGCAAATATATATATCTGTATGTGTCAAATCCAGATGTTTCTAGGAGATTTTATCTCCGGCGAATTAAAGCCTTTTTTTTCCAAATACGCCAGGAAATACAACAGATTCAGGTCCTATAATGCAGGTCTAAAATGGTGATTTTTAATAGCATTTTTTTTTTAAACCCATGTTTTTCCTTTATTAAATCCATTTTAAAATAAATGCAACCGAGCTAGAAGGGGTTTATTTCCAAGTAACTAGGCTGTAGGTTGGAATGTCTCATACATTCTTTTCTAATTTTTTAAATCTTTATGCTGAAGATTCTTAACTGTTGAGCCAAACTGGCTTAATTATTTATATTCACATTCTATATGTATGTCATTTTAACTGTTCACCGCCCTGAGTCCTTCGGGAGAAGGGCGGTATAGAAATTGAATAAATAAATAAATAAATAAATAAATAAATAAATAAATAAATACAATCTGGAAATTATATTAATATTATGGCTTATTCAGAAATTAATAAATTGAGGGGTTGCATGCTTGGGTCTCTGCAAGGGAACCTCAAACAAGTCTAACTCTAAAAAGGCCTGATAAATTCAAAATTATTTCGCTCTGCCCCCATTGGTTGCGCTTTGCTTTAAAAAAACAAAAACAAACCAACAACAATCTGAGATTTATTAGTTTGGAAATAAATCTCTTTCAGCTGAAGTTTTACTCCTGAGAAAGCTGCAGTGTGAAGAATTGGGATGTTTGCGGAATTTATTTGATTGCTAAAGATTTGCTTAAAAAGGCAGAAGCTCATGCAGTCCAGAATCGCCAAATATAAAATAAATATATAAATAAATAAGCTTAGGAGTTTAAACCTTATATTGTTTACACAGGATACTGTTAAATTCCTTGCAATTTTTTTTTTAAATTTTGATTTATATGCCGCCCTTCTCGGGAGACTCAGGGCGGCTTACAATGCGTTAAGCAATAGCCTTCATACTTTTGTATATTTATATTTTATATAAAGTCAGCTTATTGCCCCCAACAAACTGGGTCCTCAATTTACCTACCTTATAAAGGATGGAAGGCTGAGTCGACCTTGAGCCTGGCTGGGATTGAACTCGCAAGTAATTGCAGGCAGCTGGATCTTAAATGCTGCCTTTGTAGGAGGCATTATTCCCCTACGCTACTCAGGCTCTCATTTGCCTACAGAGCTAATAGATTGACAGATGGTGCTGTTAATATGACTCTGCACTACATCCTACAACAGCTTGAATCTCCAAAGATGTACGCAAGGGTCCTCTTTGTAGACTTCAGTTCAGCATTCAATCCCATCATTCCAGACACACTTCTAACTAAACTAAACCAGCTTCAGGCACCTGAACACACTTGGAAATGGATCCTAAGCTTCCAAACAGACAGGAAGCAGCAGATGAAGCTAAGCAGAATCGTATCAGATACCTGCACAATTAGCACAGGGGTCCCCCCAAGGCTGTGGGCTCTCCCCACTTCTCTTCTCTCGGTATACCAAGGACTGCATCTCAAACGACCCATCTGTTAAACTCTGAAATTCGCAGATGACACAACAGCGATCGGCCTCATTCGAGATAATGACGAATCCACATACAGACGGGAGGTTGAACAACTAGACTCGTGGTGCGACCGGAACAATCTGGAACTGAACACACTCAAAACCGTAGAAATGGTGGTGGATTTTAGGAGAAACCCTCCCATACTTCCACCTCTCACAATACTAGACAACACAGTATCAACAGTAGAGACCTTCAAGTTTCTAGGTTCCACCATATCTCAAGACCTAAAATGAACACCCAACATCAAAAACGTCATCAAAAAAGCACAACAAAGAATGTTGTTTCTGCACCAATTTAGGAAGCTCAAACGGTCCAAGGAGCTGCTGATCCAGTTCTACAGAGGAATGATTGAGTCTGTCATCTGCACCTCCATAACTGTCTGGTTTGGCTCTGCAACCCAACAAGACAGACAGAGACTTCAGAGGATCATTAGAACTGCAGAAAAAAACATGGCTACCAACCTGCCTTCCATGGAGGATGTGTCTACTACACGAGTCAAAAAGAGGGCTGGGAAAATATCTACAGACTCCTCGCATCCTGGACATAAACTCTTTCAACTCCTACCCTCAAAACGACGCTATAGAGCACTGCACACCAGAACAACTAGAGACAAGGACAGTTTTTTCCCGAACGCCATCACTCTGCCTAACAACTAATTCCCACAACACTGTCAAATTAACTACTAAGACTGTATTACTATTATTATTCTTCTGTTCCTTACTAGTATCTATCTCTTCCCACTTATTACTATAACCATATTGCTTGTATCTTTCGATTTATATTGTTTTTATTTGTTTCCTAGTATGATTTGATAGTTTATTAGTAGTAACCTCGACTATCACTAAGTGTATCTTTTTATTCTCGATGAATGTATTTTATTCTCCTTATGTACACCGAGAGCATATGCACCAAAGACAAATTCCTTGTGTGTCCAATCACACTTGACCAATAAAGAATTCTATTCTATTCTATTCTATTCTGTTCTGTTCTGTTCTGTTCTGTTCTATTCCTATTCCTATTCCTGTTCCTGTTCCTGTTCCTGTTCCTGTTCCTGTTCCTGTTCCTGTTCCTATTCTATTCTATTCTATTCTATTCTATTCTATTCTATTCTATTCTATTCTATTCTATTCTATTCTATTCTATTCTATTCTATTCTATTCTATATAATGTATACAGATATCTACGGGTTTATTGCAAAATCAGGAGTGCTGCATGCCCAATAAGATGCAAAGAGCATCTGGGCCTTTTCAGTTGAAATAAATGGCATTCTGGGATTCACTCCAAATTTAAACTGGATTTTTAACATGGGAGCTGGGAACGGCTGTTGTTTATCGTCACCTTTGCTGGGATGGATGGGAAGGGCAGGGAGAGAAAAGGTGTGCTGTGTATTTTCTAGGCAGCAGGGCAGGGCGCCCCCTTTGGACAGGGAAGGAGTGTGTGGGTAGATGATAGATTAGATAGATAGATAGATAGATAGATAGATAGATAGATAGATAGATGATAGATAGATAGATAGATAGATAGATATAGATTAGATCCTCAGCCAGGTATTTTCCTACGTACACATATGAGAAATACACATAAAGGGCCTATGATAAGAGAAGAAAACAAATACTTGACCTCTACGAGGAGGAAAAATGTGATGAGGGTGTGGCTAACTGATGAGGACTAATTAGTCTGAAATAGATCTATATTAGTCTCTCAAAAGGCAGCAAACTGCTTGCTTGTTGTCTGATAAAGCCTAGAACTAGTGGATGTGATTTCACTGAGCTATGGCTGCATTTTGAAAATCTTGGTTTACGTAGGAAAATACCCAGCTGAGGAGAAATACAGATAGATAGATAGATAGATAGATAGATAGATAGATAGATAGATAGATAGATAGATAGATAGATAGATAGATAGAGATAGACAGACAGATAGATTTAGATTTAGATTTAGATTTAGATTTAGATATTCACATACATGCATGCATACATACATATAGAATAGAACTGAACTGAACCGAACCGAACCGAATTGAACAGAACAGAATATATTTTTTTATTGGCCAAATGTGATTGGACACACAAGGAATTTGTCTTGGTGCATACTCTCTCTGTGTACATAAAAGATACATTCGTCAAGAATCATAAGGTACAACACTTAGTGATAGTCATAGGGTAGAAATAAGCAATCAGGAAACAATATCAATATAAGTATGTGTGTGTGTGTGTATATATATGCTAAGTATATATACTAAGGAAGAGACAGCTGTGATCTCACATTGCTCCTGGAAGCACAAAGCCGAGAACACCAGCCTGAAGATGACGAATGAGACTTCGTGGAAACGACGCCAAGACACATCCAATTCTACGCGGGAGAACACCCGAATAACCAAAGACCTACGTATATATATGATACATATGTATATATCAATATATATATATATATATATAAACATACATACATATATACGTATATGTAGTCCTTGTCTTACAACTGTTCGTTTAACAACCATTGAAAGTTACAACGGCCTGAAAAAAGGAATTTATGACCATTTTTCACACAACCGTTGTAGCATCCCCATGGTCACGTGATTTACATTCAGACGCTTGACAACTGACTCATATTTACGACGGTGGCAGTATCCTGGGGAGTGTCTGTGTGTGTGTCACGCGATCCCCTTCTCAGAAGCTAAGTCCACGGGGAAGCCAGGCTCGCTTAACGACCCTTGTTTACTAATTCAACCACTGCAGTTGACTCACTTAACAACGGCGGCAAGGAAGGTCGTAAAACGGGGCGAAAGTCACGGAACAAACGTCTCGCTTAGTGACATAAATTCTGGGCTGAATTGTGGTCGTCGTAAATCGAGGACCGCCTGGGTTTGTTTAATCCTGAATTAGCCACTAAGGCAGGGTTGTGAGATGGCAAGGCCAGTTTGGGTCTGTGTGTCCTTCATTGTGTCATTGAATCAGATAAAGTCATTTTTTCCAGAGTTCAGATTTAATGAATGAATGAATTAATTAATTAACGAATTAATCCAAACATTAATTTTTATATGGTTCCAACATCTGGTGGCTGGAGGCGATCTCATTCCCTCCCTTGGCCTGCCAATGATGAGGCTGGAGGGGAAGGGGGAAAAAAAAATTCAAAAGACACGTGAAAACAATCTGCCCCAAAACAAAACCACGTGGGAATCAAACCAGCGCGGTTTCACGGGTGAAGCCCCGCCCACAGCGCAGCCCCGCCTACCGACGGAACGACGCCTGCGCGTCTCAACGAAACTACATCGCCCGGCATGCCTCCCGCCGGCAACCGGGGTTGAAGCGGAAACAGGGCGGGGTTGGGGGAGTGGACGCATGCGCACTACGAGGCGTTCGAGGCGGCGAGATTGCGGCGTCTTTTTTCCCTCCCTCCCTCCCTCCCTCGGCGGGGTCGGGGGTCACGCGCCTGCGCAGAAGCGTTCTCCTTTCTCCCCCTCAGCCTCGCTCCGGCTTCCCTCACGGTCGGCCTTGGAGCTTCTTTTCCAAGGCGTCGTCGGCCATGGCGGACACGGCGCAGAACGGGCCCATGCAAGGCGGCGCGGGCGGCGGAGCGGTGGTGAGCCTTTCTTTCCCCCCCTCACTCGCGCCGGGCCGCTTCGGACTACAGGTCCCATCGTCCCCGGCACGCGGAGGGGGGGGTTTTGGGGGCGGCCGATGGGAGGCGGTCGGGCGTCCCCCCTCCTCTCTTCCCTGGCAGGCCTCGCGTGGGGGGTGGGGATTAATAAGGCAACTGGGAGGTTTCCGCGTGGTCTCCCATCCCTGGATTAATAAAGTGATCCATGGATTTCCATGTGGTCTTCCATCCTCTGAGCGACCTGTGGATTTCCATGTGGTCTCCCATCCCTGGATTAATAAAGTGATCCATGGATTTCCATGTGGTCTTCCATCCTCTGAGCGACCTGTGGATTTCCATGTGGTCTCCCATCCCTGGATTAATAAAGCAACTGGGAAATTTCCGTGTGGTCTCCTATCCTCTGATTAATAAAGCGACCCAGAGATTTCTGCATGGTCTCCCATCCCTGGATTAATAAAGTGACCCATGGATTTCCACGTGGTCTTCCATCCTCTGATTAATAAAGCGACCTGTGGATTTCCATGTGGTCTCCCATCCCTGGATTAATCAACCTGTGGGTTTTTGTGTGGTCTCCCATCCCTGGATTAATAAAGCAACTGGGAAATTTCCGCGTGGTCTCCTATCCCTGGATTAATAAAGCAGCCCGTGGATTTCCGCCTGGTCTCCCATCCTCTGATTAATAAAGCAGCCCGTAGATTTCCACGTCTCCCATCCCTGAATTAATAAAGTGACACATGGATTTTCTTGTCTTCCATCCCTGGATTAATAAAGTGACCTGTGGATTTCCGCATGGTCTCCCATCCCTGAATTAAAGCGACCGTGGATTTCTGTCTGGTCTCCCATCCCTGGATTAATCAATCCATGGATTTCCGCGTGATCTCCCATCCCTGAATTAATAAAGTGACCTATGGATTTCCATGTGGTCTCCCATCCCTGGATTAATAAAGCAACCCGAAGATTTCCACATGGTCTCCCATCCTCTGATTAATAAAGCAACCTGTGGATTTCCTCATGGTCTCCCATCCCAGGATTTAGCCAGGTGTTACCATGGATGGTGCTAAGGGAAGAGTATTGATTCCCCCCTTCCCCTTACAGATAATCCTCGATTTACGACCACAATTGAGTCCCAGATTTCGGTTACTAAGCAAGTGAGACAGTGGTTAAGTGCCTGATTTTGCCACCTTCCACGCCATGGTTGCTAAGTGAATCACCGCAGATGATACCCGGTTGTTAAGTGAATCTTGCTCCCCTATTGACTTTGCTTATCACAAGGTTGCAAAAAGGGATGGCGTGATCCCGGGGCACTGCGACCGTTATAAATATGAGTCAGTTGGCAAGCATCCAAATTTTAATCATGTGACCACAGGGATGCTGCAACGGTCGTAAGTGTGAAAAACGGTCCTAAGTCACGTTTTTCAGTGACGTAACTTCAAAATGGTCACTAAATGAACGGTTGTAAATCAAGGATTGCCTGTTTAAAAAAAAAGGAATTGTTGTCTGCTGTCTATATGCAACGGCTGAATATTTGTGGATTTAATGTCAGGCATGACACTTTCCCGCGTGAATTTTTTTCTTTCCTTCCAGCAATTTCTGATGAGTAACAAGTTGGACACAGCAATGTGGCTTTCTCGGATATTCACAATTTATTGTTCAGCTTTATTTGTCCTTCCTCTTCTAGGGTACGTATAATATTTTCTTAAGAAATCATCATGCTCCTGGTCCTTAGGTTGCATAGTATCAGTTTTAGGGACACAACAGAAAGTATCAATAATTTTTAAGAAGTTTTATGTTATATTGTCACGAATGGAGGCAAATATCTTGTGTCTAAATCGATAAGAGATGTGGTCCAATCAGGGATTAGCAGTTTGATGTTCAATTGACTGCAGTGGCAAAGATCACATATTGGATTTAAATTACTAGTTGATCAATAGAATATGCTTTACTTGTAATCAACTTTTTTTAAAAAAACATGGCTGCTTCTGATTTTAGTCCTTTAATTTGGCCTGGACAACTTACATAACCAATTCAGTGTGAGTCAGCGGAGGCAAAACTTTCAGATTTCAACACTTCCCCTCATTTAAAATTCTTTTTTTCTTTCATTCACATTTTTATTGAGTTAATAGAGTAATATAAAATACAAAGTAAATAGAAAAACAATAGGGGGGCAGAGAAGGGAAAGAGAAATGAGGAAGATAAGAAAAAAAAAGAAACATTGTTTTCCAACACTCTCTGTAATAGTAAAATAAGGCATTAACATCAAATCACAACTTTTTGCTTTTTCATACTCTGTTTCCCACAAAATAGGACATCCCTTGATAATAAGACCAATCGGGCTTTTGAGCGCATGGCAATAACGCGCTCAAAATCAGGGTTCAAAAAAATATAAGCCAGGGTCTTATTTTCAGGAAAACACAGTAAATACAGATGATAGATTAATAGTAAGACGGATAGATAGATAGATAGATAGATAGATAGATAGATAGATAGATAGATAGATAGATAGATAGATAGATAGATAGATAGATAGATAGATAGATAGATAGATGCTATAGACATAGACTGATACCCTGTTTCCCCCAAAATAAGACATCCCCTGATAATAAGCCGACTTGGGCTTTTGAGTGCATGGCAATAAGGCCAAGCGCTTATTTTAGGGTTCAAAAAAATATACGCCAGGGTCTTAGTTTTGGAGAAACACGGTAATAATATGAACAAGCCATTTCTATAAAGATCTATCAATCTAATCGGTGAAATCCAAAATCCAAGTTTCATTCTTTTCCACCTCAAGCACAAAGTTCCATGTCGAAACAAAAAGTACTAATATTTTTTCCTTTAATCAAAAGTGGGCCGTTTTGCCCTTTCAGCCAACTCTCATCAACTTCTGCAGCCGTTCATCCGTGGGAGGAATCGAAGCATCCTTCCGTTTTTGTGTGTTCAGCAGTCCCCATCGAGTCATTTGAAACCCGTAAAATACTGCTAACCTAACTTAAACGTTTATTTGATTCTTTTAATGTGCCGGAACGCCACGAAGCTTCACAGGGTAGAGCCATTGAATACAATGCCTGGGCTTGCCGGTTGAGCAGGGCAGATTTCAACACCGCCGTGTCGGTGATGCAATTCAATGCTCATGGGAGGATGACTTGGAGCCCTGGCTGGTTTGTATGGTAACTTCTTCCTTGGATAATTCCCAGGTTGCACGAAGCAGCGAGCTTTTACCAGAGGGCTTTGCTGGCGAACGCGCTCACCAGCGCCTTGCGTCTCCACCAACGGCTGTCACATTTCCAGCTAAGCCGGGCATTCTTATCTCAAGCTTTGTTAGAAGACAGTTGCCACTACCTTCTCTATTCTCTCATCTTCGTTAATTCCTACCCCGTCACAAGTATCCTTTTCTTTTTAAGAAGGGTAATTTATTTTATTTTATTTTTTTAATGTCTGGGGAAGCCTGACCAGGTGGCTCAAGTGGCTAAGACGCTGAGCTTCTCGATCAGAAAGCTCGGCAGTTCGGCAGTTCAAGTCCCTTGTTCGGGTCTCTGAACAAGGTCCTTTCCAACTCTTGTGACTGAGCCCAGAAGTTGGATCTGCACATTTGTTGTAGGGCTTGGACTGATCTAAAAGGCAGATTTAAAGTCTCTATCTTGGAGCCCAGGGAGCTGCGGGATTTTATAGGAATGTCGAAAAAAATAAATAAATAAAAAGGAGAGATCACTAATTTTACCCGTGAGTCATCTTCCCTCGCTTCTTACCGGCAGTAAGGATTTCTGCGAGAAAACTAAACCGAGTGTAAGAAATCCATAGTAAATGAAAGGCTGCAAGAAGGCTTCTTTGGCCACTGAAAAGGACAAAAGAAATAAGGATGGTGGGTTAAAAAAACAAGAGTTTATTTTCTTAATCAAGATATGATTTATAATATTACACAGGGGGTCCTCGAACTTAAAACAGTTCCTTTAGTGACCGTTTGAAATCACAGCGGCGCTGAAAAAAGTGACTTAGGACCGTTTTTCACACTTACGACTGCTGCTTCCACCCTATGGCCATGTAATCAAAATTCGGACACTTGGCAACTGGCTCATATTTATGACCGTTGCAGCATCCCGGGGGGGGTGGAGTGGGGTGGGGGTGTCACGTGATCCCCTATTGCGACAAGCAAAATCATCAGGGAGGCCAGGTTCACATAACAACCGGGTTACCATCTTAACAACTGCAACGATTCGCTTAATGACGACAGCCGGAAAGGTCGTAAAACGGGGCAAAATCCACTTAACGAAAAGGTCGCTTAGCAACCAAAAAACTTTGGGGGCTCAACTGTGGTCGTAGGTCGAGGACTACCTGCATAGTGCCGTGAGCCCTTTGAGGAAGCCTTGTGATGTTTAATTGATTAATTAATTAAAACGGCTGCCCACATCACTTTCAGTGACCAGGCGGCTTAGAAAGATAAAAAATGCAGCGAGTTCTTAATGATGTTCAATTAGCCATCTCTTTTGACAAGTCTGTTTTGTTCAGGAGCAAGGGGCAGGGTTTCAAATTGGCCTCAGTTATCCTAATAAAGTAAAATCTTCCTCAACGTAGACAATATTCTTTTCTTAGCAATATTACCATGGTTTACCCAATGGCGGGATTTTTAAAAACTCGTCAACTCATTATAATGTTGTGCCCTTAACTTTGACTTCAGTGAGCATTTTCCCCGTCCTGTTGTTTTCGTTGCTTCATGCTGTGACATACACGAAGAAAGTTCTTGATGTAAGTATTATTTTTTTTTTCCATATCTGATCCGTTTTTCTACTCCGAGATCTGGGCTGGTTATAGAGCAATTCTTCTCAACCATGGGAATGTTTTAAGTTGCGTGGACTTCTTAAAACATTCCCGAAGTTGAGAAACCCTATTATATTGGGTTTTCTTCTTGGACCATTAAGAAGGCCGTTCTTTTGTGCCATATCCGTCATCCGGATGTTGGCGATCCTATTTTTATCAACAGCTGCCCGAAAAAGTGCTGAGTTTTATCCAAACCGGTCCCCTTATATTTTTCCCTGGAGGATTAAATGAAGTACCGTACTTTTCGGACTACAAGACACACTTTTTTGTCTCCCAAAAGGGGGTGAAAATTCTGTGCATCTTATAGACCGAATATTGCCAAAGGCCTGTCCACCTGCCGGCTATTTTTGGCCTCCACACACCCCATTTTTTGGACTTTTTTCGACCTGTTTTTGGGACTTTTGGGGCCCATTTTCGAGGCTTTTTTCAGCCCACTTTTTCTGAACTCTTTATAAGAGTTGAAAATATCTGCACAGTTTTTATTTTTCCTTGGTAAATTAGCATAAGCCGGAGCAAGTACCGTAATTTACAGGGATATTTATTTGTCTTTCTCCCTTCTTTTTCAAGGCACGGGGCTCCAATAGCCTTCCTTTTCTAAGAAATCTGTTGGACAAGTTAAACGCTAATCAGCAAAACATCTTAAAATTTATTGCCTGCAACGAAATCTTCTTGATGCCAGCTACCGTGTTTATGCTTTTCAGGTATGTGTCCTTTGCAGTCCTTCATATATATATTTCAAGCTTTCTGAACTGCACCCGGAGCTTGGAATGCAGTATTTCCTGTCTCTCAAAGAAACCTGATTTACTGGGTGAAGATAAAGGCCCAGGATAGTGATTTATTCAAGGTTTTATGATTGCCAT
The DNA here is from genome assembly GCA_038048745.1 of Coluber constrictor foxii. Lineage (NCBI taxonomy): Eukaryota > Metazoa > Chordata > Lepidosauria > Squamata > Colubridae > Coluber > Coluber constrictor. The sequence goes on along the minus strand of JAWJVD010000102.1, from coordinate 70,444 downwards.
GAGAACTTTAAAGAGCCCCAGTGCCGAACTGCAGAATATCTGTTCTGGAATTATTTCCAGACAGCCTGCATGGAGCCTGGTGGAGCAGTGGACTAAAGCGCCATTAAATAGCACTTAGCTGCCAGCTGCCTGCAATTACTGCAAGTTCGAATCTCACCAGGCTCAAGGTTGACTCAGCCTTTCATCCTTCCGAGGTAGGTAAAATGAGGACCCAGTTTGTGGGGGCAATAAGCTGATTTTGTATCCAAAAAGAACCCCAATTAAGGGGGGGCCGAAAGGCCTACTAAGCAGGTATATACAAAAGTATGAAGGCTGTTGCTTAACGCATTGTAAGCCGCCCTGAGTCTCCGGAGAAGGGCAGCATATAAATCGAATCAATCAATCAATCAATAAACAAACAAACTGGGGTGGAAGATCTGTGTTGACTTAATTTTTAGATGAATTTGATTTTCAAGTCCTAAGATCAACTAAACCAAAACTGATTTTTGTTCCAAGCATCTATTTTCTTCCTTTCTTTTTGCTATAGTGTCTCAATGCTATATCTTAACTGCTTTCCAGAATCCTGTAGGAAAAGCAGGATATAAGCTATATAATAACTAATCTGCTTTTGTGACCTTCTGACAAGCGAAATCAGTGGGGAAGCCTGATTCACTTAACAACCGGGTTCCTAATTTATCAATTGTTGATTCATTTAACAACTGGGGCTAGAAAGGTCGTAAAATGGGGCAAAATTCACTTAGCAAGTGTCTCAACAACAGAAATGTGGGGTTCAATTGTGGTCATAAGTCAAGGACTACAGGTAGTCATCGACTTACGACCACAATTGGGACTGGAAATTTTGGTTACTAAGCGGTACGGTCCTTAAGTAACTTTTATGTCCAGACCCGATTGTACAACTGTCTGCAGTGGTTGTTAAATGAATCACAGGTTGTTAAGCGAATCACATGGTCATTAAGCTTCCCCAATTGACTTTGCTTGTCGGACGCCATCTGGGCGAAGAAATCAAGATCACGTGACGGCAGGATGTGATGTGATGATTGTAACTTCCCAGGATGGGTCATAAGTCACTTTTTCTGAGGCCGTTATAAGTTTGAAATGTTGTTAAAACTTGTCAATAAGTTGAGGACTGCCTGGACTTCTTAAATAATGTATAACTATTATTGTTGTAAGGGATGCAGTGGCTCAGTGGCTAAGATGCTGAGCTTGTCGATCGAAAAGTCAGCAGTTCAGCGGTTCGCATCCCTAGTGCCGCATAACAGGGTGAGCTCCCGTTCCTTGTCCCAGCTTCTGCCAACCTAGCAGTTCGAAAGCAGGTGAAAAAATGCAAGTAGAAAAAATAGGGACCACCTTTGGTGGGAAGGGAACAGCGTTCCGTGCGCCTTTGGCGTTGCGTCATGCCGGCCACACGGCCACGGAGACGTCTTCGGACAGCGCTGGCTCTTCGGCTTTGAAACGGAGATGAGCACCACCCCCTAGAGTTGGGAACGACTAGCACATATGTGCGAGGGGAACCTTTACCTTTACCTTATTATTATTGTGAATTAATATCATGTGTTGTTCGCAGTCCTCCCTATACATCCATGAAGAGACAGATTATTGGTGTTACAAATCGCTCTTAAACATTGGGAAGAGTGGAATAAAATGTATTGTTTATTACTTTGGTATCTTAAACAGGATTCAGACGATCAAAGATACTTCTTATACAGGGACAGAACTTTGAAGAGGAGCAGCCAACTGTCTTCGCCGCGGGTTTTTCTCTCTTTTTTGGCTTCAGGATATTCGTTTGTCACAATTAAGGTCATTATGTGGCCTGGTTGTTGGATAATGCATTTATAGTCAGGCTAACATATGGCACCATATTGCCGGAGGCTGCTCTAGACACCGTTTCTTGGAAATAAGCCCAATTAAACTCATTGAGGCTTATTTTTAAATAAAGGAATTGCTTTCAGACAAGCCTGCGTAGAAAATAAAGCTGCCTTGGACACAGAGGACCCAGTTAGTGGGGGCAATAAGCTGACTTTATATAAATATACAAAAGTATGAAAGCTATTGCTTAACGCACTGTAAGCCGCCCTGAGTCTCCGGAGAAGGGCGGCATATAAATCAAATTTTAAAAAAAATAAAAATAAGAGGGGCCTGTTCCCCAGTGAAACTGGACAGGCAGTGCTTCTCCTCCTCTTTTATCATTTGTCATCTTTTCATTCTTTCTTGCTTTGTTTATTTGTTTGTTTGTTTGTTTTGATATCGCCATTATTTTTGGCAATTGAAGCACGTTAACGTCATGAGCTATTGATCTATTTGGGTGTACATTTACAACAAAATATTGACTTGTAAGATTCACTCATTCAAAATGTGGCATACAGGTAGTCCTCGACGTACGGCCCACCGTTGAGCCCAGAATTTCCGTTGCTAAATGAGAACGCAGCGAAGTGAGTTTTGCCCCCTTCGACGGTCTCTCCTGCCACCGCTGTTCAGCGAATCCCTGCAGCTGCGTAGTTATTAACATGCGTTATTAACATGTTAACATAGTTATTAACATGTCAAGTGCATCCGGCTTTTCCGGGGACTTCGCTGGTCAGAAGGGCGCAAAAGGGGGGGGAATCACGTGGCCGTAGGACACTGCAACTGTCATAAGTCCATGCCAGTTTCTCAGCGTCCCCATTTTGATCACGTGCCCATTAGGGATGCTGGAAAGGTCGTAAGTGGAAAAATCGTCGTAAATTACTTCTTTCAGTGCCGTTGCGGTTGTAAATCGGGGACCCCCTTTATAATATTATAAATCCTATCTAGATTAAGAAAATAAACTCCTGTTGTTTTTTTAACCCACTGCCCTTCTCTCTCTTGTCCTTTCCAGCGGCCAAGGAAGCTTGTTGCAGCCTTTCATTTACTACAGATTTCTCACGCTCCGTTACTCCTCTCGCAGAAATCCTTACTGCCGGTAAGAAGCCAACGAAGATTATTCACGCGTGAAATTATTATTTTTCCCCCCATGTTTTATTTATTTATTTATTTTATATAACATTCAATTTCCATCAAATAATGTGTGGTCTGGGTACAGTTATTTTTAAACAATCATAATCCACATTATTTGTTGTGGTATTCATCGCAATAATATTGATAATATAATAATACAATAACAACAATACTTAAACATCATCTTTAACAACTCTTCCCATTAACATTTCCTCTTTTGATGTTTCCTCCTTTCTAACTTCTGTTCCTATTGTCTAGTCCAGTGATGGCTAAACCTTTTTGCCGTCGCATGCCGAGAGCGTGGGAGAATCACGCATGTGTGTGCCGATACCCATAATCAATACCCCCCCACCTGCCCCCCCCCCGCGCATGCGTGAGTGACACACACACACACACACCCCACGTTCCCTGCACTCTATAGGCTTTCTAGGAGCCTGGGGCGGGCAAAAATGGACTTCCCCACCCCCCCAGAGGTCCTCTGGAGGCTGGAAACAGCTCGTTTCCTGACTTCCGGTGGGCCCGGAAATCCCTTTTTTTCACTTTCCCCAGGCTCCAGAGGCTTTCTAGGAGCCTGGGGAGGGCAAAAACGGACTTCTGCACACCCAGAGACCCTCCAGAGGCTGGAAACAGCCCATTTCCTGACTTCTGGTGGGCCAAGAAGGCCCGAAAATCAGCTGGCGTGCTCTGGAGCTGAGCTACAGCAATGCTCGCATGCCCACAGATAGCACTCCTGTCGGTAGATGAAATTTGGAGTGTATTTTTGTACTTTTTGTACATTCTTGTCGAATTTCTTAGAGCAAGAGTTGTCTTGAGTGGGATCTCTGTGGCTCACTCAAGGGGGGACTTTGCAATATTTCCAGGAGATTTTATGTTGCTGCTGTTAGACGATTTTGCATCTTTTCAGAATTTTGTTTGCTATCACGCGGTTACGTCTGCTTCATCGTTTTTCGTTAGCCACCCCAAATACTTTTTGAGTTTGTAACGTAAAGACATTAATGATGCGGTTTCGAATAATAAACAGCCAAGTCTCTTTTTCCTACCTTACAGCAACGGGGCTGACTGTCACAGAAGGAAATGAGGTTTAGGTGGGGGCCCTGAGCAAAAATAGGTTGAGAATAACAGTGTTAGAGGATTTTCTGCAATTAAAGTCGACAGTCCTTAAAACCTGTTTTTGTTTGGTTTTTCTGCCTTTTTTCTGTTTAGTCTATTTTTCTCAGCATCATTTTTAAAGTTTGTCTTGCATTATTCTGACTCATTCCTCTTGAGATTTTCTAATATTCTTCCTAGTTAAAAGTGCCACGGATCTATAAGTTATATTTGGTTTGTGATTTCCTTTGTGCTGGTTAACGGCGCTAACCAAGATTGATGATCATGATGATACTCGAATCCTTCATTCTCCTCCCTTCTTTTAAACCTTTGTCCCTGAATCCTGGCTGTTGAGTTTGCTTAGGCCTTTTTTTAATTGCCTTTTCCCCTTAGATTGTTTTGACACCTTTTTATACATCATCTGCCTTATTCTGGCTTCAATTCTGCTTGCGTTTATGATCCTGATTTCCTGTTAGAATGGAGGGGGAAGTGATAATAGTTGCAACGGCATGAACGCGCTTCGAGCTTGAAAATCTGTTTCTCTTTTCAGGACCCTCTTCACAGAACTGAGGATCGTGGTTGAGCATCTCGTCATGAAACCATCATGCCCTCTCTTCCTGCGAAGGCTCTGCATCAGCAGCATTTCTTTTATAAGCAGACTGGCCCCCACAGTTGCGTAGCTCACCTTGGAACCCCCCCTTGCGTCTCTCTCTCCCTCTCCCTCCCTCCCTCTCTCTTTCTCTTTCTCTCTCTCTCTCTCCCCCTCTCACGAACATTCTGAGCAGCTGGGATTTCTGCTGGTGATTTATAAAGGATCTCAGTCAAGGTTGTATAGAAATGGTTCCTTCCAAGAATCTGTTTTGTGGAGTGTATTTTATCTATATGGGTTATTTTTTTTAAAAAAAAAGTCTGTTTTTCTTTCCTCAAGCCGATGTTCCTATATTTTGTGGACAATGAAACGCCTCTCATCTTAGGCAACATGTCATCTTTAGGCGAGCACCAATCTATGTTGTATCATATGGTTTCTGTGTCGTGATCTCAGTAATCCCGAAGGGCAAAATGTTTCTTCAAACCCTAGAAACGGTGTTGGCCTGTCCTCTCTGGATCGTGTCGTTAAAACAAGCTACGGTTTGATACCCCTTGGGCTTCGCATTCGAAATAACTTCCTACGCGGTACATTTGAGTCAGTATTCCATCGGTGAATAAATGCAAAGTTCATTCAAGTCATCCTACTCAGCCCAAATCAATTCGGCACATGAACGCTCGGTCTAAACGTTTAACGGTGCCCTTCCGATTTATTTAACGCTTTTGAAACGGAAACTCTTCGCCCTTTCTCCAGCAATATTTTTTTTTTCCAGTTCGGTACAAGATTTCTTTCTGCTACTCGAACGCCCTCTGATTTCGGCTCGCTTCTGAAACTGGGATTCTTTAAAATGCCAATACTGTGACACCTTGGAATAATAAAGATGGATGTTTATCCCCAAGGAACTCCTGGTGTTTGTACCCTAAGCATCGCTCAGCTGGACTGCTGCAGTTCAGCCTCTTGGGGAGATTCCTAAACCACAATTGAAACCAGGGGTGGGCTTCAAAAATTATAGCAACCAATTCTCTGCCTGGTTGCTGGGTGGGCGTGGCCTACTCGGCCTCCTGCACCACAGTGGGAGGGGGGTTCATCCTCCCCAGCCTCTGGAGGTTTTTCGTGAGCCTCCGGGAGGGCGTAAACAGCCCCCCCTGGGTTCCAGAGGCCGGAAACATGGAGACTTTGGAAGGGTAAAAAACCATTTCCGGCCCATTTCCGGACTTTTGGGAGGCCTGTTTTTTACCCTTCCAAAGTCTCCATGTGGGCCCTGCACTCACCGGGCATCCAAAACAGGCCGCGTGGAGACTCCTGGGAGGGGCAGGGTGGCATTGGCACCACAATCCTCTTCAGCCTCCTCGCTGTCCGACGCGAGCGCCGGCTGCGCAGGCTGCTGGCACGACCCCACACCAGCCTCCTCGTCATTGGGATCAGCCACGATCTGCGCAGGCCCCTGGCGGGCCACAACACTGGCTGAGAATATATCTGCTGGAGAAAAAACTCCGCATTGGCAACAGGAAAGGCATCCGGCCAGTAAACACTCAACTCCGCTCCATTCAGACTCCACCCCGCAAGGGATTATGGGGTCATTAAAAGAAGAAGATGATTTAAAAGATTAAAGGACTCGTAGCGGGTGCCAGTAAGACCTTTGGCCTCTCTCATTCTTTGGCTACCTGTTACGAGTGAGAAAAAAATATATATACGCAGGGACTAAGCTTTAAATATAGCACTTTGCAGATTTGCCTCTGAAAGACCTTGGGATTCCCATTCCTTTTATTAAATAGGGGTGCCCGGCTGAAAAAGTCACATACCGTGCTTTTTAAAATGGCTTTGCAGAGCGATGGTTGATGGATACATTAGCATCGGTGGAGCCAGCATCACTGAGCTGTAAAGGGCAAAATGGACGGGTTACCCTTGCGGGGAGGAAAAAAAATTAAAGCATTCGTTTTGCCCTTGAAAAACCACCAGAGGAAGGAGAAATAAAAAGATTTCCAGAAATAATCCGAATATTTTAACTCCATCCACTTTACCGAGGTTTTCAAACGGGCCTGCGGCCCAAGGCCCGGGGCATTTATTCCTTTTTTTTTTCCTTGAAAGTTCGTTAAACTAGTTTTGTTTGGCATACATTATATATTCCTTTTTCTTTTTTTTTAATAGTGTAGAGAGGTTGGTTTTTTGCCCTTGGTATAGCAGAATCATTTTTAGGTAGCAGATTGCTGCTGTGCATTTCAAGATGCCAGGGGCTGAGAGCATAAATTAAGGTGGGGTGAAGTGTGTGGAATTGAAAGTTTCATCATTTTTTTCCCCCCTTGTCTTCGAGGACCAAAGGAGCACAAAATGCTAATGCGGTCCTCCGAGGGGAAATAGTTCTCCGGCATATTTGAGAAAAAATGTGAAACCTTTTCAAAAGAAATCTAATAAGCATAATTGTGGCAGCCTGCTTTCTCTCTCTCTTTCTCTCTCTCCCTTTTTTTAACGCCGCAATTTAGTGGCCCCCGCTGATTTACAAATTGGATCACAATGGTAAATTATCCATCCTGGTACCTGGGAAAAGAAGTGCTGAGATCCATATTGGTTTGGAGGGCTGCTTAAATCAGCAAAAATAAATAAATAAATAAAATGATAAATTTGATGGACTGAAAATTGGAAATACCCAGGGCCTTCGGCAGGAATAAGACAAAATGCTTCTCTCCCCCCTCCCACCACTTGTAATTTTTTGTGACCCTTTTTCATTCTAGATGCTTTGTATATCGGGTACCGTATTTTTCGGAGTATAAGACGCACCTTAGTTTTTGGGGAGGAAAATAAGAAAAAAGCTGATTGGCAGGTGGATCGGAATACCTCCCAATCAGCTGTTTCCAGAGGTGAATTTTAGCAACAGGTTCCTTGGTTGTGAGCTCTGTGCCTTGCTTTTTTCTTCTGCCTCTGAAACTTCTGAAACTCTGTTTCAGAAAAATCTTTTTTTCCTGCCCCTGAAAGCCTCCGCAACAGAGCTTCAGAAAAAAAGCCTCTGAAGCTCTGTTTGGGGGCTTTTTTTCTGAAGCTCTGTTTGGAGGCTTTTTTCTGAAGCTCGGTTTGGAGGCTTTTTTCTGAAGCTCTGTTTGGAGGCTTTTTTCTGAAACTATTTGGAGGCTTTTTTCTGAAGCTCTGTTTGGAGGCTTCTTTTCTGAAGCTCTGTTTGGAGGCTTTTTCTGAAGCTCTGTTTGGAGGCTTCTTTTCTGAAGCTTCGTTTCTGATGCTTTTTTCAGCCTCTGAAACTTCCGTTTGAGAAGCTGGATGGGGCTACATTCGGAGTATAAGATACACCCAGATTTTCACCCTCTTTTTTGGGGGGAAATGCGTCTTATAATCTAAAAAATACGATATTTATTTCATCACAAATTAAATTGCTTTTAGGGAGGAGGTGTGTGTGTCAAAATCCAATTGAGACCCCGTCTTCGGCCCTTGCATTCTGCTGTGGTCACATCAGATTACAGGTAGCTCTCGTTTTACAACAGTTCGTTTAGTGACCGCTCAAAGTTACAACAGGAATGAAAAAAGTGACTTATGAACATTTTTCACACTTAAGACCATTGTAGCATCCCCATGGTTAAGGGATCAAAATTCAGATACGTGGCAATTGGCTCCTATTTATGACAGTTGCCGTGTCCCGGGTCTTGTGGCCTGTCAACTGTCGGCCCCTCCAGCAGCCGAATCAGATGAAAAGGCAGTGTGGGAGTCAGGGTGAGCATCGAGGATCCAAGGGGGAGGAGGGAATGGAGCTGGCAGAGAGAGAGAGAGGCGGAGCGTGGGCCGTCCGTCAGCCCTCAGATGGACAGTCAACAGCCCCCAGGTCTGGAGGTGGCTGATGAGGAAGAGGAGGAACAGCTGGGTCCAGTGCCTGACGCACAGATGCACAGAAGGCAGAGGAGAGGAGAGCAGGGGAAATCTATGGGCCGGTTCTTGGGATGGAAGAGCCACCTCTGCTAGCGAAGCCCCACCTAGCTCTGGGGATAAAAGGCAGGGAGTGGAGACGAATAGGTGTGACAGACAACTATTCATCTTCTGCCACGTGTTTTCTGAATCGTTTTTATCCCAGAGCTATAATTGCACTCCACAATGAACTAAAGGGCCACCATCAGTGAGCTGTGGGACAGCATTACTTGGTCTGTTGTGTGAATGTTTGGGTGGTTTAGGGGTGGGGAATTTGTGGTGGGTGGGTGGGTGCTTGGGGATTGTTAAGTGTGTTGGAGCTGGTCTTTGGGTGTTAAGTGAATTTCGTTGTATGGGTATACAGCGTCTTCAGTGGTTGCGAGTTGCGTTTGCAAGACCCACTGGCGTATCAAGCAACACGACGACTTCCGAGTCCCACCGGATTTTTGCCTTCCCAACAAGTCAAAGTACTGAAATTAGTTAAACTACATTAGTTCTGATATTCTGTTTTATAGCAGACCTTGAATATCAACTAATTCAGAGTAAGAAATGCATGGAACTCTTGGCTTGCATTTTCTCTCTGAAATGCTTCCCCCTTGTGGTATATTACCTGTTAATTTGCCCTCTGTAAGATGCGTCACAACTACAACTTCCACAAAATTGTCTGCTACTACAATGTCCTACCTGTCAATGACTACTTCAGCTTCAACCACAACAATACAGGAGCACACAATAGATACAAACTCAAAGTAAACCGCTCCAAACTCAATTGCAGAAAATACGACTTCAGCAACAAGAGGGGTCAATGCCTGGAATGCACTACCTGACTCTGTGGTTTCTTCCCCGAACCCCCAAAACTTTAACCTTAGACTGTCTACTGTTGACCTCACCCCATTCCCAAGAGGTCTGTAAGGGGCATTTTGGAACATTTCCTGGGAATTATTTTTTAAGGTCACCCCCAGGCAATTTAATGCTGCAAACCTATGAATACTCATCTGCCACTTAACATAGAAGCATCTGGCTGTACTATTAGAGGTGCATTCAGTACCCAGTGGACGATTTGATAGATGCATGTTGAAGGTTATCGGCAGACTCCCAAGAATCCAGGTGGCAGCCTAGTTACACTCCAATGTTTGGGTTGCTGAAGATCTATTGCATCAACTTCTTCCTCCTCCTCCTCCCACTTCTTCTGTCTTCTTCTTCCTCCTCTATCATCTTCCTCTATCATCATCTTCTTCTTCTTCTCCTCCTTTCTATCATCTTCCCCTTACTTCTTCTCCTTCTTCCTCTGTCATCTTCCACCTTCTTCTTCTCCTTCTTCCATTTCTCTATTATCCTTCTTCTTCTCCTTCTTTTCTTCTTCTTGTCTTCTTCTTTTTCCTAACATCTTCCCCTTTCTTCTTCTCCTTCTTCCTCTATCATCTTCCCCCTTCTTCTCCTTCTTCCTCCTTGTGGTATATTACTATTATCATTTCTTCTCCTCCTCCTCCTCCTTTCTATCATCTTCCCCTATCATCTTCCCCTTTCTTCTTCTCCTCCTTCCTCTATCATATTCCACCTTATTCTTCTTTTCCTTCCACTTCTCTATTATCTTTCTTCTTTTCTTCTTTTTTCCTAACATCTTCCCCCTTCTTCCACTTCTCTATTATCATTTCTCCTCCTCCTCCTCCTCCTCCTCCTCCTCCTCCTCCTCCTCCTCCTCCTCCTCCTCCTCCTCCTCCTCCTCCTCCTCCTCCTCCTCTCATCTTCCCCTATCATCTTCCCCTTTCCTCTTCTCTTTCTTCCTCTATCATCTTCCCCCTTCTTCTTCTTCTTCCTCCTTGTGGTATATTACTATTATCATTTCTTCTCCTCCTCCTCCTCCTTTCTATCATCTTCCCCTTTCTTCTTCTCCTTCTTCCTCTATCATATTCCACCTTATTCTTCTTTTCCTTCCACTTCTCTATTATCTTTCTTCTTTTCTTCTTTTTTCCTAACATCTTCCCCCTTCTTCCACTTCTCTATTATCATTTCTCCTCCTCCTCCTCCTCCTCCTCCTCCTCCTCTCATCTTCCCCTATCATCTTTCCCTTTCCTCTTCTTTCTTCCTCTATCATCTTCCACCTTCTTCTTCTCCTTCCATTTCTCTATTATCTCTCTTCTTCTTCTTCTTCTTCTTCTTCTTCTTCTTCTTCTTCTTCTTCTTCTTCTTCTTCTTCTTCTTCTTCTTCTCCTCCTCCTCCTCCTCCTCCTCCTCCTCCTCCTCCTCCTCCTCCTCCTCCTCCTCCTCCTCCTCCTCCTCCCAAATAGGTAACACCATCAGCTAAAAAGGAAGGTGATTCACTGATGATGCCAGTGTTTTGGGTAATGCAACATCTGCTAGAAAGTAACCAAGCTCAGAGACAACTCACTTGGTCAGGAGGAACCTACTTCCAAGTAAGCCTGTAGGGTCTTGCAAAAGGAAAGCTGTGTCCCCTTGCGTATCTCAAAACCAGCACCAGTTTTTCAGGTTTTGAGGTGAGCTCTGCCGATGAGTCAGAACAGAGCAGAATTGCAGAGTTGGAAGGTGCCTCGGAGGTCATCTAGTCCAACCCGCACCCCCCCCCCCAAGTAGGAGATCCTACACACCATTTCTGACAGAGGGCAGTCCAGTCTCTTCTTGAAAGCCTCCAGGGATGAAGCTCCCACAACTTCTGAATAGCAGAATAATAACAGCATAACATAGCCGGAAGGGACCTTGGAGGTCATCTAATCCAACCCCACCACCCACCCAAGCAGTCCAGTCTCGAAAGCTTCCAGTGATGGAGCATCCACAACTTTTTTTTAAAAAAATAACTTTATTAAGTATACAATTTAAAAAACGTTAGACTTGGTGCCACTTGTCTGGTACATACTTTTCTAACACTTTTTCTTTCGTGCATATTACACTATAATAGCATGCATATTCCATATATTCTTTTTGTACATTCAATCACACTTCAGTTAGGTACATATTCCCTTCGTATCTATTCAAATCCAATGGATTCGTATCTTAATATTTCTTAATTTTATTTATTTTTCTCCCCTCTTGTTTCTAATTCTCTATCCCTACATTCCTCCTTTTCTCTGGCCATTTATAAAATGTATTGCAGGTGACGTAGAATTCTGATTCATCTTTATCTTTGAGCTCCATTGCTAACCGGTCCGTTTTTGCAAAGGTCAATATTTTGTTAATTATAACAAAATTATAATTGTTAATTATAACAAAATATGGCTGAACAAGAATTGGATGGGGTATTTTAAATTATGGGTTTTAATTGGCAGGGCCAATTTTGTTTAATTTCGCTTTTAAATTGGTTTTAAATTTTGTATAGTTTATTGTTTTATCCTGAGTCCTTCGGGAGAAGGGCGGTATAAAAATCTAAATCATCATCATCATCATCATCATCATCCAGAACTTTTGAAGTCCGTGTGGATGTCCTCTTTTCCAGGCAAGAAGGCTTGACTTGCTGCCTTCCCCCGGGAATTTCCTCCCCCACCCCTTTCTCTGTCCAATCCACAGCCCTATTTCATCCTGGGGGGACCAAATTAACCAAGATTAACTTGGTTTATAGAGAGCCAGAGAAGTACTGATAAAACGGGCTGTCCCATTTCAGGCGGCGGGGGGGGGATAGGAGCGGGCTGGACGAAGAGAAGAGAGGCGCACCCCCGCTAGGTGAAACCAGGGGGAGAAATGGTTACGCCCGAACAGAAATGACGTAGGAGAAAAGCGGGTGGGGAAGGGGAAAAAAACACGCTTTCTCCCTCTTATCGGCGTTGTATTGCCCTTCAAGGCGGATCATAGAGACGAAGAAGACAGAGCGGCACGGGTTTCTTTTTGTTATCCCTACCCCCCCCCCACATCCGGTTCCCGAGACTCCTCCTTCTCAAAATGGCGGCCCCTCATCTGCGGAGAGCCGGCCGGGCGAAGAGTCACCCATGAGGCGATTTCCTCGCCGGCCTCCTTCTCCTTTCGCCCCTAAGCCGAGCGCGGGAGGAGGATGCTGCCGGCTCTGGCCGCTCAGCGGAAGGGATGGCGGTGCTTTTACCAGCTGCGGCTGCTGCTACGGCGGCGGGGAGGCCTGTGCCCGCCGGTCTGCCCCGGTGAGTGTGGCCGGCGGGGGGGTTTCTTGACCTCTGAGGGGGCCTGAAAGGAGCTACAAGGGCCCCTCTTGGTCGTCCAGGGAGGGAGGGGCGGCTTTTGGGGGGAGGGAGGGTATTAATACAGGCAGTCCCCGATTTGCGACCATAATGGAGCCCCACCATTTACGTCACTAAGCGGGACGCGGGTTTAAAAAGTCTTTTGGCGAGAGGCTTTTTTCTGGCCTCGGGAGTCAGGATTAGCATGTTTTCCCCCTCAGAAATTCAGTCTAAACCATCAAGTTTTGGGTGACCCCCCCATGTAGTCCTCGACTTACGACCACAATGGAGGGGGGGCCCCCACCGTTTACGTCACTAAGCGAGACGCGGGTTTAAAAAGTCTTTTGGCGAGAGGCTTTTTCTGGCCTCGGGAGTCACGATTAGCATGTTTTCCCCCTCAGAAACTCAAGTCTTAAACCATCAAGTAGTTGGACTACCATCAGGTAGTCCTCGACTTACGACCATAATAGAGGGCCACCATTGTTTATTTATTTATTCATTTATTTATATTTATTACATGTATTTATATGTATTGTTCCCCATGAGTGGCATTTGGGGGAACGTGGAGTAAATAAACTTAGCACTGGAGAAATATTTTAATTTGCCATAAAACGATTCAGCAATAACTAACATTGTTTCATAATCACGTGTGAGATCCAAAACTTAAGTTATTTGGTACCTCTTGGCTTTTTTTTAAAAAAAAAATTCCTTTGCACAGGACTGCTATTTTCTTCGGGCTGTATCGGGTTTAGTGATAACCAGTGTTCCATTTGGGGAAAGTTCTGTCTCATTTTTTTTTTTTAAATTGATTTATATGCCGGAGACTCAGGGCGGCTTACAATGCACCAAGCAATAGCCTTCATACTTTTGTATATTTATACAAAGTCAGCTTATTGCCCCCACAAACTGGGTCCTCAATTTACCCACCTTAGAAAGGATGGAAGGCTGAGTCAACCTTGAGCCTGGGGAGGTTCGAACTTACAGTAATTGCAGACAGCTGGTGTTAATCACAATGCTTTAGTCTGCTGAGCCACCAGGCCCTTTCTAATTTGATTTATATGCTGTCCTTCGATGGAGACTCAGGGCAGCTTACAATGCGTTAAGCAATAGCCTTCATACTTTTGTATATTTATACTAAGTCAGCTTATTGCCCTCACAAACTGGGTCCTCAATTGACCTACCTTAGAAAGGATGGAAGGCTGAGTCAACCTTGAGCCTGGGGAGATTCGAACTTACAGTAATTTCAGACAGCTGAATGTTTTCCTTCCTTCCTTCCTTCCTTCCTTCCTTCCTTCCTTCCTTCCTTCCTTCCTTCCTTCCTTCCTTCCTTCCTTCCTTCCTTCCTTCCTTCCTTCCTTCCTTCCTTCCTTCCTTCCTTCCTTCCTTCCTTCCTTCCTTCCTTCCTTCCTTCCTTCCTTCCTTCCTTCCTTCCTTCCTTCCTTCCTTCCTTCCTTCCTTCCTTCCTTCCTTCCTTCCTTCCTTCCTTCCTTCCTTCCTTCCTTCCTTCCTTCCTTCCTTCCTTCCTTCCTTCCTTCCTTCCTTCCTTCCTTCCTTCCTTCCTTCCTTCCTTCCTTCCTTCCTTCCTTCCTTCCTTCCTTCCTTCCTTCCTTCCTTCCTTCCTTCCTTCCTTCCTTCCTTCCTTCCTTCCTTCCTTCCTTCCTTCCTTCCTTCCTTCCTTCCTTCCTTCCTTCCTTCCTTCCTTCCTTCCTTCCTTCCTTCCTTCCTTCCTTCCTTCCTTCCTTCCTTCCTTCCTTCCTTCCTTCCTTCCTTCCTTCCTTCCTTCCTTCCTTCCTTCCTTCCTTCCTTCCTTCCTTCCTTCCTTCCTTCCTTCCTTCCTTCCTTCCTTCCTTCCTTCCTTCCTTCCTTCCTTCCTTCCTTCCTTCCTTCCTTCCTTCCTTCCTTCCTTCCTTCCTTCCTTCCTTCCTTCCTTCCTTCCTTCCTTCCTTCCTTCCTTCCTTCCTTCCTTCCTTCCTTCCTTCCTTCCTTCCTTCCTTCCTTCCTTCCTTCCTTCCTTTTTTTAATTTGATTTATATGCCACCCTCCTCCGGAGACTCAGGGGGCTTACAATGAGCTAAGCACTAGCCTTCATATTTTTGTATATTTATACAAAGTCAGCTTATTGCCCCCACAAACTGGGTCCTCAATTGACCTCCCTTAGAAAGGATGGAAGGCTGAGTCCACCTTGAGCCCGGGGAGATTCGAACTTCCAGTAATTGCAGACAGCTGGAGTTAATCACCATGCACAATGCATTAGTCTGCTGAGCTATCCTTTGAATATCCTTTTCCCTCCGCCAACCTTGATCTGTTCTCTGCAACCTTCCTATTATCCTTTGGTAAGCCCATCTAGTAAACAGTTCAATAATCGTAACCGTGTGATGTCTTCTCACCTGATTTTTAGTATAGACCAAAGGCCTTCTAAAACTACCATCTACTTTCATGTTTCCATCAGGCTGGCAAGTTCCCATTAAGCCTGGGAGACTCCTGGCCATTCTGCCAGGTAGGTCTCTCCCTCATCCCGCCAGTCAAGTCAGAGCTTATTCCTCCAACGATCAGAAGAACAGCACAAGAACTCACGATGCCAGTTCTTCAGCGTCAGAAGGCAGCGCGCAGAAAACAGCATCTGGTAGGTTCGAAGCGGTAACGAAGTGATTAGAATTAACCAGGTTTAAACCCAGAGATTTCTCTTTGTCGCGACTTTGAATTGTCTGACTACGATGGCCGAAGGATGTTTTCTCTCGCAGCAATCCTGCTTTCCCTAAAAGTTCTCCACCGCTTTTGATTTGCCTGTCATATTTCAATACTTTGAAATACAGGCAAGCCTCGACTTACGACCACAATTCAGCTCAAAATGTCTGTTGCTAAGCAAGATGTCTCCTAAAGTGAATTTTGCCCCATTTTACACTTAGTTGTTAAGTGAGTCACCGCGGTCATTAACTTAGTAACCTGGTTGTTAAGTGAATCTGGCTTCTCCGTTGACTTTGCTTGTCAGAATGTCATGCAAGAGGAACACACGACCCTGGATGCTACAGCCGTCATAAATATGAACCAGTTGTCAAGCAGCCGTCGGGATGCTGCAACGGTTCTAAGTGTCATAAGTCACTTTATTCAGTGCCGTTGTAACTTGGAACAGTCACTGAATGAACTGTTGTAAGTCGAGGACTATCTGTACAATATATTTTGGACTTTACTCCCTGAGATCGGCTCTCCTTTAATTAAATAGGTGACGCTTTCTTTCTTTCGAGCAGTATGTTTTTGTTAAACCTTTGAGATTCAGGTAGAGAGAAGATGCGTAACGCTACTTGAATGACCAATAAGACATCTTGTTATGTGACCGTTTTTCCTGATCAGACGTTAATTTACACGTTCGTTTTTCAAAAAAACTGGTTTGCTTTACAGGGGATAGGAAAATACTACTGGGAAGTGTGAATTTGGCTTCTAGCTCTGCCTTCCCCGTTGAAAACCTACGACTGTAATTTTAATGCTGCAAAATATAAGAACAGAAAACAACTTTTAGCCAACTTCTACCTTTTTAAAAAATATCAGTTCTATTGGAACAACTCTATTTTCAAGGATGCTCAACAAGCTTCTGCTGTGTATTGGAACAAATAAAAACCTGTACGTTTAGGTCTATTCTATTTAGCTGAGTTAACAGAAAAGATTATTTTGATCTTGTTGCCTTGTCCACCCTATTTTCTCCAAGCTCAAGGAGAAATTCTTGTCTTAAAATCAAGTTGTTGTGTGTTTTTTTTTAACTAATTCATGCCATGAGTCAAGCATGCTTGTTATTAACAGATCTCTTGCCAAGATCTTCCACTCAGAAGACAAATTCTAATGTCTTTAATTTAGTGGAATTAATTTCAATTTACCGGTAGCGGATATACGGCAGCTGTCCAACTTCAGGAAATAAAGCAACAGTACAGTAACTTTGTTACTGAGGTCATAACTCAATACACTATTGTTGAGGCTGCTAATTAAAGATGTGTGATCATGTATCTGTGATACATTTTATTCTTAGTAAAATCAGTGGTATTGTCTAGTTTTTAGCTTGGCGTGAATTGTGCCCTAGAATGCAAAATATTTCAGAGCTAAAAAATTCTCATTTCCTTTCTTTCTGACACTAAGACAAAATACCACGATCTATCCACAAGACGGGTGTTTCTTTTGTTGTGTCCTTACAATATAAAGGACCTTTTTGGTGGGAAGTGAACCGGTTAAAATTTGAATTGTGTAATAGCGAGGCCCGGGAGGGAAAGAAATCATTGGAAGATTTATGTAGAAAATTTGAAATTGCTTTCTTCCAATGTACGGAAGAAATTGCTTTCTTCCGTTGCCAGCTCCGTTGCGGAGCTGGCAACGGAGTTGGACAGTGAGGAGGCTGGGGAGGAATATGGACCACTCCTGAAGTCTGGGGGAGGCTCGGACGAGGGCTCTGCATCTGAGGCAGAGATGAAGCCAGGGCCATCTGGGAGTTATGCGCGGACTTTGGAGCCTCCAGAGTCCAATATTAGAGAGGCAGAGGAACAGGAGGAGCCTGTTCCTAGTGCGCATATGCACAGAGCTGCCAGAAGGCAAGAACAGTTAAAACAAAAGGGACGACTCGGGAGTAAGGCCTGGAGATGATTGGCTCCTCCCATAAGGCTTAAAAGAGGAGCAAAGGCACGTGGGCTCTTTGCAGGAAAGCAACATTGTTCATTCTGTTCCCAGTCGGCATCTCTGTTTGATTCTGGACTCCGTGGGGCTTTGCCAAGTAGGTCTTTGGCAGTGTGTCAAGGGAGATAAAGGCTGGTGATTATCCTGAAGGACTTTTCCCAAAGGACTTTTTGCAACTAATTGGAACTCAGCTGTGAATGAACGTAATTCTCAGCTATTGCAATAAAAGAGGTTTTTAGGACTACTCATCTGTTTTAATGACTCAGGAAGCCTAGGTCACAACAATCCATTCCATTTGCCAAATAATGCTGTCCCAATATCGTTGTTTTATTCTTAAGACGCAAACACAGCAATACGACTATGTCTTTTATTTTTTCAGCCCGAGACGCTATCAATCAGATTCCTTTCCCACAGCAACCAATTCAAGTAAAAGGTAATTTTGACCTTGGGCATGCATAATGTTTAAGATGGTCTTAGAATCCCTTTTTGATAACACTAACAAAGGTGATAATCTGTATTTACCCACAAGGGCCTTCAGTCTCCGAATTCAATTTAATTCTTAAATAAATCCATTCTTGATTGGTAATAAACGCTCATTCTCACTTCTCTATTGACTAAGAAACTGCTTTTGATTTGTCATTCACTTTTCAAGTTTTACAACCAGATCCCATCTAACCTCTCTGACGAATTAAAATAAATGTTGGTGGCTTTAATCCAGTAGGTGAAAATGTGTTACATTAGTGCAAGGAGTCCTTGACCTGCGACCGTAATTGAGCCCAAAATTTCTTTTGCTAAGTGAAACATTTCTGAAGTGAGTTTTGCCCCATTTTATGACTTTTCTCATTTGTTAAGTGAACCACTGCAGTTCTTCAATAGTAGCATGGTTATTAAGTGAGTCTGGTTTACCCATTGAATTTGCTTGTCAGAAGGTCACAAAGGGCGATCATGTGACTCGGGGACATTGCAGCCGTCATAAATGTGAGTCAGTGGTCAAGCATCTGAATGTAAATCCCAGGACCATAGAGATGCTGCAACGATCATAAGTGGAACATTGGTCATAAATCACTTTTTGCAGTCCCATTGTAACTTCAAACGGTCACTAAACGAACTGTTTGTAAGTCGACTTCCCGACTTGTATCTTCCAAGCTCCAGAAACCCTCCGAGTGTAATGCTTTTTCCCCTTCTCTTTCAAGTGAAAGCTGTGCTTAAAAAAAGAGACTATGGACCAAAGTACACAAAGAATAACTTCATCACTGGCGTGAGAGCAATAAGTGAATTTTGCCTTAAGTCCAGGTACGTTCATCTCTCGGATTTTTAAATTTGACGACACGGTGGTTTTTCAAAGTTACTACAACTTTACAAGTACGAGTAGGTGGTGAAAATCGCTACCAACAGAGGCACCAAATTCTGCGGTACCTTGGTACTCAACTGCTTCGAAACTCATCGAATTTGGTACTCGATGCAATTTTCACATGAACATTTTGTCTTTGTACTCATTGTTTGTTTGGTACTTAGAGCCTTGGTGGAGCAGTGGTTGGAGTGCAGTACTGCAGGCTACTTCTGCTGACTACCGGGCTGCCTGCAATTTGGCAGTTCGAATCTCACCAGGCTCAAGGTTGGCTCAGACCTTGGATCAATCTTATATTCTTTGCTTTTCTTCTTTTCTGTCTCCTTCAACAGTGATCTTGACCAACTTAGGAAAAATCAAACGCCGAAGCCCTCATGACGATACAGAAGCTTTCACTGTGTTTTTGAGATCAGAAGTTGAAGCTAAGTAAGAGCATCTTTGAAAAGGTTATCTTAAGTAGAGATTTTACTTCCTAACGCTTTCTTGTCGAGTTCAACACAATTTGCTCATTAGCTGGTAAGAGAGAGTGCCGTAGAATGATTTAGATAATGACCAATAGGATAAGGAAGCAAGCCAGGAAAGGGAGGATGATGGAGCAGAGGTCATTTCCTGGCTGCACATGAGTCCGTGAAGACGTTGTTCTAACAAATAAAAGTTTTTCTTTCTTTATTATCAAATGTGAGAGGCATCTCATTTGTCAGACAACTCTAGCGTTGACAGTTACCTTAGTCAGTTTTGACTCATTTAGTTGTGCTTTCTTTAGGCCAGTGTTTCCCAAACTTGGGCTATTTTAAGGTGCATGGACTTCAACTCCCAGAAATTCCCCAGACAGTATGGCTGGTGGAGGAATGCTGGGAGTTGGAAGTCCATACATCTTCAAAGGGTCAAGTTTGGGAAACACTGCTTTAGGCAATAAAACCAGAGTTCACAGAATGTTGACTGATTCTTTTTCATTGGTGGCTTAGGGGAATGGACAATGCTTCATTTGTGTTTTCCAGGGTGGATTAAATCACTAGTAAAAAGGCTTGATTTAAATCAACTGGATTTCAGTCATAATTTTTAAAGAGCCACCGTCATCTCTGTCCCGCAACGGCTCCTGCTTGACCCACCGTTGACTCACCGACAGTCCCATTCACTTTAATGGGACAGCTGTGATGCGGGAGTGACACAACAAGGCGAGGGACATAGTGGGCAGCAAATGAGTGGATGCCGTCATTGGAAATGACAGGTGCTCTTTAATATTATATTTACAAGCTGCTTAGAAAGTTTCACTTTCGTTTTACTGCTTGCCCTTCCTCCTCACACTTAAGAGTGGTACAGATGCATTTCTCTTCAAACAATCAATTTGTAGCGTACGTAGATTTGCAAAACAAATGGGATAAAGGAATATCCCTGAACTTCGTTTTATGATTTATCTCACGGTTACTGCGAAATTGTGTGAATGTATCAGTGCTGTGCATGTTATCACAGCTTGCAGAGCTTGGATAGGTTGAATGGGTTTACCAAAAACGTAATATTGCAGGATTACAGCCTCATGCTACATAACTAGGCTCCACTTCATGCTGAATAAACTAAATTATTAATGTATCTTAAGTAGAAACTCTTTATCTTTACTCCAAAAGCATTTTATTAAAATAAATTTGATAAAAATATAAAAAAAATGTGATTTAAATTTTTTAAAAATCTGATCTTTTTTAAAAAATAGATTTTTATCCACCCTGGTGTTTCCCAATCATCTAACCAATCATCAGATTAGACAAGAATCTAAAAATAGTAGGAATAAAAGCATTGCCCAAGCATTTTGACTAAACCACATAAACAACGCTGTTTGTATTTCTCTGTTTTCAACATGGCGCACTTAAGCGACCAGCACAGCTCATGTTGTGACACAGCAAATTGTGCATCTCTTGTCGTTAATTCTTGCTTCGTTAATGAAGCTATCCAAGGGAAATATTGAAGGCTGAATTGTGTAAATCTGCTGTGATCCAGATAAATTGTAATAAGAGCACCCAGCCTACCATTCAAGTCATCCGGGTAGCATCATGTTGGAGGATGCCTGCTTGAATCCTAATATCAGCTTGATTCAGGAAGAGTTAAACACTTCTTTCAAATTAGCAGGATCCTCCCCCTTCTTTCCTTCGCTTAGCTTGGTTAACATCCTATTTTGTTAGCTCAGGTGAATGTCTTGGTTCTTACATCCACGCATTTCACCTTCCAGAGAGCACACCACATATTCCCCCTTTTTTTCATTCGTCAAAAAGTGTTGGCAAGTCAGATCTGTGTCTTTTCCCCCACGTTGTAAAACAGATCTATAGAAGTCTGGGGAAGCCCCGAAGCTCTTGCTCGAGAGAGAAAAAGACGCATAGAAGCCGAAAGAGAATATATGGAAAGTAAGTGTAAAACACACTTCCGGAAGCGCTTCATAGTTTTGACTGCAAGGTGTTATATAATTAAATTGCGTTTTTGTGTGTGGCTCTAAGATCTTCTGGAAGTAGATTTAATTGAGGCAGGGGAGGCTGGGGTTGATGAGTGGTGCGGTGGCCTAGAGGTGGAGCCTCTTGCCTTACAATCAGGAGGCTGTGATTTCGATCCTAGGTAGAGGCAGATACTTCTGTCTTCGGGCCAATGAGAATATCTCTGCTGAAGAAAACTCTGCATTGGCGACAGGAAGGGCATCCGGCCAGTAAACACTCAGCTCCATTCACTCAATCCCCCGCAAAGGATTATGGGGTCGTTAAAAGAGGATGATGATGATGAGGGGAGGCTGGGTTGAATTGGGTTTGAGATGATATTAGGTCATTATGAGTGGTCTGAATTTGTATTTCACTTCATTGACTACAAGTCTCTTAGGATTGGTTGGGTGGTGTCCAAGTCCAGGTATACTCTTATAAAGGGGATGCGGTGGCTCAGTGGCTAAGATGCTGAGCTTGCCGATTGAAAAGTCAGCAGTTCAGCGGTTCGAATCCCTAGTGCCGCTTAACGGGATGAGCTCCCGTGACTTGTCCCAGCTTCTGCAACCTAGCAGTTCGAAAGCAGGTAAAAAATGCAAGTAGAAAAATAGGGACCACTTTTGGTGGGAAGGTAACAGCGTTCCGTGCGCCTTTGGTGTTGAGTCATGCTGGTCACATGACCACAGAGACTTTTTCATATAGTGCTGGCTCTTCAGCTTTGAAACGGAGATGAACACCGCCCCTAGAGTCGGGAACGACTAGCATATATGTGCGAGGGGAACCTTTACCTTCTACTCTTATAATGATAAATCTAAAATTACATAGGTATGAGTACGGGGATTTGATTACTGTAAACATTATGAGATTGTAGAATCTGTTACACAAAGTCTTGGCTCTTCTTTATTAAAGATATTTAAGCTTTAAATATCTTTAATAGCAGTCACTTTTCAGATCAGTAAATACTTTCCAGTTTTCTTGACCATAGCAGCAGGGTTTTTTTTTTTTTTGCTGTTAGCATTGTTATTTCTTCCATCTTTCTCTGTTCTTTTTACAGAATTATTTAGAAGCCAGAAGTTGTTGAGAGAATACCGAACTTTCCAAGGAGAAACGAAGGTGAATTTTTTTTTTAACATCGGTTGTAAAAGCCTATTCATGGCCTATTTTTTAAAATGCAATTAGTCATGTACCGTATTTTTGGAGTATAAGACGCACCTGAGTATAAGACGCACTTACCTTTTTTGGAAAAAAGAAGAAAAAGAAATCTGCCTCTGCCTCTGCCTTTTGAGTAATTTTGGCCTCGTTGCAGCATACAGCAAGCAGCCTGCTTTACTTTTAGTTTCGTTTTCAGCGCAGCTTGATCAAGCACAAGGGGGAAAAAAAATCTGCTCCAGCAATTTACTTCTTTTCAGCAAGCGGCAGAGCCCTGCACAAAACAGCTGAGAACAAATCAGCTAAGACTCGGGAGGCCGATCCAATCAACTTGTGCTAATTAGGCTGTGCTGAAGCTGAAACGAGCTGTTTTTTTCTTGCTGTTTGCTTGCAAGGAGATAACTGCTGTGAGGCAGAGGCCAAAGCGTGGGGCCCAGTGGGTGGGCGGGGGCTACATTTGGTGTATAAGATGCCCCTTTTAGGAGGGGAAAAGGGTGTGTCTTATACTCTGAAAAAATACGGTAACTGTGTAACTGTCCTTTAATAATTTTTTACTGTCTCTACCGAGTGTGAAATCTGTTTTCTCAGTTGAAATGATCTCATGGCTAAATGCAGGCCTGACCTCTGAAGCGAAGGTTTGCTACGAAGGTTGTGAAGGCAACCTTCGCAAAATTGATAGAAGACGGTGGCCTCATCTGCCTACATGAGATCATTGTCCGTGTCAGGGGGTCCCCAAACTTGGCAACTTAAAATAGGCAGTATCCGAAATCATATCTGTAAAAGCATTGCATTGTTTATGAAACACATACAGGGAGCGTGTAGTTTGCCTTAAACTACATACTTCTGTCTTTATTTAGCCACGTTCCCGTGCATCAGCTATATTTCTGAGCGGTCCAGGAAAAGTGGTGATGGTCGCTATTTGCATGTAAGTTTTCTTTTCTTTCCTTTTTTCTTTTCCTGGCTCTTAAACATAGACGCTGCAAAAGCTTAATCCGGGTCAGCTCAATGCTGTTTTATTATGTTGTCATATATTGCTAATGCTGTATTGGAGATCAGGATTTTAGTTTAGAAAGGAAAGCTTAAAGGTTGGCTGAGTTAGAATATTAGATTAAAGAATGACAGTTGGAAGGGATTTTGGAGGTCTTCTGTTCAGGCAGGAAACCCTGAAATAAAAATTCAGAAAAACCTGCCTAATCTCTTCTTAAAAACCTCCAGTGTTGAGGCACCCTCAACTTCTGGAAGCAAGTTGTAAGAGCTTAAGGTAATTTTTATGTACCGTATTTTTCGGAGTATAAGATGCACCGGAGTATAAGACGCACCTACCTTTGTTGGTTGTTTTTTTTTAAGTTTTTTAAAAAAAATTTTAGACAAGCACACATACAAAACATACAATGTATTTTCTTTGAACAGAGTATTTGGCTGGTTCATAAATTTAAACAGTGTTTAGTCATTTCAATTAAATTTACAATTTCTATATTTCCTTTTTGCCATATTTATTCCTCATCTTTTTTTTAAAAAAAACCAATATTATCCTTCATCCTCATCTCTAATCTTAATCAAATTCAATTTTTCCCTTCTATATTATACCCCTTCCCATTGTCATCTATATCCATCCTCACATTGGTTAATTATTTAATATTACAATTGTTTAATACAAATTCAGCATTTTAATAGAAATCAATTAGTTATATAACTATCTTTTTTGTATATTAATCAATATGAACATGAATATTCCAATTATTTCCATGCAATCCAATTTCATTAATTATAGTTACCAATAATAAACCAAATAATTTCCCTTGTATATTCCTCCAAACCATAACTTAACCATTTCTGCCTTCAACACAATATACAATTAATTAGTATCTCAATTATTACAATTCCCTAGTTAAATAGACCTTTTTTCTTTTGCATTTTAAAATCTTGAACTCTCCTCTTTTGCCCTAAATTTCCCATTGTTTGCACCTATCTTTTTTGGTGAGGAAAAAGAAAAAGAAATCTCTCTCCCTGCCTCATTTTGTCACGTTGTAGCAGAGCCTGCTTTACTTTCAGTTTCATTTTAGCTAGGGGTAAAAAAAATCTGCTCCAGCACTCTTTGCAGCAAGCAAAGAGCTTGCAAAACAAGAGCTTGCAAAAGAGCCTGCGCAAAACAGCTGAGAGCAAATCAGCTGAGAGTCGGGAGGCCGATCTAATCAACTTGTGCTAATTAGTCTATGCTGAAGCTGAATGGGGCTGTTTTTTTTTGTTTTTTTTTGCTGTTTGCTTGCAAAGAGGAAACTGCTGGGAGGCAGAGGCCAAAGGGTGGGGGCCAGTGGGTAGGTGGGGCTACATTCGGTGTATAAGACGCACCTAAATTTTCACCCCCTTTTGGAGGGGGGGTAAAAAGGTGCATCTTATACTCCGAAAAATATGGTAAATAAAAGGACCAGAAAGCACCAAAGAGTCAAAGACTGGACTGTCCCTTGTCTGAAATGGTATAGGCCAGGGTCTCCTGCTTAAGCAGGGGGTTGGACTAGAAGACCTCAAAGGCCCCTTCCAGCTCAATCCTGACTAATTAAAATATTTTTTTCCCTGCAAATTATTGGCCCATTTTTTGCATTGCTTTCATGTTGTTATTTAAGACAGTGCTTTGGGGATTTAGTCCAAACTAAATCTGCCTTATAAAACAAGAGAAATTTCCCATGCAGATGGAGGCTTTCCAGTTTTCTCAAAAGAAGGCTTTTTTTGGAAAGAAGGAACAATTGTTGGCTAATATATTTTGTCTTCCCTTCTCACATGCACTTTTGCTGTTTCCCGCATGTGGTCCATTCACAACGCTGCAGAGATTTTTTTCCCCTTTCCTTTCCTTTCCTTTCCTTTCCTTTCCTTTCCTTTCCTTTCCTTCCCTTCCCTTCCCTTCCCTTCCCTTCCCTTCCCTCCCTTCCCTCCTTCCCTTCCCTTCCCTTCCCTTTTCTTTTCTTTTCTTTTCTTTTCTTTTCTTTTCTTTTCTTCTCTTCTCTTCTCTTCTCTTCTCTTCTCTTCTCTTCTCTTCTCTTCTCTTCTCTTCTCTTCTCTTCTCTTCTCTTCTCTTCTCTTCTCTTCTCTTTTCTTTTCTTTTCTTTAACTTAATTTTGAAACCCATCTACTGGTGATCTGGTTAAGGCTGGTGGTGCAGACCACGGTGCCAAATGTGGATAAAACAAAGGCAAAACAGAAGGGGATTTGCACAGTAGTGCAAATATTTTGAATTCCTGTGGCTCACAGGTTTCCTCACATGTGCTGGGCCTCTAATCAACATTTTGCTACTTCCCACACTTGTCCTGCTCATCCCCATATGCATGGCTTTGCAAATATCTTAGGTAGCTCGCCAATCTCAGCATCCGTTTGTCAATCCAAGAGCGGCATTGTGTATTTAAAGTTTTGTGGAGCCTCCAAAAGGCGGTGAGTGCATCATTACTTCCTTGTGATGATAGTTTCTCTTCCTTCTACAGAAATGGCTTGAATTTTTTCTTCAAGCTCCTTGCCTGGGTTTACACAGGTTCTGCCAGCATGTTCTCTGAAGCTATACATTCCTTAGCAGACACTTGCAATCAAGTAAGTAGCAAAGTTTGCAATTTTGTGCTTCTCGGGGAGTTCTATATATTTTCCCAATTCTCCCTTCACCTATACATTCTTCCTTCACCTCACATTCTTTTAGAATCATTTCAAGTTTTGTTAACGGCCCATCTTTCTCCTCGAATCTTTCTTCCACTTTTATCCATTTCTCTAATTGTATTAAATTCAACCAGTTTAATTTAATAGCTGCTAAAGCGTTCTTTAGTTGTGTTAAATTCTTTACCTTGTTCTTCCAGTCCTTCCGTTTATATATCTGATTTTCTTTTAGTTTACTAATCCATTCTTTCAATTCGATCTTAGGGAATTTCTCCATTTCCACCACCGGTGTTAAAGCAGAAATTCCTGGCATATTTTTTTTTTTTAAATTTGATTTATATGCCGCCCTTTTCTGGAGACTCAGGGCGGCTAACAACGCGTTAAGCAATAGCCTTCATACTTTTGTATATTTATACAAAGTCAGCTCATTGCCCCCACAATTTGGGTCCTCATTTGACCTACCTTAGAAAGGATGGAAGGCTGAGTCAACCTTGAGCCTGGTGAGATTTGAACTTACAGTAATTGCAGGCAGCTGAACAGGCTTTTTTTAGTCTGCTGCGCCGCCAGGCTCTTTAGCCGGTATCTCCATTTATTCCATAATTCTATCCAAATTTTTAAAAAGGGATTTTGAATCCTCCTAGCAATTGTTGACCATCACTATCACGACGATCAGGGTTTCTGGATTTTTTATTTCAACGCCAGCTGAGCTCGGCATGGCATGCCCTCCAATGCGGGAGGCAACGTTGTACGTCGATGAACACACAGGGGTCATTTGCAAGGATCCGCCGAAGATAAAATTGTACCTTTCAACCGCAGCTCTGCTCTGTCTCCCACGATACACAGGTGATCCATGATTTACAACAGTCCCATTTAGTGACCGTTCAAAGTTACAACGTCACTGGAAAAAAGAGAGACTTATGGACATTTTTCACACTTAACGACCATCGCGGCATCCCCGTGGTCACATGATCAAAATTCAGATGCTTGGCAAATGACTCATTTATGACGGTCGCAGGAGGTGTGTGTGTGTCACGCGATCCCATCTTGCGACCTTCTGATGGGCAAAGTTTACAGGGAAGCCAGATCCACTTATAGCAACGGTGTTACTAAATTTGACAGGTAAAGCGATTCACTTAACAAATGGGGCAAGAAAGGGAGTGAAACGGGGCGAAATTCATGTGGACGAGCTCTCACTAAGCAATGGAAATTTTGGGCTCCATCGTGGTCGTAAATTGAGGACTGCCTAGATTTTTTATTGTGTTTCTAGGCAGCAGATAACGCTGCCTCGAGGTTTGCCTCTGAGTTTCATTGGGGGAGAAAATGGTGTGATGGGCCAATGAAACATGGGGGGGAAAGGGACAGGAAGTGTGTAATTTTAGGAGAACAGAGTCTTGTGATCTTGCAGCTAACTTAATAGTCTTATCCCCAATCTTACGATAATTTGATGTGGTTTCGTCTTTTGGAGTTTCTGACCCTTTTTCAAAATAAGGCATGCTGAAGGTACAGGTGGTTGACTTCACGACCACAATTGAGCCCCAAATTTCTGTTGTTAAGTGAGTTTTGCCCACATTTTACGACTTTTCTTGCCGGTTGGTAAGTGAACCACTGCCGTTGATACATTAGTAACCTGGTTGTTAAGTGAATCTGGGTTCCCCCATTGAGTTTGCTTGTCAGTCAGTCGCAAAAGGGGATCACGTGACCTTGGGAAACATCAACCGTCACAAGTATGAACCGGTCGCCAATGGAATGGAGAGTGGAGTGGAGTGGAGTGGAGTGGAGTGGAGTGGAGTGGAGTGGAATGGAATGGAATGGAATGGAATGGAATGGAATGGAATGGAATGGAATAGAATAACAGAACAGAACAGAACAGAACAGAACAGAACAGAATTCTTTATTGGACAAGTGTGATTGGACACACAAGGAATTTGTCTTGGTGCATACACTCTCGATCTACATAAAAGAAAAGATACACTTGTCAATAATCTTAAGGTACAACACTTAATGATAGCCATAGGGAACAAATAAGCAATCAAATCATACTAGGAAACAGTCAATATAAATCGTAAGGATACCAGCAAGAAGGTTACAGTCATGCAGTCATAAGTGGGAGGAGATGGGTGACTGGGAACAATGAGAAGATTAATAGTAGTGCAGACTTAGTGAATACTTTTACAGTGTAGAGAGAATTATTTGTTTAGCAGAGTTCAGGAGGAAAAACTGTCCTTGTGTCTAGTTGTTCTGGTGTGCAGTGCTCTATAGCCTCGTTTGGAGGGTAGGAGTTGAAAGAGTTTATGTCCAGGATGCGAGGGGTCTGTAGATATTTTCCCAGCCCTCTTTTTGACTTGTGCAGCATACAGATGCTCAATGGAAGGCAGGTTGGTAGCCATTGCTTTTTCTGTCGTTCTAACTACCCTCTGAAGTCTGTGTCTGAATTCTGAGCACAGGACCATTGGGATGCTGCAAATGTGGTAGCTGTGAAAAATAGCCATAAGTCACTTTTTTCAGTCCCGTGGTAACTTTTGAACGGTGACTAAATGAACTGTTGTAAGTCGAGGACTACCTGTACCTAACTTATTAAAGTTACTAAAGTATTTCCACAATTGTAAAAATTGATAAGGCTTTTAAAATGCAGTTGCTTTACTTCGGTGAAACCTTCTAAAATTAAACATCAAACTGTCCCATTTTTGTGGGCGGCGAACTGAAATTCAAGGCGCTGAATAATGTGGGGGGTCTCTGCCCCATTTTCTTTTCACACACAGGCCTTGCTCGCGTTGGGGATCAGCCAGTCGGTGAGGATACCTGACCAAAGCCACCCGTAAGGATTTTGAGCCCTTTTCTTTTTCCTCTTGTTCTGAAATTTTCTGTTTTGTTCGGGGAAAAAAACAAAACACAATTGTCCTAATCTGTCTTCTGTTTCGGACATTTTTAGCCGTATCTCAGATTCAGTGAAATAACTTAAAAATTTGGGGAAATAAACCGTTCTTGGTTCTTTAAGACAACCTCTGGCAGAATTTCTCATTCTTGACAGCTTTAAGGCCACATGTCTTAAAGCTGTCAGAAGTTGAGAAACATGGAAATGTGGCAGACATTCAGTTCTCTTTATAATTGTTCTCCCTACAATCATAGTTACTTTTTAAAATATCTGTGGAGATTCTCAGTCATCCGGGTCGTAGCTGTCTCAAAGGTGCTTTTTGCAAAAGGCAAAGAGCTTGGGAGTGCAAAAATGGGTCGTGCGGAGCACTGCAGAGTGCTTCTGGGGGCCGGGGAGGGTGAAAATGTGACGTGCAGAGGGATCGGGAGTCCAAAAACACTCATATTCAGTTTATAAGACACACCTAAATTTTCACCCACTTTTAGAGGGGGGGGGGTAAGGTGCAACTTATACTCCGAAAAATACGGTATTGCACTTCCTGAGTCCGGATTTGCTTCAAAGGTCTGTCTGTCCCTCGTTCGCTCCAAATGGATTGCAAAACGTGATCTCAATTGTGCTGCTTTCTGCTCTCTGACATTGTTGTGGCCCGTCAGCAGCCTTGCAGCTAGTAGCTGATTCTGACAGCGAGGAGGCTGGTGTGGTGCTGTGTTAGCAGCCTGTGCAGCTGGCACCTGAGTCAGACAATGAGGAGGCTGGAGAAGATGTGGTGCCAGAGGCGGGGATTCAGCCAGGGCCTTCAGAACCTCCAGAAGCTCCCTTAAGTGAAGAGGACGAAGAGGAGGAGCCTCTTCTCGATGCACGGGCGCGCAGAGCTGCCAAAAGGCAGGAGTTGCTCCTCAGGAGGAGGAGGTCTCCTCAAGAGTAAGGCTTGGGGCTAATTGGCCACTCCCTTAGCCTATTTAAGGAGGAACGCCGACTGAAGCAATTTGCAGGGAACAACTTCGTTCACTCTCCTTCGCGTCTTGATCTTAGTTCTCTGCAAATTGCTTCTGGGCTTTCTGCCAACCAGAGTAAGATTACGATTATTCATTCTTTGGATTCTTGCAGGCTGCTAAGAAAGTTAATGAACAGCCTTTGTTTGAAAAAGACTGATTTAATTAGTAAATCAGTCTTTTAAATTTAAATTTAAAGTAAATTTATTATACATAATAAACCTTATGTATAATAAGGTTTATACAGAGTTTGTGTGTGCTGCGTTCTTTGAGGTCCGTTGCTTGGGCAGAAGAGACATCTCCATTTTTCCTTCCTTAGTCACATCGATGTTTTTTCTCCCCTGCCCCCCCTTCCCTTCTAGGTATGGCTTCACAAACATGCGCTACATCGCATCCCTGATTAGCGGCGTTGGCATTTTCATGATGGGGGCCGGTCTCTCGTGGTATCATGGGATTATAGGGTTACTCAATCCTCAGCCGATGGAATCCCTCCTTTGGGTATGTTTTGTTTTGAAATATTGTTTTAGCTGGATGTCATGTTGTTGATGTTATTATTATTATTATTCACAACCAATTTCTCTTTTTCTTTCTCCTATCTCTTCCTTTCAGGCTTACTGTATTTTAGCAGGATCTTTGGTCTCAGAAGGAGGTACGTCACCTTCAGAAAAAAAATGTGTCAAATCTTACAAGTATACAGTAGTTTTTTAGACAAATTAAGTCCTTTAGGGATGTGAGCATTCTAACCTCTCAGAATACTGTTGTTTAATATACCTACAAATAAAAAAAAACCCTAATATTAAAAAGATTATGCAGTATCAGAATATATTCCAGCGATCTCTTACATAGTCACTTTTCCCAGAAGCTGGTTAGTTATCGACTTCGTAGCCAACTATCATCATCATCCCAATTAGCAATTTAAAAAAAACCACATACAACAGGCACCATATAAACACCACACTCAAAACAGCTCAAAGCCCACACTTTGCTAAGAGAGAAGTTCCCTGAAAACGGGCTCTGGCACAAATTGTGAAAGACTAAATCTCTGGTCCAGTGACCGACTGGATCAGATTGAATCCTGGTTCATTGTCTGTTGGCCAGAAAGAAAAGGACTTGATGTTATGGGAACCCAGTGAGTTTCTAGAAAAGAAAGGGATGGAGGCGTGAAGGAAGTCCATGAAACCCTTGATTCCAGCCCAAGAATTTCAGTATCTCTCA
This sequence comes from Coluber constrictor foxii, assembly GCA_038048745.1. Lineage (NCBI taxonomy): Eukaryota > Metazoa > Chordata > Lepidosauria > Squamata > Colubridae > Coluber > Coluber constrictor. The sequence continues at coordinate 39,454 of JAWJVD010000102.1, read as the reverse complement.
GGGCCCCAAAGCTTTCCCACTCCAGATTATGTTCAGCTGGTTCTTGCTCGTGAGATCATCTGAACTGACCCCCTTTTTTCTCCAGGTTTAAACTGTGAGGGGAATCGCTCGGGAAGCCAAAATGGAATTAGCCAATTTAGAGAAATCCCAACCTTACGTGCCACCAGAGGGATAACAATACTGTGAAAATTCTAGAATTATATGTTATTTGTTAAACTTTCATGCAAGGAACGCGGTGGCTCAATGGCTAAGATGCTGAGCTTGTCGATCGAAAAGGTTGGCAGTTTAGCGGTTCGAATCCCTAGTGAGCTCCCATTACTTGTCCCAGCTTCTGCCAACCTAGCAGTTCGAAAGCAGGTAAAAAATGCCAGTAGAAAAATAGGGTCCACCTTTGGTGGGAAGGGAACAGTGTTCCTTGCTCCTTTGGCGTTGAGTCATACCGGCCACACGATCACGGAGAGGTCTTCGGACAGTGCTGGCTCTTCGGCTTTGAAACAGAGATGAGCACCCCCCCCCTAGAGTCAGGAACGTGCAAGGGGAACCTTTACCTTTACCTTAAACTTATGACTCTCATCTCAATGATGCAGCAACTCTGGGCTGGCAGCTTACAATAGAAGCGCAATATTGAATTGTTTCAAGGTTCCCATCTCATTTTTAAGTGATAACTTTTGTAAGTTCTTTTACCATTTATTTTTTTTAAAAAAATATGCGCGGGTGGGAATGTGAAACGTTTTTTCCTGTCATTTCCTTTAATGAAATAATTTTTTGGTGCTGTTGCAGCTACTCTTCTGGTAGCCATCAACGAAATCCGAAGGAGCGCCAGAAGCAAAGGGCTCACGTTCTACCAGTATGGTATGTAGATTTTAATAAGGCAGGAATTGGCTCAGCCACGTTTTTTTTTATGCGCTTTAATAACTCTTTAATAATTTACTGTATTTTTCAGAGTATAAGATGTACCTTTTTCCCTCCTAAAAGGGAGTGAAAATTTAGGTACATCTTATACACCGAATGTAGCCCTGCCCACCCACTGGCCTCTGCCTCCCAGCAATTTTATCTCCTTGCAGCAAGAGGAAATAGCCCATTTCAGCTTCAGCACAGCCTAATTAGCACAAGTTGATTGGATCGGCCTCCCAACTCTCAGCTGATTTGCTCTCAGCTGTTTTGCAGAGGGCTCTGCTGCTTGCTGCAAGGAGGTAAATTGCTGGGAGCAGATTTTTCTTTTCCTTGTGCTAATCAAGCTATGCTGAAAATGAAACTGAAAGTAAAGCAGGCTCTTTTGCTGTTTGCTGCAACAGAGGCAAAATTGCTGGGAGGCAGAGGCAGATTTCTTTTTCTTCTTTTCCTCACCAAAAAAGATAGATGCATCTTATAGTCTGGAGCATCTTATACTCTGAAAATACAGTACGTACAGGTAGTCCTTGAGTTACAACGGTTTATTTAATGACTGTCCAAAGTTTCAACGGCACTGAAAAAATGAACATTTTCCGCAGTGACAACCTTTGTAGCGTCCCCATGCCCGTGTGATCAAAATCCAGATGCTTGGGCAACCGGTTCATACTTACGACCGTTGTTCACGTCATCCCCATTTACGACCTTCCGACCAGGGAAGCCCGATTCACTGAACAACCGCGTTGCTAACTTCTCAGCTGCGGGGATTCACTTAACAACAGTGGCAAGAAAGGGCGTTAAAATGGGGCAAAACTCACTTCACAAATGTTTCACTTTAGCGACAAACATGTTGGGCTCGATTGCGGTCGTACGTCGAGGACTAGCTGTATTGCAAAGAAGGAAATTATTATGATGACAGTTAAAATCTATTCGTATACGCCGCTCTGGAATTGTATCGTTCTGATTTCTTTTTAATGTTCAGTTATTCAGGCTTGTGATCCCAGCACAAATGTTGTGTTGTTAGAAGACACAGCAGCAGTTCTTGGTGTGACGTTAGCTGCTACCTGCATGGGGCTGACTTCTCTAACAGGTGAGTCCATGTGTTATGTGAAGAGTGGCAGGTGAAAGCTAGACTGGATGTTTTTATAGGGTAACAAAGCTGAATCATTTTCTATAGTTAGCTGAATAAATTATACTTTCTGTTTTTTATATAATTTCTTTTTTAGTGAGAAAGAGTTTATAGAGGATTAAAAGCTACAGAAACAAAGGAAAGATTAAAAGAAAGGAAAAATTATTAAAAGGAAGGGGGGGAATGAGAAACACTGGAAATCCAAGAAAGAAGAAAAGAGAAAGAAAAAGACAAGGGGAGAAAGAAAACGACTAAAAGAACTTCTGATCTTTGTTTGTGTGGTTTAGGGGTGGGGAATTGTGGTGGGTGGGAGTGTTTTTTTGGGGATTGTTATGTCTGTTGGACCTGGTCTTTGGGTGTTAAGTGAATTTCGTTGTAGGGGGCATACTGTGTATACAGTAGGGCCTGGTGGCTCAGCAGACTAAAAGCATTGTGATTAACATCAGCTGTCTGCCATTACTGTAAGTTCGAATCTCACCAGGCTCAAGGTTGACTCAGCCTTCCATCCTTTCTAAGGTAGGTAAATTGAGGACCCAGTTTGTGGGGGCAATAAGCTGACTTTGTATAAATATACAAAAGTATGAAGGCTATTGCTTTTAACGCATTGTAAGCCTCCCTGAGTCTCCGGAGAAGGGCAGCATATAAATCAAATTGGAAAAAAAATGGCAATAAAGTTATTATTATTTGCAGCAGTTACAAATGTGATTATTATCGTCCCCCAAATAATTATCATGGTTTTCCAGCTAGGAACTCGAGACTGCAGGCATGGGTATCACTCTGTCTTCTGGTTCTATGGACTGGGTTGATGACACTCCCAGTTTCAACTCAGTCCTGAGCTCGTTAGGACGTACTATGGGGGTTCTCTTTAAAATTAATCACAGCAATTTGGCTGATAGGATTTCTGAGATGGATTAGGAGTTTGGTCAAGTATAGAAATTTTTAGAGTTTGATTGTAGTCTTTGCTGAGAGTTGCTTTCCCCACAGCTTGTTCAAGGCAGCACGGAGCCTTGAACAGTAAGGAGGAAATGGTCGGGATTTCAGGATGGTTTGGTCTGAACTGTGTCCAGGAAGAGAAAATTTTTGGATTTGTTGTTTTGGTGCCCAATGGATGGGGCCTTTTTGTGGGAATTAAAAGAATGGAATGAAATGGCATGAAAGGAAATGAAGTGCAATGCAATGCAATGGAGCGAAGTGAAGTGAAGTGAAATGAAATGAAATGCGATGCGGGTCCAATAAATAATAAATAAATGTATTCGTCTTTAAAATGGCAGATACTTTAAGCTGGTGTCATTTTTCCTCCCCTGGATATGCTTGTGGGGTAGTTTAGGAAGAACTTGAGATGCCTTAGTTTGTATCTCCCGATAGCAGAATATGAAAAGAGATACCGAAGAATTTCCACTTGTGATTTTCATTGGGTGACTGGGTTGTGCTTTTGTTTTGTTTTTCTCCCCCTGTTAGGTAACCCCTACTATGACAGTTTGGGCTCTCTGGGCGTGGGAACTTTGTTGGGAGTTGTGTCGGCATTCCTCATCTACACTAACACAGAAGCCCTGCTGGGCAGATCCATCCAGCCCGACCAGCTTCAGAAGTTGACTGAGTTACTGGAATGCGATCCTGCTGTGCGGTAAGAGGACTCCATTGGAGACCCATGGAAAAACAATGGATTGGCTATAATAGACCAGAATAAAAATTAGAGCAGAATGTTGAAAACGTGGTAGGGAAATTACCAAGAGAATCTTTCGTTGCCTACGGTTCAACTTGATGCTCTCTGGGCTGGGTTGTTTCTGAATCCGAGGGGGAAGACGAACAGCTGAGAGAGAGAGGGAGAGTGGCCTGTGGAGGAAACAGTGGAAAAGCAAAGCCAGGCTGGCAGAGCATGGGAGAGGTAGGACAAGGGAGAGGGGGTTCAGATGAGGGCCCACCCCCTCTTCATACTAGTGTGTGCAGGGAAGAATGGAGAAGAGAGCAACGTGGGTTGCGTGTGAAGTTTCCGAAAGATGCCCTAATTAATTCATGAGCCACGAGCCAAACTTCAAAAGAAATACAGTCATTTATTAGGAGCACCATTTCGGCAGTATTCGGATGCAGTTAGAACTAATCCCACGTAGATTTACGTTCCCCTATGACCCTGTCTCTCCCCTCTTCCCTGGCCGTGTCATAAATCACATTCTCCAATGAACTCACTTTACTTTGGCTGGCTGTGAAACCCAACACCCTCCTTCTGATTGCGGTCAGGAAGCACGTATGGAATGTAACTTCAGTTAGGGAAATCAATCAGCTCCATCAGTTCCCCCTCCCTCCTGTTCATGGCAACTTGAAAGCTTTGCAAGTTGACATTGCATGGCTTACGAGGGAGGAAAGGGCCCCAATTCCCTTCGCAAGGCACACCTGGGGATGGAGTTTAAAGGAGAGGCAAATGGGAGGGGCGGTTATCGGGAACAAACGCCGAGTTCATTTTAGCTGTTGGGGGCCTAAGGAGCCCGAGTGGGGAGGTGAAGAGTGGCTGGGAGGGAAGGGGTGAGTAGAAGCTGGTGAGGCGCCCCTCGACATGAGTGACATTGTGTTGGCCACACCCACCCAGTCACATGACCACCTAGCCACACCCACCCACCCACCCAGTCATTCGGCAGATCATATTAGTGGTCCGCGGGATTTAAAATTATGAATTTAGTGGTCCCTGAGGGCCGAAAGGTTGGTGACCCCTGGTTTATGGGAGTGGTTCCTAGATTAGGCTATTGTATATGTGTTGATTATCATTGATTGTTGGTCTAGTATTAATTTTGTTATTAAGCTCATCTGGGTGTTGATTGTTGGCGAAGAGGTGTTTTGGTCTTTTTATTTCTTTTTTATTTGGCAAACCCCACTCCCTTCACTGATGGCGTTAGCTAGTTGGCTCATGAAACGTCTTTAGGAAAAGCTCAGAGAGCATCAAGGACTTCACAGAAAGGGAACTTTTAAGAGAGAGACTGGAGAAATCTTCTCCTGCCAATGTTTTCTATTCTGGGGTGAAAAGCTCCTAATGGCTGGTGTGTCTTTTTTGCTTCTTCTCACCACTCTCCTATTTATCTTAGAGCGATCCATGATGTCAAAGCTACAGATATGGGAATGAACAAAGTGAGATTCAAAGCAGAAGTAGACTTTGATGGGCGCGTGGTCACTCGGTACTACCTGGAAAAACAAGACATTGAGCAACTCCTACAAGTACGTTAAACCACCGCATGGCTTTGGACAAAATTTTGCCTCATTCAGGTTACTCAAAATGGGGGTGGGAAATATCTGGTGTTCAAGAGATTAATTTTGCAGATTAAGTCTCTCGATGGTATTCAGCCCCTTAGATTTACACGTATCAACACCAGTCTACTATCATATCAAATTTTTTTTAATGTCACTATGGTATGCTCAGGTGGGAGAAAGCCTGGGAAGTAACTTAAGAGGGAAGAAATAAAGGTCTTTTTTTCCTTCCTTCCTTCCTCCCCTTCCCTTCCCTTCCCTTCCTTTCTTTTCCTTCTTTCCTTCCTTCCCTTTTTCTTCCTTCCTTCCTTTTTTTCTTTTTCTTCCTCCCTCCCTCCTTCCCTTCCCCTCCCCTCCCTTTTCTTTTCTTTTCTTTCTTTCTTTCTTTCTTTCTTTCTTTCTTTCTTTCTTTCTTTCTTTCTTTCTTTCTTTCTTTCTTTCTTTTTCTTCCTTTCTTCCTTCCTTCCTTTCTTCCTCCCTTCCTTCCTCCCTCCTTCCTTTACTTCCCTTCCCCTTCCTTCCTTCCTTCCCTTTTTCTTTTCCTTCCTTCTTTCCTCTTTCCTTCCCCTCTCCCCTTCCCTCCCTCCCTCCCTTCCTTTCCTTCTTCCTTTTTCTTCTTTCCTTCCTTGCTTTCTTTTTCTTTCTTTCTTCGTTCCTTCCTCCCTCCTTCCTTCCCTCTTCCCCCTCCCTCCCTCCTCTTCTTCTTTCTTTCTTTCTTTCTTTCTTTCTTTCTTTCTTTCTTTCTTTCTTTCTTTCTTTCTTTCTTTCTTTCTTTCTTTCTTTCTTCTTTCTTCCCTCCCTCCCTCCCTCCCTCCCTCCCTCCCTCCCTCCCTCCCTCCCTCCCTCCCTGTCTTCCCATCCCTTTCCCTTCCCTTCCATTAACCCTCCCATCTCTATTTCCTTCCTTCCTTCCTTCCTTTCCTAACCTTTTATGCGTTTAATTTGACGGCAGGAGATCCAGCAGGTGAAAACACTAGAAGATTTAGAGGCATTTATGCTTAAACACGGGGAAAACATCATTGACACTTTGGGAGCAGAAGTGGACCGACTGGAAAAAGACCTCAAGGTAAGTAGTTAGCGGCCGGCCCGCCCAACAAACAATTGTACAAGTGAATAAAATGTTAAGTTTGACAGTCACATTGGACCAGCCCATAGATTTCCACTGCTCTCCTCTCCTCTGCCTTCTGGGCATCTACGTATCAGGCACTGGACCCAGTTGTTCCTCTTCTTCCTCATCAGCCACCTTCAAACCTGGTGGCTGTTTACTCTCCATCTGAAGGCTGATTGACAGCCCAGGCTCCGCCTCTCTCTCTCTCTCTCTCTCTCTCTCTCTCTCTCCCCCCCTCTCTGTATCTCTCTCTCTCTCTCCCCCCTCTCTGTATCTCTCTCTCTCCCCCTCTCTCTGTATCTCTCTCTCTCTCCCCCTCTCTCTGTATCTCTCTATCTCTCCCTCTCTGTATCTCTCTCTCTCCCCCGCTCTGTATCTCTCTCTCAACCCCTCTCTATATCTCTCTCTTCCCTCCTCTCTCTATATCTCTCTCTCCCCCCCCTCTCTCTATCTCTCTTTCTCTCTCCCCCCTCTCTGTATCTCTCTCTCTCCCCCCCTCTGTATCTCTCTCTCTCTCCCCCCCGTATCTCTCTCTCTCAACCCCTCTGTATTTCTCTCTCCCCCCTGTATCTCTCTCTCCCCCCCTCTCTGTATCTCTCTCTCTCAACCCCTCTCTCTATCTCTATCTCTCTCTCCCCCCTCTCTGTATCTCTCTCTCTCCCCCCCTCTCTCTGTATCTCTCTCTCTCCCCCCTCTCTGTATCTCTCTCCCCCCCTCTCTCTGTATCTCTCTCTCCCCCTCTCTGTATCTCTCTCTCTCCCCCCTCTCTCTGTATCTCTCTCTCTCTCTCCCCCTCTCTCTGTATCTCTCTATCTCTCCCTCTCTGTATCTCTCTCTCTCCCCCGCTCTGTATCTCTCTCTCAACCCCTCTCTATATCTCTCTCTTCCCTCCTCTCTCTATATCTCTCTCTCCCCCCCTCTCTCTATCTCTCTTTCTCTCTCCCCCCTCTCTGTATCTCTCTCTCTCCCCCCTCTGTATCTCTCTCTCTCTCCCCCCGTATCTCTCTCTCTCAACCCCTCTGTATTTCTCTCTCCCCCCTGTATCTCTCTCTCCCCCCCCCTCTGTATCTCTCTCTCTCAACCCCTCTCTCTATCTCTATCTCTCTCTCTCCCCCCTCTCTGTATCTCTCTCCCCCCCTCTCTCTGTATCTCTCTCTCTCCCCCCTCTCTGTATCTCTCTCCCCCCTCTCTCTGTATCTCTCTCTCCCCCCTCTCTGTATCTCTCTCTCTCCCCCCTCTCTCTGTATCTCTCTCTCTCCCCCTCTGTATCTCTCTCTCTCTTCCTCTCTCTCTGTATCTCTCTCTCTCTCTCTCCCCCTCTCTGTATCTCTCTCTCTCTCTCCCCCTCTCTGTATCTCTCTCTCTCCCCCTCTGTATCTCTCTCCCTCTCCCTCTCTGTATCTCTCTCTCCCTCTCTCTGTATCTCCCTGTCTCTGTCCCAGCCGCTTCTCCATCCCCCACTGTCCCCCTTACCTTCTCAGGCCAGATGAGGAGTGACTGGAGGGGAGGGCGAGGGGCGGAGCCAGCCAGTGGTGGGATCACCTGACAGGGAGCTACAGCAGAGGGCCCAAAGATCCGCATGCGGGGCTCCAGAGCCGCGGGTTGCTGACACCCGTCCATGGGAAAGCCGGATTCACTTAACAACCGGGGTTATTAACTTTTAACAGCTGCAGTGATTCACTTAGTGGCTGTGGCAAGAAACATAACATAAAATGCGACAAAACTCACTTATCAGTTGTCTCGCTTAGCAACGGCTGTGGTCGTATGTCGAGGACTACTTGTATAGCGTCCATTGGGCGTGAATCCTTGGAGGAAGATGAAGGGATGAATAATAAAAAACAGTGCACGCACACACACATTCTCTCTCTCTCTCGGTTGCTAAGTGAATCACTGCAGTTGTTAAGTTAGTAACCCGGTTCTTAAGTGAATCTGGCTTCCCCGTTGACTTTTCCTTGTCGGGAGGTCACAAAACGTGACCCAGGACATTGCAAAAAACCAGTTGCCCAGGGGTCATAAGTCACTTTTTTCAGTGCCGTTGTGCCTTTGAACAGTAAGTGAACTCTGCCGTAAATCGAGGACTATCTGTATAACACACACTGTGTGTTTTGTGCTTGTGTGTTGAAAACTTCACTACGGATAACGTACATCATCGTCTTTTAAGCCAAGTAAACGTAATTCCTTCCATTCAGAAACTGAATCCTGAAGTACGGCATGTAGATCTGGAAATACTGTAGCCTTCACGGAATCAACTTCTTCAGATCTCTTTTTTTTTTTTTTTTTTGGATCAGCTTCTTGGGAGGACGGTCCCCCCACGGAAACTTCGGAGATGTCGGAACATCATACCTTTTTTAAGTTCCCTGATTTTTCACGCCGACCGGTTTGCATCCCGATCGGCGGTGGCTTTCTTTGAACCGGCTACGTAGAGCCGCTTCCTGCCTCTTAACGCAGATCTGTAGAACATTTGCAACTAGACACTTTAAATAAGTTATTTACATGTCTGTTTCGGGTGGGGGGAAGGAGAGAGGAAAATGCACCCTATATATTTTATTGCCCTATTTCAGATATTTTTAATCTGGCTTGCAGAACCATCCCCGTTGGAAGAGTGCATTTCTTCTAGAGCCAATTTGAGGAATTCTAGTTTGTAGTCTTTTATCTGCTATTTTCTTTTCTTTTTTCTTTTTTTCCCCTTGTCTGAATTTGGCGTTTTCAGCGTTGCCCACTCTAGTTCTCCCTCAGATGGTTTGCGATGATCACTTCCAACCTCTGGCTGAGTGTTAGGATCTTAGCAAAGTCTCTAGCTTTGAACCACATGATCTGGACAGATTTTTGGAGATTTCCCCCCCCTATAACCATGTAGATAAAAACTGCAGGTTTTGAAATTGTGGTGCCAGAGTGGTATGTGGGATACCAGCCCTTGAGATCATTTAGCGGGTGGGCTAAAGATTTGGAAAGGTTTTTATTAATTATTTATTAATTTTATTATTACCGTATTTTCCGGCGTATAAGACGATCCTCCTCAGAGCCATTTAAGGCTCGTCAGAGCCTTTCGGGCTGGTCTGCCTGGTTACAGGAGAATGAGACCCGGCGTATAAGACGACCCCCGACTTTTGAGAAGATTTTTGTGTGTTAGAAAGTAGTCTTATACGCAGGAAAATACAGTAATTTTAAATCTGCGTGCTCATCTTCCAGCTGTTGACTTCGCGACATCAAAGGTCAAACCTGAAAATCACTTCTTATCATTTGGCTTGTTCTTTAATCTCCATTGTGTTTTTCCTTTGTGTGTGACGATGGATATTATTATTATTATTATTATTATTTTGCGGGGAAACGCCAAGAGGAATATCGGGAGGAACTTTCCAGATATTCAGACTTGTCCTTCTCCAAACCTTTGGCGCTCTCCAAGCAATGGCGGACGTCAAGAGCGCCCAGACAAGCGTGGGAATTGTCATGGAGCACATCTGGAAAGTGCTCTAGATCGAGAAAAAAATGTCATAAATCCTAGTTCCTCACCCTCAGGTCCTCCTCGTCTCAAAACACTGAGTAGCGTCTTGAAAATAATGCCTGATAACTGAAAATACATTTGATTATTTTTTTTAAAAAAAAATTAAGATGGCCCCAAATAGCCTCTTAAAGAACTTCATCTCGAACGTTGAATGTGTTTAGAATGGGTTGAGTTTGAGAATGGGCAGATGGAGAGTGAAGGTGTAAAATACCTCTTCCTGGGGAATATCAGGACGCTGCTACTAAGTGTAGCAGCTGTCTGGGTTACTCGGAGGAAGAAGAAGAAGAAGAGAAGGGATCCCTGGGCTGGGTCAGCTTGGGAGATGTTTGAGATCCAAACTGCCAATGCTTAAGCTGGGCAGATCATGAGCTAATTGGCTTTGAAGGGCTTTTCTCCCCCCTCTATAAATAGAAAGTCTCGGGAAAGGTGTGCTGTGAAGTTGACGGAGATCCTCCATCCTCCGAGACATGGTTGTCCCAAAGATGCTATTTTTGGGGGGGGCTTCCCGGTTTTTCTTGGAAGACGTTTTACTTCTAATCCCAGAAGCTTCTTCAGCTCTGACTGGATGGTGGGGAATGGAAGGATTTCTATTCCTTGCAGACAGCTGGTCCTTTGCATCCTTTGAGAGGATCGTTGAAGCACTTGGAGGTTTAGCTGTGTCCTCGGGGTCAAATGGGTGCGGAGTCCACAACGCAGGTCCTTTCGGCAGTTCCGAGAAGGCTCCACGCCCATTTGCACCACTCGGGGGGACCCCGAAGACGCCAGGGTCAAAGACCCTCTCAAAAGGGATGCAAATGATAACTGTCTGCAAGGAGCATCAATCCTTCCGTTCCCCACCATCCAGTCGGAGCCGAAGAAGTTTCTTGGAACGAGAAGCGAAACGTCTTCAGAAGAAAAACCAGACAGTCCAGTTGCCTCTTGGGGGAACCCCCCCCCCCCAAAACGCACCTTTGGCCCGTGTGCATAACCGCAATCGGGGCCGTGTGAGAAATGCACCACCTCTGGCGCATCTCGGGTGTCATCAAAGCACCCAAAGTTTGCAAAAAAAAAAAAAAAAGCTTCAAATCTTGTACGCACTTTATCAACGTATTGAGAATTCCTTTCTGAGAAGTTTTTGGCCCGAGGGAAAGACCTTTTTTTAAAAAAAAAAAAAATATTTAGGGTGGGGGAGGTTTGGGTACGCAGACATGAATTTTCAACCCTGTTTAAAAGCAAAAAAAACCCCATGGCACAAATGATGTGTGGCGACCAAAATATGCCAGGTTGGTTTCAGTATGGAAAAAGAAAAAAAAACAATCACTCCCTGCGTTCATAGTTTTTTGTGCATGATTTGAATGTGTAATGATGCTATTTTATTTTATTTTTTAAGTTTCAGGAAAAAAAAACGGCTGTACATAATGTAATTAGTGTCTACCGATAAACCTTGTTCTGTACATTTAGAACAAAAGGCGTGTCTCCTTGTTTTCGGTCTTCATGGGGGAAATTTCACACTGAATTCCCCACAGAATATCCTAAATGTCATTCTCTTGACTTTGATTGATGCCACAGAAAAATCTACGCTTTCTCATCTCTCTTATGGAGGTGTTCAGGAAGCTAATCAAAGAAAGAATCAACCTAGAACGTAAGGAGAATTTTCCTGACTGTTAGAACAATTCATCAGTGGAACGACTGGCCTCCAGAAGTGGTGAATGCTCCAACACTGGAAGTTTTTAAGAAGAGATTGGGCAACCATTGGTCTGAAGGGGTGTAGGCTTTCCAGCCTAAGCAGGGGGTTGGACTAGAAGACCTCCAAGGGGTCCCTTCCAACTCTTATTAGTCTGTTATCCCAGTCATCTCTGCCTTTGCACTTCGATCTTTATCTGCAGAACATGAAGCTGATTTTGAGAGAATGTTAGGAATTATATCCGGTGTGTGTGTGTGTGTGTGTGTGTGTGTGTGATCCTTGATCTATGTACTCACCAAGGGATCCACAAAATTATAAGTAGAAGCAAGTGCAAGACCAGATCTCCTGGAATCAGTAGAGCGGAATGGGGTGGGGAGGGGAGAGGAGAATAGAATAGAATAGAATACAATAGAAAAAAGAAAATACAGAATTGAATGGAATAGAATAGAAAAAATGGAATAGAATAGAAAATATGGAATAGTATAGAAAAAATGGAATGAAATGGAATAGAAAATATGGAATGGAATAGAATAGAAATATGGAATGGAATAGAATAGAAAAAATGGAATAGAAAATATGGAATGGAATAGAATAGAAAATATAGAATAGAATAGAAAAAATGGAATAGAAAATATGGAATGGAATAGAATCGAAAATACGGAATGGAATAGAATAGAAAATATGGAATAGAATAGAAAAAATGGAATGGAATGGAATAGAAAATACGGAATGGAATAGAATAGAAAATATGGAACAGAATAGAAAGAATGGAATGGAATGGAATAGAAAATATGGAATAGAATAGAAAAAATGGAATGGAATAGAAAATACGGAATGGAATAGAATAGAAAATATGGAACAGAGTAGAAAATACAGAATAGAATAGAAAAAATGGAATGGAATAGAAAATATGGAATGGAATAGAATAGAAAATATGGAACAGAGTAGAAAATACAGAATAGAATAGAAAATATGGAATGGAATAGAAAATATGGAATGGAATGGAATAGAAAATACGGAATGAAATAGAATAGAAAATATGGAACAGAATAGAAAATACAGAATAGAATAGAAAATATGGAATGGAATGGAATAGAAAATATGGAATAGGAGAATAGAATAGAATAGAATAGAATAGAATAGAATAGAATAGAATAGAATAGAATAGAATAGAATAATAGAGCTGGAAGGGACCTTGGAGATCTTCTAGTCCAACCCCCTGCTTAGACAAGAAACCGTATATAATTTCAGACAAATGGTGATCCAATCTCTTCTTAAAAACTTCCAGTGTTGGAGCTTTTACAACTTCTGGAGGCAAGTTGTCCCATTGTTCTTTTCGGGCATGCCGTGCGTGTTTTAGCATCGTCTCCCAGCCCACCCCCTCAGCAACCAGTTGTGTTATTTTCAAAGCCCAGACCTCTTGCTACTTCTTGCTCGATCAAAGTTCAGTTTAACCCCCTACAAGGACTCAACGACACATAATTCGTATGCAAACATACCAGACAGTGTTAAGAGATTTTTATTTTTATTTTATTTTTTTATTGTGCATTGTTATGCAACAGAACAAATGGATTGAAAGCATATATGCTAACCAAAACCCACTATTAACACCACCCAAAGTAGTAAAAATCTAGTAACAAAAAATTTCCTTATAATTAAAAAATAGCACTGTTTTTTTTTTTTAAATTGCTTTATGCTTCCTATATTTACTTCCCGGAAAGAAACGTCGCTTGGTGTCATTAAAAAAAACAACCCCCAAAAACAATTCACATATGCTATAGAAAAATTTTTCACCAAAACACAACTAGGCTATATTACATTGTTCACTTTGTACAGCATCAGGATTTTTAATTTTTAATTTTATTTTTGTCTATCCCTAAGTTGTGATATATCGGTACCTTATTATTACACCAGACAAATTCTTCATATAATCAACTTACCACTTGGTTAACAATAAAAAATATCGGAAGGGATGAGTTCTAGGCCACAGCAATCAATCTACAAATATTTTTTTCCCCCTAGAAAATGGAAGGAAGTCACGTTGGCGCTGATGGGCGCATCGCAACGATACATAAGTGGGGGGGGGGGGGAAACCAGCTACAAGTAACGCGAGGAAGATTTTGCGATCAAGAGAGAGTAAGGCAGCGGATTCCCTTCCGAAAAGGACACTGAAATTGTAGACCGGATTCCATTGCAGTCGGTCACAGATGCATTTCGATCCTGCAGTTAAAAGAAATCAGGTCTCTCTCTGAGATTTAAATCCCCTTTGGGCATTTATACAGGGAGTCCTCGACTTACAACCACAATTGAGGCCAAAATTTACGTTGCTGAGTGAGAAATCGGTTTGAGGTTTTTGCCCCGTTTTAAGTGCGGTTCTTACATTAATCACATGGTTGTTAACTGTGAGTCATCAAGCATCTGAATGTAAATCCCGTGAGCCTGGAGGGGGGGGGGATGCTGTGACGGTCGTAAGTGTGAAAAATAGTCGTAAGTGCCATTGTAACTTGAACAGTCACTAAACGAAGTGTTGTAAGTCGAGGACTGCCTGTACTCCTGGACCTTTGTGCTTTAGAGAACTGATTGCAATGCATTAGCGTTACGAGTTACTCAAGTCCTTTTGCTCAGCTGTTGAACCCCATAGAATACTTGTAGTCCTCGAATCACGTCCCCAAAACTGAGCCCCAAATTTATGCGGCTAAGTGAAACATTCGTCAAGCGAGTGATGAATGCCTCGTTTTACGACTTTTCTTGCTACCGTTGTTAAGTGAATCACTGCAGTTACTAAGCTAGTCACCCGGTTGTTAAGTGAATCGGGCTTTCCCCCTGACTTTGCTTATTATCGGAAGGTCACAAAAAGGGTATCGCGAATTGAACCGTTGTAAGTTGACTACTTACAGTATCTAGTTTCTAGATGCTACTACCAGTATCTAGTTCCCTACATCTTGTGAGTCCCAAATAGGAGAAACTGGCCCTGTAGGATCTGCCTCAGGTGCTCCGTGTAGTTGTAAATACTACACAGGAGAGAGAGCTTAAAGGGAAGGTGGACTTATCTACCGTTCTGAAGGAACCTGCCACATAATGTTTGGTGGTGCTGTTCCCACCAAGGTTGCGATGCCAAGGCCCACTCAAAGAGGATTTGGCACCCTGAAGAGAGATGGTAGCATCTGGCATTTGGCCCATTTGAGGTAAAATGTTAATTTTTTTTTACTACGGGTGACACCGAAAGACGTAAGAACAGGCAAGGTGCTCCATCATTGTGGGAACACCATTCGGCTGAGTTGTGTCCAGGTCTTCTCGCAAGTCCAGGATTTGGCATTTGACCTGGGAGCTGGAGGAGAATCTAGATCGGGGCCTGCGAACGTGGCGACTTTGAAAACTTTGTGGACTTCCAACTTCCAGAATCCCTCCAGCCAGCCACAAGTCTTAAAAATGATCAAATTTGAAGATGCCCTCGCCCAAATGACTAGATCAGAGGGCGTATTCAGCCGGTTTGCATCGGTTTGTGCGAACTGTTTGCAAAAATTTGGCCAAGGTTGCCAAACTGGTAGCGATGGCCCCCGAACCATTCCCCTGATTGCCGCTCCCTCGCCCCACCTGTTCTTCGCACACATGCATCCCTCCCTCCCTCCCTGCTCCTTTCTTGCCTTTCCTTTCCTTTCCTTTCCTTTCCTTTCCTTTCCTTTCCCTTTCCTTTCCTTTCCTTTCCTTTCCTTTCCTTCTTTCCTTCCCTTCCCTTCCCTTCCCTTCCCTTCCCTTCCCTTCTTTCCTTCCTTCCTTCCTTCCAATTCATATTTATTTATTAATTAGATTTATATGCCCTCTATAACCTGTGGCTTTGGGAAGCAATTAAAATTTGGAGCAAGCATTTACGCCAGATAAACCAACTGTATCGCAACCAGGCCCAAAGCATCTTTGGAGAAACTAGGAAAGAACAATTCATATTTTTAAGCATTAACAATTAGATCAGCCTCTAGTACTGCATTTGTAGAGAGCTAAAATAAGTGGATCGACAGATGTAAACAACTGCCTTTCATTACCACCAAGTCTTGAAACAGTAATCATTTTATTTATTTTTTATTGTATATACACAATGTGTAGAATATATTGTATATATACAATGTGTGTAGTGAAAAACATTTCATTTTCACTGCGAGAAAGGCAAAAGTGTCAAACATTTTGGAACCCCAGATCGGCTTTGTTATATTTGATGAGATTCCATGTTTTCGTTTTCTCATAGTAGATCTTCATCATTTAGCAACTTTATCATCATCTTTTAAAGACCTCATAATCCCTTGAGGGGTGGAGTCATGGACAACTGAATGGAGCTAAGTGTTTATTGGCCGGATGCCTTTCCTGTTGCCAATATGGAGTTTTGTTCAGCAGATAAATTCTCATTGTTGCCCAGAGAGAGAAATATCTGCCTCTACCTAGGATCGAACTTCCAGCCTCCTGATTGTGAGACGAGAGCTCCTACCTCTAGGCCACCACACCACTCATCATTTAGCAATTTTATATGCAGTGTAAAATACATACGTGGCTATTGTTCAAACTTTATATCTTTTACAATACCGGGAACACCAGCATTTTAATGGGTCCAAACTAAGGATGTAAACATTACTGTAGCATCGTCTCCCTAGTGCCAAACTTGGCATTATTATTAAGAGGTGAAAAAGAGACTACTGTATTTTCCTGCGTATAAGACTACTTTCTAACACACAAAAATCTTCTCAAAAGTCGGGGGTCGTCTTATACGCCGGGTCTCATTCTCCTGTAACCAGGCAGACCATCCCGAAAGGCTCTGACGAGCCTTAAATGGCTCTGAGGAGGGTCGTCTTATACGCCCAGTCGTCTTATACGCTGGAAAATACGGTAATTTTTTCCTCCCACGTTGCTCAAAGTAAGCTGGAGCCATAATGCTAGATAAGACTCCGACTCTCGGTCAGATTTATCTTTCCTTATCTGTGGTGCCAAGACATAACCCTCAGTCGTAGCCATAATCAGATGGTCAAGAGGTTCCATCAGGATTATGTAAATCAAGTGGTTAATTCCCATACCAACGTCCCCAGTCCTCAAGGAAGAAGCAATTTACTAGTGGTTGACAGACCTTCCCTTCAACCTAAAGCCGTACAGAATCTTATATATGTTTATAATGGCGGCTGTAAGTCTAGAACCTATATGGTTTTTCCTTGAAGATGTTTCGCGTCTCATCCAAGAAGCTTTTTCAGCTCTGACTGGATGGTAGGCAAGGGTGGGCTCCTGGGGGTTTGGCAGGGTTCAGGCAATCCTCTAGCCAAGGATTGCCTGGGTTCGGCGGACTCCCAAATGCTATCTCTGGCTGGCCACTCTCACTTGCCCCATCCCTTCCAGGAGTCTCCATGCGGCTCATTTATCATTCCAGGTAAGTCCAGGGGCCGCACAGAGAATCTGGGAGGGGAAAAAATGGGCCTATCGGAAGTCCGGAAACGGGCCTCTTTCCGGCCTCCGGAGCCCGGGGTTCAGGCGGCTGACTAGGCCATGCCCACTATGGCCACGCCCACCCAGGAACGGGGCAACGAACCCCGTTTGCTAAAAGATCTGAAGCCCAAGTCTGATGATGGGGAATGGAAGGATTGATCTTCCTTGCAGACAGCTAGTCATTTGCATCCTTTTAGAGAGTCGTTGAGGCCATTTCGAGGTTTGTCTGTGTCCTCGGGGTTATCTGAATAGTGCAAATGGGTGTGGAGCATTCTGGAAACTGCTGAGGGGACTGTGAGAAGGCTCCACATCCATTTGCACCACTCGGGTGACCCTGAGGACGCAGTCAAACTTCCAAGGGGTCTGAACGACTCTCTAAAAGGATGCTAATTATCAGCTGTCTTCAAGGAGTATCAATCCTTTCATTCCTCCCCTTCCCCAGCCAGCATTTCTGGCTGGGGAATTCTGGGAGTTGAAGTCCACAGCTCATAAAGTGGCCAAGGTTGGTCATAAAGTGGCCCGTAGACAGATGTTCTATTCCCGTGGGACTTTAGAACACATCGTTGGAAACCGAAAAGAGGAACCTGAAGAAAAGAGTCGGGCTCGAGCATCGCGGTAGCAAATCTCGTTTGGCATTGCATAAGCGAGGTCTTTTTCTTACGCAGCTTCGATGTGCGGAATTCGAACGGCAGGTACCTTCACACTAACACACCAACACGGGATCGCACGCAGGTTTACATAAAAATGGTTCATACATGACGTAATACAGTGGAGCGACGCGGGACACGCGTGCGTCCTATCGGACACGTTTCACCAAAGAGATGGACAAGTCTCGTCACAGGGAAGCGCACACACCACTAAAAAGGCCACACCGTAAGAGGAAATGTGGCGTTGTGAGGTAATTTTGTCACAGACACAACACGAAAACAGCTAGAACAAGACTTGCTACAGTTCGGGAAGAATAGACATTATTATTATTATTATTATTATTATTATTATTATTATTATTATTATTATTATTATTATTATTATTATTATTATTATTATTTAAATATACACGGGCTTTCCGATGGCTTTGAAATTCTACCGATTAGATTAGCAGATTCGATGGAGGAAGAGATGTGGGGGTGAAATCCTCAAATTAGAGTAAGATGCAAAAATTGACATTTCTTCCAAATAAAAGTTTGAAGGAGCCGAGGGATTTAAAAAATAATAATAATTAAGCTCCTTTCCATTCCAATGGAATTGAAATGAAAATGAGTTCAGCATGGCCTTGCAATCAATCAATTTCTTTTAAAAAAAATACTAAACCCAAAACACCTCCCTTAAAAGAAGCATAATTTATTTTTAAAAAGATAGATATATCTTCAAGGAAAAACGAAGTCCAATTGCCTTTTGAAAGGGAAAATAGCACCTTTGGTACTCCTAGTTTAATGTTTCTAATGTTGTATTCAGAATGGTCTTCCTTCTGGATATTTTGACTGCCTTTTTAGCTTTAATTCATAAAGATGGTCTTTAAATCATCATCATCAGTTAACGACCCTGTAATCCCTTTCGGAGTGGAGTCTGGGCAACTCAGTGGAGGTAGCAGGGTGTAGGAATGGCCAGATGCCCTTCCTGTTGCCAATGCGGAGTTTTGTTCGGCAGATAAATTTTCATCATGCCCAGAGAGAGAAAATATCTGCCTTTTCCTGGCATCAAACTAACAGCCTCCTGATTGTGAGGTGAGAGCATTTTATTCACCCATATTTAGCATGCATTACTGCAATGCCACAGATTTAAGAAACTCAGAATCAAAACCAGGGGTGATTGTGGAAAGGAAAGAAGAAAGAAAGAAAAAGAAAGAGAGAGAGAGAGAGAAAGAAAGAAAGAGAGAGAGAGAGAGGGAGAGAAAGAAAAAGAAAGAAAGAAGGAAGGAACAAAGAAAGAAAAAGAAGAAAGGAACAAAGAAAGAGAAAGAAAAGGAAGGGAGGAAGGAAGGAACAAAGAGAAAGGAAAGAAAGGGAAGGAAGGAAGAAACAAAGAAAGAAAGAAAAAAGAAAGGGAAGGAAGAAAGGAACAAAGAAAGAGAAAGAAAGGAACAAAGAAGAAAGAAAAGGGAGGGAGGGAGCGAGGAAGGAAGGAAGGAAGGAACAAAGAAAAAGAAAGGGAAGGAAGGAAGGAAGGAAGAAAAGAAAAAAAGGAAAGGAAGGAAGAAAGAAAAAGAAAGAAAGAAGAAAGAAAGAAAGAAAAGAAAAAGAAAGGATGTGACGAAGGAAAGTTAAAAAGCAAAATCGTGATTGCACCTAATGAAACAAGGAGAGAAAATCTGTTTTCTCTTAACCTGGGTTTGGTTGGCTAATGCAGCCCTACCACAACGGGAGAATAATTTAAGCGCCTTCTCATGAAAACCATAAACACAAATCTGAATTACGGGCAACTCCTGAAGCCAAAGCAGGTTTCCCCCCATGATCCCACCCCATAGATCCGTGCTGATATATATTGGATATCTTTCAATTGCAGGGAAATTTTCATACAGGTTGCCCTCCACTTACAACCATTCGCTTAGTAACTGTTCCAAGGTTACAACGGCACTGGAAAAAAAGGGATTTTAGGATCTACGACCGTTGCAGCCCCCGGACCCCCCCAGGAATTTATTTATTTATTTATTTATTGGATTTATATACCGCCCTTCTCCTTACGGACTCAGGGCGGTGTTTTTGATTTATATGCCGCCCTTCTCCGGAGACTCAGGGCGGCTTACAATGCATTAAGCAACAGCCTTCATCCTTTTGTATATTTTATACAAAGTCGGCTTATTGCCCCCAACAAACTGGGTCCTCAATTTACCCACCTTAGAAAGGATGGAAGGCTGAGTCGACCTTGAGCCTGCCTGGGATTGAACTCAGAGAAATTACAGGCAGCTGGTGTTAATTGCTGCCTTTAGTAGGAGGCATTAGCCCTCTACGCTATACAGGCTATACAATCACGCGATCCACATTCAAACGCTTGACAACTGCCTCATATTTATGACGGTTGCACTCATAAATACGAGGACTGCCATCGTCGTAAAGATGAGTCACTGGACAAGTGTCTGATCACGTGACCGCGGGGGTTGCTGCAAAAGTCGTAGGTGTGAAAAATGGTCCTACGGTCCCTTTTTCCCCCGGTGCCGTTGTAACTTCGAACGGTCATTAAACAAATGATAAGTCGAAGATTACCTATATTCCCTTCATTGCTTGCAAGACGAGCATTTAAACCAGGCTTTTAACAATCTGGCGTCAATGACAGCACAACCACACTTCCCTAAAGATGATGGGACCCGCAGACCAACACATCTGGCCGCAGGAGTCAATTTTTACGCACCGCCCTAGGACAGAACTCAATTTTCAACATGCTTTGGGTCCTTAATTCACATTAAAACAGAACACCGAACACCCAATCTCTTTGTCTTTCGCTTGCGTCCCCCTGTCCGTATCGCCCTTTCCCGTCGTCAGTCTCCGGAGCCATCATGAATACCTCTGCCGAAGAGATCCTCATGGCAACTATGTTGGTCAATCCCGTCGTAGTACGAGTTCCCGTTGTGCAGGAATGTCCCCACCGCCCTTCCTTGCCGGGCGTGTCCCACCGCATCGCTGAAAACCTTGTTGATTTGTTCCTCAGAAGGCATCCACCAATCCGGGTTAGAGGTGCAATGCATCCGAATGAATTCTGCGAAGAAATCAGCAGTTCAGCTCCAGGGGTATTGAACTTGTGGGTCTCGGACAATGAGCAACGGCCAACTCATCATAGCCAACTGGCCATAGCCAACCCACCAAGGTCAACTCATCGTAGGACAGCCTGCCGTGGGAGAACGATTATCGTATTTTTCGGAGTATAAGACACACCTTTTCCCCCCAAAAGGGGCTGAAAATTTAGGTGCATCTTATACACCGAATGTAGCCCCGCCCACCCACTGGCCCCCAACCTTTGGCCTCTCCCTCCTTGCAGCAAGAAGAAAGAAGGAACAACTTGTTTCAGCTTCAGCACAGCCTAATTAGCACTCATTGATTGGATCGGCCTCCCAACTCTCAGCTGTTTTGCATGGGCCTCTGCTGCTAGGAGGTAAATTGTTGGGAGCAGATTTTTTTTTCTTATGCTAATCAAGCTATGCTGAAAACGAAAATGAAAGTAAAGCAGGCTGTTTGCTGCAAAGAGGCAAAATTGCTGGGAGGCAGAGGCAGATTTCTTTTTGTTGTTTCCCTCACCAAAAAAGGTAGGTGCATCTTATAGTGTGGAGTGTCTTATACTCCGAAAAATACGGTACACTCTCAGCTGTTTTGATCTCAGCTGTTTTGCGTGGGCCTCTGCTGCTTGCTGCTAGGAGGTAAATTGTTGGGAGCAGATTTTTTTTCTTGTACTAATCAAGCTATGCTGTTTGCTGCAATGAGGCAAAAATGCTGGGAGGCAGAGGCAGATTTCTTTTTGTCGTTTCCCTCAACAAAAAAGGTAGGTGCATCTTATAGTGTGGAGTGTCTTATACTCCGAAAAATACGGTACACTAATATCAAAGAAAGTTTTCAAATAGAATCATTGAGGAAAGGAGCGAAGCCAATGGAGGGACAGAGTGAAACGGGAATGGCAAATTTATATATATATATATAATTTATTTGAAATAATTAAACAGAATTGTTAAATTGCCCTGTGGCGAGTTGGCCAGGATGAGTTGTCCTTCAGCAGGTTGGCCGCAGTGAGTTGGCACTGAGTTGGTTGTGGCCAGTTGTCCCATTCTGTGAAGAAGTTGTCTTATGAACTGGGCCAGCGGCAGAAGTATGGACAATGGGCATGCAGATACCACCTACAAGTTCGATTTTTTTTGTTGGCGGCCTTGTGGGGAAAGTAATCCTCAACAGTACCCAAAAATGGAGTAGATTTTGTAAGGTGGTTGAACCCTCTGCCAGCAGCTCCCCTGAGTTCCATTTTCATTGGCAGAGACACTGTGGGTGGGTCCTTTGTCTTTTTCAGGCCGGCCCCATGGGCCAGATCGTAACACCTTGAGTTTGACATCCCTGATCTACACGGATGCTTCGTGCATTATTTTTGACTGTGAAATTGGCCCAACTTTGTTTGTCCTACAAAGATAAACAGGGTTGAGCTTCGACAGTACCCAGATAAGAAATCTCCAGAGCTATCGAAGAAATTTGGAAGAAATGAAGAAAATAGAGGATGGCAGTGGCAAACCACTTCTGTACTAACTGCTAAGAAAACCAGAGGGACGTGTCTAGGTAGCTATCAAGAGAAAAGCTGGCTTGAAGGAGGTGTAACCTTTTAGTAGGCTGCAACAGATCCTAGGATGCGTTGAGGGCAATATGTTCAGTGGGGAATGAGTGTGTGAGCTGTCACTGATTGGTCCAGGACAGGGGTCGGCAACCCGTGGCTCTGGAGCCTCATGTGGCTCTTTCATCCCTCTGTTGCGGTTCCCTGTCACCAGTTGGCTCCACAATTGATAGGGCTTTCAGTTAGGACAGGTAGAGGAAAAAGGATGCCGTGCTAGGAAGAGACTCTATGGTGAGGGAACCGGACTTCCGGTCAGCTCCAGAATTGAATTGGGGGGAGGGGGCTTCCGGTTAGGACCTTTGTGGCTCTTTGAGTGTTTAAGGTTGCCAACCCATGGTCCAGGAAAGACCTCTTTGGGATCTAGTGGAAGCAACCCAGGAGAACACATCACTCTCTTTAGATTTGAAGTTTAGAGGGAAAGAAGATTCCCATCGTCTATCGTGGATCTCCTAAGGGTTTCCTCAATCCTCAGGTTGAGACCGCCCCCACTGGAGGAAAGGATCCAAAGAGAGGTGGCATCTCTGTCGTTTCCTCTTGAAAAAGTGACTCCATCTTAAGCTCTGGGACTTCCCTCAAAGGGCCTCCCTTCTCTAAAAGGTAAAGGTAAAAGTTCCCCTCACATATATGTGCTAGTTGTTTCTGACTCAAGGGGGCGGTGCTCATCTCCGTTTCAAGGCCGAAGAGCCAGCGCTGTCCGAAGACGTCTCCGTGGTCATGTGGCCGGCATGACTCAACACCAAAGGCGCACGGAACGCTGTTCCCTTCCCACCAAAGGGGTCCCTATTTTTCTACTTGCATTTTTTATGTGCTTTCGAACTGCTAGGTTGGCAGAAGCTGGGACAAGTCACCGGAGCTCACCCCGTTCCGCAGTGCTAGGGATTCGAACCGCCGAACTGCCGACCTTTCGATCGTCTTAGCCACTGCATCCCTTTTCTACCGCACTTTCTCCCTTCTCTTTTTTTCTCCCTTCTTTTTTCTCCCTTCTCTACTGCACGTCTAATGGGGTGAAATGAGATTGTGCATGGTGGTGGATGTTGAGTGAAAACATGCAGTACCTCTGAGACATGTTACTTTCACTGGATCCAGAGGGCGTCTTTCAGGACCAGTGTCTCCTGACTGCACTGACCTTTTTCTTTTTCCAAGGCCGCACGAGTACTTAAGCTCATCGGTGGTGAAGACAAATCTGATGAGGTACCGAAGGAGACGCCGCCCGTCTTTCTTGGAGGAGTTGACGGCCTCGTCCCACTGTTTGCTAGTGATGAAGACGGGGTAATTGTTCAGCAATTGCTTGCTCCCCTGAGAGCAACAGGACAGAATCAACAACAGAACAGCAGAACAGAATAACAGAACAGCATAACAGAATAACAGAACAGAGTAACAGAACAACAGAACAGAATAACAGAATAGCAGAACAGAACAGAACAGAAGAACAGAACAGAAGAACAGAATAGAATAACATAACAACAGAATAGAATAGCAGAACAACACAACAACAGAACAGAATAACAGAACACAATAACACAAAATAACAAAATAGACAAATAACACCATTAACAGAATAACAGAATAGCAGAACAAAATAACAGAACAGACCAGCAGAATAACAGAACAGAACAGAAGAACAGAATAGAATGACATAATAACAGAATAGAATAACATAACAACAGAATAGAATAGCAGAATAACACAACAGAACAGAACAACAGAATAACACAATAAAATAACAGAATAGAATAGTTTTAGTTTAGTTTAGTTTATTTCGGATTTATATACCGTCCTTTCTCCCAAAAAGGGACTCAGGGGGGTGAACAGCCAGAAAATTAAAATACATAAAATACAAAAGTTATAAGGAACTAAAATGAATAAATTTAAATCCTTGGCTTCTCAATTTAAAACCCCCAAATCCATAAAATTCCAATTTAAAACTCTGAATCCATATAATTTAAAAACCTTATTAAAAAACCCTTTGGGCTAGGCCGGCTTGTTGGAATAGGTAAGTCTTTAGGGCCTTACTAAAGGTAACAGCAAAATATAGCAAAATAATACAAAAACAGAACAGAATCACAGACTAGAATAACAAAACTGCAAAATAGCAGAATAACACAATAACAGAATAGAATCACAGAATAGAATAAGAGAATAGCAGAATAACACAATTACAGAATAAATAGAATAACAAAGTTTCAGAATAACAATAACAACAGAATAACAACAGAATAGCAGAATAACACTATAACAGAATAAAATAAGAGGATAATCGAATTGGAAGGGACCTATGAGGTCTTCTAGTCCAGCCCCCTGCTTAAGCATAAACCCCATAGCAACCAGCATTCCCAGGTGATCAGGAGGAAAAGGAAAAAAGAGAAGGAAGGTAAGAGTTCAAATGCCAGATACACAAAAGTAAAAAAAAAACAAAGGCAACTGTAAAATGCAGTAGACAAATTTGTAATCCAACCTGACACCCAGGAGGAAAGGATTATTCACCTTAATAAACACTGTAAGCCAAGTTGCATTTGCATTTTGTCAAACAGGAAGAGTAAGATAGAATGGGAACACCTTGGGAACAGAAGATGCTATTTATAATCTGCTTTTGCAGGTGGGCTAAAGAGTGTCAAGATCCAGTGATTGAGAAAGCTGGTGAAGTATCATATTTTCCATTCTTTTATTAAAACGTGTTAAAAAAAAAGCCTTCAGAATGGTGTGAATGCAACAGGCCTTTTCGGGCAACTGGCAAACATGGTACTCCAGAAATGATTCGTTAACAAACCGATTTACACAAATTGGTGCGACCCCTTTTGTTTTGTGCTCTTAGAGACACAGCAGTTACGTTGCGCTACAGCCAGTAAATACATTTGAACGGGTTAGATCTGTGGGAAGCCACCCCACCCCGCCACTCTTCCTGGAAAAATGAAATATTCTGAGGAATATTTTAAAAAAGGCAGGATAAAATATTTCCCCTAAAAGAGAAATGAAAAAAATCTAAAGGGAGACAGAAACTCAGAGCTCCAACTCCCTGCCCTCAATTTTGTGCCCATCGAGAAAGATTGGGACAGCCTATCTACAAAACAAAAGACTTTCAGCTTTTTGTTTTTTGAACAGGAAACAATCCTTTTTATTTTTATTTTTTATTTTTTTTAAAAATTGATTTATGTGCCGCCCTTCTCCGGAGACTCAGGGCAGCTTACAATGCGTTAAGCAATAGCCTTCATACTTTTGTATATTTTATACAAAATCAGCTTATTGCCCCCACAAACTGGGTCCTCAATTGACCTACCTTAGAAAGGATGGAAGGCTGAGTCAACCTTGAGCCTGGTGAGATTCGAACTTAAAGTAATTGCAGACAGCTGGTGTTAATCACAATGCTTTTAGTCTGCTGAGCTACCAGATCCTTCAGGGCATAATAGGATTAACCCACTACCCTTTAGCAAAAGACACAGAGCTCACTACATTGCGCAATCTCCTAAGGGTGTTTCCTTCATTGCATCACCCCCGGCGAACTTCAACCAAACCTGGGAGCTCAGACAATCTACACAGCCAGCTATGACCTCTACGTGACCCCTCCATGGCACCATGGGAGTCTGACAACAGCCAATCTTTAAATCTCACTTTTATTAGTTTTATAAACAACTCAAGGCAGCCAATATGTACCAATGGCAAATATATTTAATTTACGCGATAAATGAATTAGATAAACGAATGTATTATTATCATTTAGCTAACTTGTACGCAGCCCATCTCACCAGAAGCGACTCTGAGTGGCTTATGGGCATTCAGTTAAAAGGCACTATCAAACATTAAAACAAGAAGTAAGGACCATGCATTTAAAATTTGATCAATATTAATAAATAAAGGCTGTCGTATCTATATATTATGCTTCGGAAGCTTGGCTCATAAAAAACCCCTTAAATTCTTCCCGAATTTAGCCTGCGTGAAACTGGACCTGAGGCAGGGGTGGGCTTCAAAATTTTTAGCAAAAGGTTCTCAGCCCAGATGCTGGGTAGGTGTGGCCATAGTGGTGTGGCCTAGTCGGCCTCCTGCACCATGGTAGGGGGAGGTTTACCCTCCCCAGGCTCCGGGGGCTTTCCTTGAGACTCCGGGTGGGCGAAAATGGCCTCCCCAAGCTCAGGAAGCCCTCTGGAAAAACCGACCCATTTCCGGCCTTCCCGAACTTCATGTAGGCCCGTTTTTCGTCCTCCCAGAGGACGCATGCCCCGCACTTACCTCGCATCCAAAACGGGCCATGTGGAGACTCCGGGGAAGGGAAGGGGAGGACTGGGCGGGGCGGGGCCAGGCAGGAGTCGGATTTGGGGGTTCTCCTAACTGCACAGAATCTTACCTAGTGGTTCTCCCTGCGAACCCCGGCAGCCCAGCCCTATCTTGAGGTTAGCTCAAGATTTAGGTCAATTTGTCATCAGAGAAGTTAGTTTAGCAGCCATATAAATCTTATTGTTGAAACAGCTTCACTGTTTCTTGGTAAAAGATAATAAATCTGACCTAATTATAAATGACACCATTCAAATCTCGCTCGCTCTCTCCCTCTCTCTCTCCCCCTCCCACTCTATTTTTGAGCTCCGCTCAATTACCGTTTAATATATGCACAGCAAACTCATTAACACTTACACACCACTGCCTCTTCCACAGAATAGCACGGGTTTTTGGTAAGCCACATCCTTCGGATGCAATCAAGTTTTGCAACAGTGTGCCACACACGACGTGCGGCACCCTTAACACCGGAGGAATGATGCTACCTAAAGAGATAAAGGCTTGCACTGACACTATATTGGAAGATGCTCTCCTGTCTCCCCTGGTCCTTCTCGTCACTAGACTAACCAGGCCCAGTTCCTGCAACCGTTCATCGTATGTTTTAACCTCCAGTCCCCTCATCATCTTGGTTGCTCTTCCCTGATGTTGAAGATCTCCTGGACAGAAACTCCACTGGTCCATCAAATTAATGTAAAAAAGAAAACACACCTCACCTTTGTTTAAAGAAGTGAAACTCTCATCCATCCATCCATCGATCCATTGAATACTGACTCATTCTTCTGAGAGCTCCTATGGACCAAACCTTTCCACTGATGTCCCCTCTTATCCCCCATCGAGACTTACCTCTGCCGGCTGCTCCACCGTTTGCGGCACCAACAGTTGATTATGATGCTGAAGGACCATCTTCAAATAGTCTAAAACAGTTTGGCAGGGCACTGCAAAAACAAGGAAGTTCCCACGATCATGCCGTGCTTATTCGATTAAGAGCAAAACTTAGTAAAGCACGGGTCCTCGATTTGGCCCACGGTACACCACCGGGCTGTGGCCTGTTCAAAACTGGTTCACGGGAAAAATGGGTCAAGGTATGCACGTGTGTTCTGCCCCAAAGAACGCAGCACACACAAAGTCTGTTCAAACCTTACTTTACTAAATAAATCAGTATTTTACAAGAACGGCTGTTAATTAACTGCACTAACAGCCATCAAGAATTCAAAGAATAATAACGGAAAGCTTACTAGGGTTGGCAGAATGCCCAGAAGCAATTTGCAGGAAGCTGATAAGATAAGCAAGACAAGACACGAAGGTATGTGAACGAAGTTGTTCCCTGCAAATTGCTTCAGTCAGCGTTCCTCCTTAAATAGGCTAAGGAGGTGGCCAATTAGCCCCAAGCCTTACTCTTGAGGAGACCTCCTCCTGAGGAGCCACTCCTGCCTTTTGGCAGCTCTGCGCATCCGTGCATCGAGAAGAGGCTCCTCCTCTTCATCCTCTTCACTTAAGGGAGCTTCTGGAGGTTCTGAAGCTGAATCCCCGCCTCTGGCACCACATCTTCTCCAGCCTCCTCACTGTCTGACTCGAGTGCCAGCTGCACAGGCTGCTGGCGCAGCATCACACCAGCCTCCTCGCTGTCTGAATCAGCCACTAGCTACACAGGCCGTGTACGGGCCACAACAACATGGAGCTACACTTGTGCGAGCGGGGGGTGGTGGTGCTTGCACACTTGGGCACGATGCTCCACTCACACGAATGGAACTTCGCCTGTGAGTACAAGGGCCCTCCATTTATGCAATACCTCCGAAGTACCTCTCTAGTAACCTGGTTGTTAAGTGAATCTGGCTTTCCCCCTGACTAGGCATATCAATAGGTCGCAAAAGGGGGATCACATGACCTTGGGACCCAGCAATGGTCATTAATACGAACCGGTGGCCAAGTGTTTGAATTTTGATAACATCACCACAGGGGATGCCGCCAAGGTTCATAGCCATGAAAAATGGTCGTCAGTCCCATTTCTCAGCCCCGTTGCAACTTTGAACAGTCAATAAACGGTTGTAAATCTGTCTGAATTTGGCTTGTGGGGGAGTCCCCCCCTGGATTGTTGAGCTGAGTGCAAATTCCTCTGGCTTCCGGGACACAGAACTGATAGCCAGGGGATTGAATAGGTTCAGTGGTGGGATTCAATTTTTTTTCCTGCTGGTTCTGTGGGTGTGGATGTGGCATGGCTTGGTGACCATGGCAGGGGAAGGATACTCTAAAATCCCCATTTCCTCCCGATCAGCTGGGACTCAGGAGGCAGAGAAGAGATGGGGGCGGAGCCAGTCAGAGGTGGTATTTACCGGTTTTCTGAACTACTCAAAATTTCCGCTACCGGTTCTCCAGAACTGGTGAGAACCTGCTGAAACCCACCCCTGAATAGGTTGTCTTAGAATGGGGGATGTCAAACTCAATTTCATTGAGGGCCACATGAGGGTTGTATTTGACCTCAGGGGGCTGGAGTGGGCATGGCCAGGTTGGGTGTGGCCAACTCGACGTCACTCGTTGTTGTAGTCCGCCAGCAGCCTGTGGAGCTGGCAGCAGAGTTGAATAGTGAGGAGGCTGAGGAAGAACATGGGCCAGTCCTGGAGGCTGGGGAAGGCCCGGATGAGGGCTCTGCATCAGAGGCAGAGATGGGGCCAGGGCCATCGGGGAGTGATGTGTGGACTCCAGAGCCTCCGGAGACTGATAGGAGTGAGGCAGAGGAACAGGAGGAGCCTGTTCCTATTGCACGCATGAGAAGAGCTGCCAGAAGGCCAGAGCAGCTCAAGCAAAGAGGACAACTCAGGAGCAGGGCCAAGAGATGATTGGCCCCTCCCATAAGGCTTAAAAGACCAGCAACGGCTCTTGGTCTCTTTGCCGTAAAACAACGTTGAAAGATTTGCTTCTTGTCTTGCCGCATTTATTTCTTGTCGGCGTCTTCTGCTTCTGAACTTTTGCCAAGAAAAGCCTTTGGCAGGTTGCCTAATTAGACCAAGGTTGGTGATAAGACTAAGAATTGTGTTATGAAGAATTTGTTTTGAATTTAGTTTGGACTATGCTGAGAAGGAGTTAATTCTCAGCTGTTCTAATAAAGTCTGTTTGTATCAGATCGCGTTTGATAATACCTATTTGGACCTGGGTCACAACACTCATGTTAGGGGCAGCTGTGGTGGCCCAAGCACTCTGCCAGTAAAAATGGGCTCCCGAGTTCTTCTTTTCGGCTGTAACAGCCTCCTGCAACCCTCTGCTGATGAAGACAAAGCTCGGGAGTCCCAAGCTCCGTTTTCGCTGGCAGACGCATCGCGGCTCGGTCCTTCACTGTTCCCAGGGCGGCCCCACAGGCCAGATCTAAGCTTCAAGTTTGACACCACACCCCTGTCTTAGAATCATACAGTTGGAAGATGCCAACTGGACAATGGAGGCCAAACCCTTTCCGAAACTCAAATTACAACGTTCTCTGTGTTCTCATCCATCTCGCTGTTTGAGGAAGTTGCGTAACATTCTCAGAGACTCTTCCCAATCCTGCTTAACATCTTTTTGGATTGTTGCCTTCTGGCAGAAGATACAGAACAAGTAAAACTCGGACCACACGTTTTCTGAATTGTTTTTAACCCAGAGCTATAATGGCACTCAACGATGAACTAAAGGGCCACCATTCGTGAGCTGTGGGACAGTATTACTTGGTCTGTTGTGTGGATGTTTGGGTAGTTTAGGGGTGGGGAATTTGTGGTGGGTGGGAGTGTGTTTGGGGATTGTTATGTGTGTTGGACCTGGTCTTTGGGTGTTAAATGAATTTCGTTGTATGGGTATACTGTGTATACACGTACAGTGACAATAAAGTTATTATTATTTCATTCAACCCATTCAGCAGGAGGGATAAAGCCACCACTATCTGAGAGGGTACTTTGTTTGACCAAAGCAGCTTACAAGCTGAGTAAGCAATACAGGTAGTCCTCGACTTACTGTACAACAGTTTCGGTTAGTGACCGTTCGAAGTTACAACGGCACTAAAACAGGGAGTGGTGACCAGCGGTGGGTTTCACATTATGCTACTACCAGTTCGCCGTGTGCGTGCATGCTCGAACTGGGCACCCAGTTCGTGCACACGGACCCAGTTTGCGCGGGACGCACCTGAAAATCTCAGCCAATCACGTCTGCTTACCTGGAATGCTCTCCAACTTTCTCCGGAGTTCCTCGTTTTCTTGTTGCAACGAAATGACCTCCTGCTCCAACTCTTGGCATCGCGGGCAGTAGCCTTCCTCCTCTTCCTCCTCCTCCTCGGGGAGCGTGGAAGACGACGGGTGACCGTGGGACTCCGAAGTCGCGGGGGAAGCCCATCCCCCCAACGTGTGCACCGGAGAAGTGGACAGCGGCTCCATGTCGGCCAATTGAGCAAAATCCCCGGCCGAGGAGGCGTGGTTTTGCGCGGCGAAACCTCCGGAAAGCAAATAGTTCTGGAGAGAATCGGTAAACACCCTCAGGAACGCTGAGGTCTGTTGTTTTTTCTGCATGTACTG
Source organism: Coluber constrictor foxii (assembly GCA_038048745.1). Taxonomy (NCBI): domain Eukaryota; kingdom Metazoa; phylum Chordata; class Lepidosauria; order Squamata; family Colubridae; genus Coluber; species Coluber constrictor. The sequence goes on along the minus strand of JAWJVD010000102.1, from coordinate 8,395 downwards.
CAATTCGAAGTCGAAGTTTTCGGAGGTCTGGCTGTGCACCATCTTCCCAAGCTGGCAGTGCTCCGGTCTCTCATTAAAAGCCTGGCTCTCTTGTTTCACACAGGAAGGCAGCGGCGGGGGACGATGGTTGTCCAGGAGCTTCCCTCCGCAGTTTAACAGGCTAAGGACTCGGCTGCACTGTTGAGCGAAAGCATCCAAGATCAAACGGCTCTCTGGAAGGAGAAAAGGACATTTCAAGGCCAGCGTCCAAAGCATGCTCCCTGGATGTAGCAAAAGCCGTAGCTATACGCATGTAGACCAGTGGTGAAATCCAAATCTCCATTCCCACCCCACCTCAGGGGAAGGAAACTGCAAAACCCCCCATTCCCCCGCCCCCCACTCCAGGGGAAGGATACTGCAAAATCTCCTTTCCCACCCCACTCCAGGGGAAGGATCGGGGTGAATTCCAGCAAGCTCTAACAAGTTCTGGAGAACCAGCAGTGGAAATTTTGAGTAGTTTGGAGAACCGGCAAACACCACCTCTGGTTGGCCCCAGAGTGGGTGGAAATGGAGATTTTGCAATATCCTTCCTCTGCCAGGCCCACCAAGCCACGCCCACAGAACCGGGAGTAAAAAAAAAATTGGATTTCACCACTGGGAAGGGTCCTGCAAAATCCCCATTCCCTTCCCCACTCCAGGGGAAGGATACTGCAAAATCCCCATTTCCTCCTTACTCCTGGGAGAAGGACATTGCAAAATCTCCATTCCCACCCCATTCCAGGGAAAGGATCGGGGTGAAATCCAGCAGGTTCTGGAGAACCGGTAGCGGAAATTTTGAGTAGTTCGGAGAACCGGCAAACACCACCTCTGGCTGGCCCCAGAGTGGGGTGGGAATGGAGCTTTTGCATTATCCTTCCCCCAGGAGTGGGGCGGAAGTGGAGATTTTGCAGTATCCTTCCCCTGCTACACCCACCAAGCCACGCCACCTCTCGAATGGCTATTTTAACACAATACGACTAAATCCTGCAACATTTAAGCAGCGCCACGCATAAATCTAAGTTGCCTTGTTAAGAAACGGCAGGACCCCGGAGAGCTCCGAGGAATGGCCGAAAAGTTGGCCAACTCAATGTTCAATGCTTTTCTTCAAAAGAAAAACAAACAAATGGGTAGTAATGGGTAGAAATGGGTAGTATACATGCAGAATAAATATCAGAGTAAGAAGTTTCAAGTAGCACTTGAGTTATAATAATGTTTATTAAATATATAATTGGATTTATATCTTTATGATGAGGTATTGTTTAAATTTGATATATTTTTCTTAAAAATAGCTTAATTCTTTCTATTTTACAAGGTTAAATTTCTTATCTTATTTGATGTTTTTTGGTTTATTCTGTTTAATGATGATTTTTATATTTGAATGATTAAGAAATATTATTAAGAGTAAATTGTGGGATTTATATGATATTTTAATTCAAACTTAAGATGCCCAACATTATTTTATCATTTTTTTTTTAAAAAAAGATAAGTGTTATATTTTGTATGCGAAAATTTTCTATGATTTTTTATAAATGATTTATGTGGTTATATATCTGGGGGGGGGGGGTACTAGATTTTAAAAGTTTCGAATATTTTTTGTACTAAATAAGTTTAAAATTGTTTTAATGTTAGCCAGATCTTACCTAAAAAGTTGTTGGTTGTTTATTGTAATACATGATTGTTTAATAGTGGAAGTCAGGGGGGGGGGGAAAGGGGGGCTGAGGGGGGAGGGGAGGGGGTGGTTGTTGGGGTGGGGGGTTGGGGTGGAAGGCATGTTAAAATTGTATTGTAAAACTTTTTCAATAAAAAAAAAAGAAAAACAAACAAACAAACAAAAAAAAGAAGTCTATTTGCCTATTTGTGACCTGAAGGACTGAGAATCTCTACAGACTTTCCTTGCAGACTTTTCAAGAGCCAACTAGGTTACAATATCAGCGCTAGGAATGAAGGTGAAGGAGAAAGACCAAAGGAGGGAGAGGAAGATCTTGGGATCCTTGGTGTACTCTTGAGTTTGGTGGTTTTTCCTGCAGATGTTCCATTACCCAATCAGGTAACATCAGCAGTGCTAGACAGGGCAAACCCCATTCCTTCATAGCACTGATTACATTACCTAGTTGGGTCATGAAACGTCCTTGGTCCTCAAAAGTGCACCCAGGATCCCACAGAAAAGAAGCTTTTGTGAAAGACACAACTCTAGAAAAACACCCCAAATAGCAGATGCACACTGACACAAAGGACTCGGTAACCATTCTGATTTATAGACGATAAGAAGAATCATGAAAATTTAAATGGCAGTTCCGGCTTTGATATCACGGTGCTTTCCTTCCCCCTCATTATTCACTCCCTCTCTATTTTGCTTTTTGGAAGGGAAAAAAAAAATACCGATGCATAATATTGATTGTAGCTTTGTAATTCAAATACGCACGCTCGGTTTTTTTTTTCTTTTCATTTCTTTTTAATCCTATCATTCCATCCGAGACCTGAAGCTGTATTTACTCTGTGGCATTTTAATCAGGATTATCCTAAGTTGGCAGAAATCCCTTCCTCCTTTTGTTCTCCATTCTTATCTGCTCCATCCGTTAATGAAGCTCCGATAGGAACACAGCGGTTTTGAAATATTGTGATGCCCTCGGCCGAGTGTATTATGATTTTTCCCTGCGAAAGATCACTTCTGGCACTGCAAATAAAGATAGAAGCAACCTCTTGTATTAACAGATTTAAAAAAATAAAATAAAATAAAAATCCGGAGGAGACAAAACACCGAATTAGAAATAAGGCTGTTGCTATGTGGAATGTTTTTTTTTCCTTTTGATTTTTCCATTATGTCTCTGTTATTAATGATAATGATATAATGCAGAGGGGCAGGTAATTCCTTTCCAAGCAGATCCCCGAAAGAAAGGCGGGAGGAAAAGATATTTATTATGGATCCGGTTGGTAGTTTATAGCGTGGTACGATTTGCATAAACCAGGACATAAAGGAGAGACAGATCCAAAGAAAAAGAAAAATGATATTTTAATATAAACGGGTTGAAATAGTTGAAAACGGAGCTCGGGAGCCTGTTTCCACCGACAGAGCGCTCAGGGCAGAGCGCACAGGCACCCTGACACAAGTGCCATTGAGCTGGCCACGCCCACCTTGGCCACGCCCCTGCCCTCCCGAGGTCAAACACAACCCTCCATGTAATTGAGTTTGACACCGCTACTCTAAAAGAATAAGGATTAGAGCAGATGTGTCAAACTGGATTTCTTTGAGGGCCGGATCAGCATTGTAGTTCTCCTCCGCGGGCCGGCCGGAGGGGGAAGTGGGGGCGGGAGAGACAGGATGAACCCTGCCACACCCCATTTTGGCCAGCAGAGTGACGCAGGAGGCTGTCCAGGCCAAAATGGAGCATGGGGGGGGGGCTGCGCATGGCCCACCCTGTGCCCCGTTTTGGCCCGGAAGAGGCACTGCGGGCCGGTCCTTTGCTATTTCCAGGCCGGCCCCGTGGGCCAGATTTAAGCAACCTGCAGGCCACCTCTGGCCCGCGTGCCTCAAGTTTGACATCCCTGGACAGGGGTGAAATCCAGCAGGTTCTAAAAGATTCTGGAGAACCGATAGTGGAAATTTTGAGTAGTTTGGAGAACCGGTAGCGATAAACTTGAGTAGTTTGGAGAATCGGTAGTGGAAATCTTGAGTAGTTTGGAGAACCGGTAGCAGAAACTTTGAGTAGTTTGGAGAACCCATAGTTGAAATTTTGAGTAGTTTAGAAAACCGGTAGCGGAAATTTTGAGTAGTTTGGAGAACTGGCAAATACCACCTCTGGCTGGCCCCAGAGTGGGGTAGAAATAGAGATTTTGCAATATCCTTCCCCCAAGGAGGAGAGAGAATGGAGATTTTGCAAAATCCTCCCCCTGCCACGCCCACCAAGGCACGCCCACAGAACCGGTAGGGAAAACATTTGGATATCACCCGTGCCCCTGGACTAGAGCGACCAAGAATCGTTGAACTTTTAGCAAAGGCTGGCTGGTGGAATTCTGGGAGTTGAAGTCCATGCTTCTTAAAGTTGCCAAGATGGGGAAGCCCTGAACCACAGAATAAGGAGCCAGCCGTGATCTCTCAGCCCAACCCACTTTGTGTTTGTGGGTATGTGTGGGTCAGAGGTGGTAGTCAGCTGGTTGGGACCGGTTTGGCTGAATCGGTAGCGGAAATCATGGGTGGGCCAGCCCCCCGGCCCTGGCTTTATGCCATCCTATTTAGTCATATTTTTGAGCCCGGGCGAATGCACAGAAGGCTCTTGCTTCAGCAAAGGGCATGCGCAGAAGGCCCGGTGAATGCGTGGACGGGGTGCGAGGACGCACATTTGCGAACCGGTAGGGAAAGTAAGTGAATACCAACCCTGGTGTGTGTGGAGGGGTGGGTGGGGAGTGGGTGGGGTGTAGGTTACTCTATGAATTGTTAAAGTCGTGCCCAGCCCGATTCTCATCATTTTTTTTCTCTGGAGTAGTTTCTTTCTTTCTTTCTTTCTTCTTTCTTTCTTCTTTCTTCATTCTTCTTTACTTTCTTTCTTTCTTTCATTCCTTCCTTCTTTCTTTCTTTTCTTCTTTCCTTCCTTTCCTTCTTTTTCTCTTCTTTCTTCTTTCCTTCCTTCCTTTCCTTAGTTCCTTTTTTTCTTTCTTTCTTTCCTTCCTTCCTTTCCTTCTCCTTTTCTTCTTCTTCTATCTTCCTTTCCTTCCTTCCTTCCTTCCTTCCTTCCTTCCTTCTTCCTTCATTCCTTCCTTCCTTCTTTCTTTCCTTCCTTTCTTTCCTCCTTCCCTTCAACCTTCTTCTTCTTCCTTCCTTTCCTCCTTTTTCTTCTTTCTTTCCTTTCTTCCTTTTTTCTTTCTTTCCTTCCTTCCTTTCCTTTCTTCCATTTTCTTTCTTTCTTCCTCCTTCCATCCTTTCCTTTCTCCTTTTCTTTCTTTCTTCCTTCCTTCCTTTCCTTTCCTTCCTTTTTCTTCTTCTTTCTTCTTCCATCCTTTCTTCCTTTCTTCTTCTTTCCTTCCTTCCTTCTTTCTTTCTTCCTTCCTTCCTTCTTCCTTTCTTTTTCCTTCCCCTCCTCCTTCCTTCTTCCTTTCTTTCTTTCTTTCTTTCCTTCCTTCCTTCCTTCCTTCCTTCCTCCTTCCCTCCCTCCCTCCCTCCCTCCCTTTCCTTTCCTTCCTTCCTTCCATCCTTCCTTCCTTTTTTTTTGTTTTTTTGCGCCAGATCTGAATACGGGATGCTTTGCATGCAAAGCGTGACTCCACCACTGAACACAGAGAGGCTTTTCAGCCCTTCCCCGTCTCCAGGCAGACAACCCAAATGACAATGCAGTAAATTTGAATTGTCACAAGGGACTCAGATCACTATTGATATCCCGGAGTCGCTGGGCTGATAAGACGGATAAGAACGGGAGGCATTATCACTAAAATGCAAAGCTTGATGGATCTCCGTGCAGAAAGCCAACGCAGCAAATAAAGGAGAAAGTCACCCCAATGGTGATGATGTATTGTGTAGCTCTACGGCCGGGGCAAAAGCTATTTTTGGCTTTCCTCCATCCTACAGACCATATAGGAGAGAGAGTCGGGATCACGTCTTGCCCTCAACGGCTCTTTTGACGGATAGGATGAATCCACTGAAATATTGAGAATTTATCCCCCTCCTTGGTCACCTGTCACAATCAAAATTGGAAGCTGGCTTCTTCATGTAAGTCCCGGGCAGATAGAGGACATAAATATGAAGAAACTCTACAAAGTGTGTATCGTGGAATCAACAACACTGTTGTGGCCTGTCAGCCCTCAACCTCCCCAGCAGCCAAATCAGAGGAGGAAGAGGCGGAGGTGTGGGAATCAAGGCAACCTGAGAGCTCTGAGGGGGACGAGGGAATGGAGCTGGCAGAGACAGACAGACAGACAGACAGACAGACAGACAGACAGACAGACCCTGGGCCGTCCACCAGCCCTCAGATGGAGAATCAATAGCCTCCAGGTCTGGAGGTGGCTGATGAGGAAGAGGAGGAACAGCTGGGCCCCGTGCCTGACATGTGGAAGGCAGAGGAGAGGAGAGCAGTGGAAATCTATGGGCTGGTCCTCAGAACACAGGGCACAGTCCTGACTCTTGTTCAAAGTTTACTTCTTCTTCGGAAACCTGGACCCGCCATTTCCATCCGGAACTTCTGGCAAGCCAAGCCAAGGCATGATGCTCTTGAGCACCGCCATTAATCGGGCTGCAACCAATTGCCCTAAATCAGGGGTGTCCAATCATGGCCGCTTTAAGAACTGTGGGACTTCAGCTCCCAGAATTCCCCAGCCAGCAAGGGGAATCGAAGTCCAACAGATCTTAAAAGTGGCAAAGATTGGAAACCGTTGAACGTAAATCATGCGATTCCTTCCTCAGAGAAGGAACTGCCCAGCAGAGAAGGAACTACCCACTGTATCTTGTGCTTGCTCCATGTCTCCAATTAAATAGTATATCAGACAGAACTGTTTGGGAGTGCATCTAAGGCTGCTTTGCAAGCAGAAAAGACTTCAGCTTGCAAAGGACTACTCGACCTACAGAAGAAGACAAGAAGACTAACCCTCTGTGATGCACTCTCTCCCTCCCTCCCTCCCTCTGTTGCTGTGTCTCTCTCCCTCCCTCCCTCCGTCTTTGTCTCTGTCTCCCTCCCCTCCCTCCCTCTGTGTCTCTATCTCTCTCCATCTCTCTCTCACTCCCTTCCTCTGTCTCCCTCCCTCCCTCTCTCTGTGTCTCTGTCTCCCTCCCTCCCTGTCTTTCTCTCCCTCCGTCTCTCTCTCTCTCTCTCTCTCACACTTTGTCTCTCCCTCCCTCTCTGTGTCTCTGTCTCCCTCCTCCCTCTTTCTGTGCCTGTGTCTGTCTCTCTCCCTCCCTCTGTCTCTCTCTCTCTCTCACTCCCTCCCTCCCTCTCTCTATGTCTGTCTCTCTCTCACTCACTCCTTCTGTGTCTCTGTCTCTCCCTTTCTTCCTCTCTCTGTGACTCTGTCTCTCACTCACTCACTCACTCCTTCCCTCCTTTCTGTGTCTCTGTCTCTCTCTCTCCCTCCCTCCCTCCCTCTGTCTCTGTCTCTCTCACACTCCCTTCCTCTCTCTGTGTCTCTGTCTCTCCCTCCCTCCGTCTGTCTCTGTCTCTGTCTCTCACTCACTCCCTTTCTGTGTCTCTGTCTCTCCCTCCCTACTTGTGTCTCTGTCTCTCCCTCCTTTCCTGTGTCTCTGTCTCTCCCTCCCTCCCTCTTTCTGTGTATGTGTCTCCTTCCCTGTCTGTCTCTGTCTCTGTCTCTCTCACTCACTCACTCCCTCTCTCTGTGTGTGTCTCTGTCTCTCTCTCTCTCTCCCTCCTTCTGTGCCTCTTGTCTTTCTCCCTCCCTTCCTCTCTCTGTGACTCTCTCTGTCTCACTCACTCACTCCTTCCCTCCTTTCTGTCTCTCTCTCACTCACTCACCCTCTCTGTGTCTCTGTCTCCCTTCCTCCCTCCCTCTCTGTGTGTCTCTCTCTCTCTGTGTCGGTCTCTCTCCTATACCCAAATGCAAAAGGCGTTTTAATAACGATAGTAATTTCCACATTCAGCTGAAGGGCGGTTCTGTTTTCCAAAATCCCTCTTGTGTGTTTCTTGCCACGCATTTTTTAATACCTTAATTTTTTTTCTCAGTACAGATAGTCCTGGACTTACCACAGTTCATTTAGTGACGGTTCCAAGTTACGAGGGCTCTGGCCATTTTTCACACTTACGGCTGCATCCTCATGGTCATGTGATCAAAATTTGGATGCTTGGCAACTGATTCCTATTTATGACGGTTGCAGTTTCCCAGGGTCACGTGATCCCCTTTTGCGGCCTTCTGACGACTTCTGCCAACGGGGAAGCCAGATTCACTTAACAACCGGGTGACTAACGCATCAGCCGCAGTGATTCACTTAACAACGGTGGCAAGAAATGTCATAAAAGGGGGCGAAGCTCACTTAACCACAGAAATTTGGGGCTCGAGGACCACCCGTGCTACACTCTCCAGGTACACCTGACTGATACAACTCAAGGGAGGGATGGGAGTTGTAGTACCATGTTTCTCCAAAAAATAAGACCGGGTCTTATATTAATTTTTGCTCCAAAAGACTCATTAGGTCTTATTTTCTGGTTATTTGAAGGGGAAATACGGTACTAAATGCACCCATTTGGCTAACAATCTTAACTGGGTCTTATTTTGGGGATAGGGCTTATATTACGAGCATCCTGAAAAATCATGCTTATTTTCCAGTTAGGTCTTATTTTCAGGGAAACAGGGTACCACAGGAGGCATCAAACCCAGGCAGCCGTCCTCCGTTATCCATTCCTGCATTCCATCATCCATTCCACGCAGTTAAAAAGTCTTCCGAAGG
>JAWJVD010000101.1:0-390589 GCA_038048745.1 Coluber constrictor foxii | reverse complement strand
GAGAGAGTGAGAGAAAGTGAGGGAGAGAGGGAGGAGAGAGGCAGAGAGAAAGAGAGGAAGAGAAAGGAGGAGAGAGAGAAGGACAGAGAGGGAGGGAGAGAAAGAAGGCGTGAGAGAGGGAGAGAAAGGAGGAGAGGGAGAGGGGGAGAGGAGAGAGAGGGAGGGAGAAAGAGAGGGAAAGAGAGAGGGGGAGAGAGAGGCAGAAAGAAAGAGGGAGAGAGTGGGAGAGAGGGAGGGAGGGAGAGGGAGAAAGGAGGGGGGAGAGAAAAGGAACTAAAAACCAGCTTATGCCCTACCTTCTTAGTGAGGACACAAACTTGCTCCATGGGCAAATAATCCAGCGTGAATATGAATCGCCAGTTGAAGTTGCCTTCTCCTGCCAAGGACCTATAATGGACATCAGTTCTTTGCTTGTCTTCCTCCTGGCCATCCAGCCATCTGGGATCAAAGCAAAGGAGAAGGACAGAAATTTTTTTTTAGTCAACTCAAAAGTGGGGATGGATTTCGTGAAGGGTGCGTTATGTAATTGGGTTGGAGTGCTGGCCAGCAGACGTAGACAAGAAATGAAAAGCGGCAATGTCCATGGACTCTCTGTTGGCATGTAGGTTGTGTGGAAACGTGTGAAAGGACCATGTACTATTAAGAATGGGGAAAATGGATTCCTTATAAAGATGTAACTGTTTGGGACTCTGGGATTCCCCATCCAAATTATTTATGTCATACCCTTTCACATAGATGTCACTCATCTTGTCTCCAAAGATATTGGTGTCTTCTAGATCCACATCTTTTGTGTTCCAAATTATGCAGCGGAGTTCGAATCTAGAATGAAGAGTGAAGACTTTCCAATGGTTAAGAGTGAACTGGAACCTGGATCTTCCCATTCCTAGCTCAACGAGGCCACCACTACCCCACTCTGACTCTTGGATGGGGGAAGTGGGGTGCAGGAAGAAGCTTCCATGAAGCTACACTTGGGCATCCCTTGAGCATAGAGTCGGCTAAAAGTCTGTAGAGATTCTCAGTCATAAGGGTCATGGAACCCCCAAAGGTGCTTTTTCAGGAGGCAAGCTGTTTTCCTAACGGTCAATTCTGGTATGCTGCTCCCTCCTTCTTCCCACTGGTGACCTTGAAGCAGCTTCTCGAGATGGCATAGCACTACTTTTGATTTCCCGAGCATACACCCCTGGGGTGAAATGTAAAATTTGTTACTACCGGTTCTGTGGGCATGGCTTGGTGATGGTGGGGTAATGTGACTGGGTGGGCGTGGCCAACTTTTTTTTTAAACTTTTCAAAGCATTTTTTCTAATGCTTTGAAAAGCCTCTGCCGATCAGGCAACTCAGCTGGGATCGTCAGAGAAGCTTTTTAAAAAATGCCTCTCTGCCGATCAGGCAACTCAGCTGGGATCGTCAGAGACTTTTCAAAGCATTTTTTTTAACCACCTCTTCGGCCGGAAAAAATGCTTTGAAAAGCCTCTGACGATCCCAGCTGAGCCGCGCGATCATCAGAGGCTTTTTTAAAAAAAACTTTAAAAGCTCTAATTTTATACCTGTTTAGAGTAATACCAATTAATCCCGGCAAAGCATTCTTTAAAGATTTGGATAAGATGACTGCTAAATTTATATGGCAAGGAAGAAAGGCCAGAATAAAATTAAAATATTTACAGGATGCCCAAGAAAGAGGAGGGATGGGCTTACCTAATTGGCAACTTTACTACAAAGCGACAGTATTAACTTGGATACGGGAATGGATTGATTTACGAAATAGAAGAATATTAATAATAGAAGGGCCAGACTTAACCAAAGGATGGCACGCATATTTATGGGATGAAAAATACATAAAACAGGGACAATTCTGCAGACATATGGTTAGAGCACCTCTGATTAAAATTTGGCACGAGATTAAAAAGTCGCAATACATGGAAATGCCAAGATGGGTCTCCACGATGGAGGCTCAGATTTACCCTAACACTCTAGACCCAAGTAAGATGAAAACATACCATGAGCTCCTGACAGAAGAAGGAAATCTAAGAACAAGAGAACAATTAAAAGAACAAGAAATAGAATTGGATTGGCTAACCTACTTTCAATTAAAAACCAAATACAACTCAGATAAGGAGAGATATGGAATACAACGAGAACCAAGTCAATTAGATAAAATATTTTTAGGCCCCATTGAAAAATCGATAACCAAATTCTATAACTATTTACTAGCACAGGTATTACAAGAAGAAATTGTTAAAGAAAATATGATTGCGTGGGCGAAAAATTTTGGTTACTCGTTACAGTTAGATGAATGGGAGAAAATTTGGAAATATAACAAGAAGGTAACCCTATCAACAGCATATAAAGAAAATGCATTAAAAATGTTTTACAGATGGCATTTCCCGCCGGCGAGAATCGCCAAGATGTACCCTAATGTATCACCGGGCTGTTGGAAATGTAGGGAAAAAAAGGGAACTTATTATCATATGTGGTGGCTCTGTCCCAAGGCCAAACAATTCTGGAACAATATTAAGATAAAGTTAGAACAAATAACATCCCAGCATATATCGTTGAAACCACAGACTTTTTTATTAGGAATACTTACAGAACATTATGATAAGGACATAAGATATTTAATTACACACATCTTGACAGCCGCAAGGATTTCATATGCACAACATTGGAAATCAGATACAATCCCAACCGACAGTCAAATAATAACTAAAATCATGGAATGCGCAGAAATGGACAGATTGACAAAAAAAATACAAGATAAAGAAGATTCGATGTACTACCAGGTGTGGCAAAAATGGTACCAATGGCTATCTAAAGTGAATAATTGACCCTGCATATAGTAAAATGAATTTATACAATATACATACAGATACACATATAGTTAGGAACATATCAGGAAGATATCATACAAGAAGTAACATAGTGAATGTAAAATCAAAGGTACTAATAGTAAATTAAAGATGGATTTAACCTATTATGTATATAGAAAGAAAACTACAGAAATACGACTAAGGATGTCTAAAATTAGGAATTTAGCTACCTAGGTGAAGGTAGTTTGTTGTTTGTTTGTTTGTTCAGTGTTATTGTGTTTTTCTTTTGTGTTATGTACGTTTTTCAATAAAAAATGTTTAAAAAAAAAAAAAAAAAAAAAAAAAAAAACTTTTAAAAGCACTTTTTCCGCTGAAAAGGTTGTAGAAAAAATGCTTTTAAAAGTAAAAAAAAAGAGCCTCTGATGATCCTGCGGCTCAACTGGGCATGGCGCGCAGGGATTTTTGCTACCAAAACATCCGCCGCCATCCGAACCAGGAGCATTTCACCCCTGATACACCTCCTTCATCCCCTTTTTCCACAGTCGGTGGCAAAACCGTCACAATAAATCCGCAAAGCACAAACAACGTGAAGTGGCAGCTGACATTTAGTTTAGTTGTCTAAACCGACTTTACGCAAATTGGCAGCACCTACTTTCTGGGCTTCCGTGGGGTGATATCAAAAGGTGGTCCTGGATCACCCAAGTAGAGTGGGAAGATGTCCACCCACAACTGCAGTTTACCCTGGATAGGCGAGAGGTACAGGATTTATAAGATAATATCCACAATGATAGATTTGCTGGACTGCCTGATTCTTCTTTCTAGCAGCTAAGAAGTATAGCGTGAAAAATTGAGACTGAGGTTTACCTGGTCAATTCCAGGTAGAGCTGAATCGTACAGGGTGCGAGTTTCTACGTGTTCAGAGACCAAACCGCATGTCCGGAGAAGGTGGAGGGCCATACGTTCTTTGGCAGGTCCCAGGTGTCCATGTGAAGGTAGGTTGATCTCTGAAAGGAGGAAACATCAGATGGAATCCCATCACACTCAACCCCGAGGCTTTGAGTGTGTGTAAGAGGAAGAATCTAAACTGAAAATATCAAAGGTGGGTTTGAGTGAAAGTAAGAAGTTCCAAAATGTAGTTCGTTCCTTTTCTTTTTGTCAGGCCTGGAAGCCATATTTTGCATTGGGCTTTCAGGCCTGCCATATTTACTATTGTGAGAAATTGGAAGGGGGGATTGTATGGAGCCAGTCAGTCCTAGAGGAGACTGACCCTCTTCCGGGTCCCATTGGCCAGACAATGTCGGCGCCCAGGATGAGGGCGTTCACTGTAGGCAGACCGACCCTCTGGAATGGGTTACCCACGGGGCTCCGGACGGCCCCCGACCTCCGCTCCTTCCGCCGTGACCTGAAGACATGGCTTTTCCAACAAATTTGCTGATCTGATGGGTGATTTTAATTGGGAGATTTTAATTGATTATTTTAGTAGCTATTTTTATTGTTTTCATCGTTTTAATTTCTGTGAGCCGCCCCGAGTCCTTTGGGAGAAGGGCGGCATATAAGTATAAGAAAAAATAAATAAATAAAAAATAAATAAATTTTTGGTGACCACAAGGAAACCCATCGTTTCAGCTATGCGCATTTCAACTCCCAGAATTCCCCAGCCAGAATGGGAATTCTGGGAGTTGAAGTCCATACAAAGCTGCCAAGATTGAGATACACTGCCCCAAACAGTACAGTACTGAAAGTTGTATGGAAACTTACCGAAGTCAGAGAGCAGATAAGTTCTACCCATGAAAACGGCTTTGCTTCCATCTTCACTTATATCTGTCTGAGGCAAGTTTTTGGCCTGAGTATGATTTTCCAAGAGTTCACTTGGAAGAAGCTGATCTCTCCACTGTGTGGGGCCAGCTCTGCAAGAGAGAGAAGGGATGAAAGAATGTTTGTAGAGAGCATTTTCAGGAAGACTGTGCTTTTTCTTGAAGCTATCACTTCAGTACAGGATAACCAAATTGAAAGGGACCCTGGAGGTCTACTGTCCTATTCCCTTCCAGATAAATGGTTGTCCAATCTCTTCTTAAAAACCTCCAGTGATGGAGCATTCACAACTTCTGAAAGCAAGCCATTCCACTGATTGTTCTCACACTCTGTGTCAACTCGCAAATCATCTCTGTCCTGCTCTCGAGTTGCCATAGGCAAGGGGGATGAGAAACCGAAGAAGGAGCACAGCAGCCAAAAACAAAAGCACATTCCAGACATATCTCTCTCAAGGCTGTCTCCCAGGATTACCCACAGCGGCCGGAGGGGAGTGATCTCTACAACTCGCAAAATTGCTCCGTTGGTGAATGTGACTGATGATACACCCTGGGTGGAGGGGAGGAAACAGGGTCAAGATTGAGCCGTAAATTATGTGGGGTCAGAGTTGGCTTCACTTGGAATGTGCCGACATGAAGCTCCTAATAAATAATTGGATTTCTTTTGAAGTTTGGCTTAAGGCTCATGATTTAATTAGGGTATCCATTGGAACCCTGACACTCTGGAAATTTCTCCTTAATTCTAGGTTGGATCTCTCTCTCTTAAGTTTCTATCTGTAACTTCTTCTCTCTTTCTCAGGTGTTTTGACCCCCTCATTTCCATGGCAGACCCTAAAATATTGGAATACTGCCATCATGCCACCCCTAGTCCTTCTTTTTGTTAGACTAGACATTTCCAGTTCCTGCATATAGTAGATGGAAACAACCTGAACTTCTAAAGTTGGGGAGATGTTCCTGGGAATTTTTGGGAGATGTCTCCCCAAACATCTGGAAGCTGCTAGGATGAGAAAGATGGATAGCCTTAGTACTTACACACAGTAAGTCTGTGGCAGCCCACAGTTGGCCCCGTAATGAGACATGAGTCGGTCCTCCAGATCTATGGTGGTGTCCCCAACTATGTCATCAGATGAAAAGAGGTCAAAATCAAATATTGAGATCTTCAGGTCCTTTTCTAATGGGATGGTACATGTGAGTTCATATGTTCTTGAGAGACCACCAAAAAGAAGAAGAAGAAGAAGAAGAAGATATAAGGGTCTCATTCCTATCCATTCTGGTATCTTCACTTGCAGAATTCATTGCAAGAATAGTCTCCTAGAAATTTTGGGAGCTGTGACCCAACAGTCTTAAATGATGCCTTGCTAGAGAAGGCTGGACCAAACCTTTGAATGCCTTGTTCACAAAAGCAGAAATTTAACACTCTTGTACAGGTGGGTCTTTGTTGAGTTTAATTTTTAACAATTAAAGGAGAACGACACTAAAACCTTACTTAGAATGACAGAAGGAAGCAAAATATTTTAATGGAAAGGATATTTTGAACCATGGACCCAGAAGTTAAGTTTAAGAATATCTATCATCAGTCTGCCTGTCTAGCTATCACCACAAATTAGTTAACCAGGTTTGAGAGGAACATGGCAATCTGCTCCTTATGGAAGAGTCGTATCCAGCATATTTTGCAGTCCCAAACTATGATTACCCACATGGCTTGAACGCTGGTCAGCCGAGCAACGAAGCAATCAGATCCAATTTGCTAGACTGACCTTCCAAACACAGGATCCAGGGTGTTGGGTATATATTCTTCTCGGTCAGCCATCCTTTCTTTCCCTAGCTTGATCTTGACGTAGGGGTCACACTGTACATGGGTGCAAAGGAAAAGCTCTACCTTTTGTTCTCCGGGCCCAGCACACACAAAGACACAAAGGCAGGAGTGGGCTTCAAAATTTTTTAGCAAGGAGTTCTCTGCCCGGGTGCTGGGTGGGCGTGGCCATGGTGGGCGTGGCCTAGTTGGCCTCCTGCAGCACGATGCCCTCCCTGGGCTCCGGAGGCTTTTCTTGAGCCTCCAGGAGGACAAAAACAGCTTCTCCAGGCCCTAGAGGCTCTCTGGAGGCCAGAAATGGACCCATAGTAGGCCCACTTTTCCCCCTCCCCAAGCCTTCGTTCATGCCCTGCACTTATCTGCATCCAAAGTGGGCCGTGTGGGGAGTCCTGGGAGGGGCAGGGCAGGGCAGGTGGGGCCAGCCAGGAGTGGGATTTGGGGGTTCTCCAAACTGCACAGAATCTTAGCTAGAGGTTCTCCCGAACCCCCAGCAGCCCACCCCTGCACAAAGGGATGGTTTTGTTCTCTTTCCTAAACGAGTGCAACAAGTGAGTGCAACATCGGCACGCCTGTGTGAGAGTGTGTGTGCGTATGTGTGTGTGTAGGGACTTCATCTGCAAGCCCTAGGTTGCCATGTCATCCTTTTTGATCTCCCCCGATGGATATTGTTGGCAAGGATGCTCATCTTCACTCTAAAAGCAAGGGACCCAACCACTTTATTTAATTAAGTTCTGCCTTCATTATTTTTACAAGTAACTCAAGGCAGCAAATGTATGCAACACGCCTTCCTCCTCCTCCTATTTTTCCCCACAACAACAACCCTGTGAGGAGGGTTTGGCTGAGAGAGAGAGAGAGAGAGAGTGACTAGCGCAAAGTCACCCAGCTGACTAAGGCGGGACTAGAACTCAATGCCTCTTAATGATTGGCCCAAAGCCACCCAGTTGGCTTTCATACCTAAGGAGGGACTAGAACTCATCGTCTCTTAGTGATTGGCCCAAAATCACCCAGCTGTTTTTATTCATTCATTCATTCATTTATTTATTTTATTAAATTTATATGCCGCCTTACTCCTGAAGGACTCAGGGCGGCGAACAGTCAGATGAAAAGCATATAATACGAATGTTAAAAAACATTTAGAATATAATGAATATTTTGGCCCAATAATTTAAAACACCCCATTTAGGATAGATTTGAAACAATTTAAAAGGGGAAAATTAGGCCAGGCCCGCCTGCTTAAATAAGAATGTTTTAAGGGCACGGCGGAAAGTGCGCAGATCCAGGATCCTCCGTAATTCCGGCGGAAGCTCGTTCCAGATGGTAGGTGCCCCCACAGAGAAGGCTCTCCCCCTGCGGGCCACCAGTCGACATTGTTTGACCGACGGCACCCCGAGAAGCCCCTCTCTATTTATTTATTTATTTATTTATTAATTAGACTTATATACAGCCCTTCTCCTGACGGACTCAGGGCAGTGAACAGCCGACTAAAAAACCAATACATAAAAGTTAAAATCGTACTAAAAACAAATATAAATTTGGCTGAAAATTAAAAACAGAATAACTATTAAAATAAATCAATCAACTCTAAAAATTTTAAAAAGTAGAAGGGATCAGGCAAGTCCGGCAAGTTGGAAAAGATAAGTCTTCAAAGCCCGACGGAAAGTCCGGAGGTCGGCAATTGTTCTCAGTTCTGGAGGAAGATTGTTCCAGAGGGTGGGGGCTACCACAAAGAACGCTCTCCCCCTGGGGGTCGCCAGCCGGCATTGTCTGGCTGACGGCACCCTGAGGAGGCCCTCTCTATGGGAGCGTACTGGTCGGTGAGAGGTTATCGGTGGCAGAAGAAGGTCTGCCGTCTTTCATGCATAAGGCGGAGCTAGAACTCATCTTCTCCTGGTGATTGGCCCAAACTCACCCAATTGGCTTTCATGCCTAAGGAGGGACTAGAACTCACCGTCTCTTGCTGATTGGCCCAAAATCACCCAGCTGATCTTCACGCATAAGGCGGAACTAGAACCCACTGTCCCGTGGTGATTGGTCCAAAATCACCCAGCTGGTTTTCATGATTGAGGAGATCCTTGAATTTATAGACTCCTGTTTTTTAGCCTGGTGCCTCCACCCCTAGACCAAATTTTACCTTGAATATCTCTACCAAGTGGTATCTCCGGAAGAAAACTTTTTAGGACTGCAGAAAAACAGTGAAGAAAAGATGTTTACCAATCCATTGAGGTCTTTTGGCTGGAGATTAAAAGCTCGGATGATATAAAGGCGAATTAGACAGTCCTGGGTGGTATTGGCAGGAAGCTCCTGGAACTGACGTGGTGGAGGTAGAATTCTGGGATCTTCTGGCAAAGGATAGATCCGGAAAAGCCCCTGTAGAACAAGGCATTGGTTCAGAGGAGGCTTCAAGGAGAACCATTACTGCTTTTCTTTCCCCACGACAAACTCTGGCGGTTTTGAGCAAATGAGCAAATGATATTGTTCCCCTGACTCAATGCTTCTGGAATTTTCCCACGAGTTATTAAAGAATTGGGAGATCTGGACACATCAACATAAAAATGAAAAGCCCTCGATAAGTCACTAGCAGCCGTTCATTGGAACATGTTCTTCTCTACTGTCCTCTCCAAGCAGGAGCACGCGAAGAGTTATTATTTCCACTTTTCATTAACCAGCCTGGTCATTCTGGTTTGTTTTATTTTAAAATGCTATTATCAGAACAACTGGGGTCCATCTCTCTGTCTACAGGGAAGTACTCCACAGAATCTCACACTTTATGCTGTAGGTTTGATTTGAACCCTTCTTAGATATTTTAGAATATTTCTCTCTCTGCCTCTCTCTCTCTCTCTCTCTCTCTCTCCACATCCATCTATGTCTGCCTGCCTGCCTGCCTGCCTGCCTGTCTATCTATCTACCTACCTACCTACCTATCATCCGTCCATCCGTCCATCCGTCCATCCATCCATCCATCCATCCATCTATCTATCTACCTACCTACCTACCTACCTACCTACCTATCATCCATCCATCCATCCGTCCATCCGTCCATCCGTCCATCCGCCCATCCGCCCATCCGTCTACCCATCTACCCATCTATCTATCTATCTATCTATCTATCTATCTATCTATCTATCTATCTATCTATCTATCTATCTATCTACCCATCTACCTACCTATCATCCGTCTGTCTGTCTGTCTATCTATCTATCTACCTACCTACCTACCTATCATCCATCCATCCATCCGTCCATCCGTCCATCCGCCCATCCGCCCATCCATCTATCCATCTATCCATCTACCCATCTACCCATCTACCCATCTATCTATCTACCTACCTACCTACCTCTCTCTCTCTCTCTCTCTCTCTCTCTCTCTCTCTCTCTCTCTCTCTCTCTCATCTATCTATCTATTTTCTATCTATCATCTTCATTTCCTTCATGTTCCAGTGAAACAGTTTGGAGGACCAGGGGAGACATGGGAGAGTCTTCCAATATCTGAGGGGCTGCCACAGAGAGGAGGGGGGGGGGTCAAACTGTTTTCCAAAGCACCAGAAGGCAAGACAAGAAATTATGGATGGAAACTAATCAAGGAGGGAAGCAACCTAGAACTAAAAAGAAATTTCCTAACAGTGAAGACAATTAACCAGTGGAACAACTTGCCACCAGAAGTTGTGAATGCTTCATCACTGGAGGCTTTAAGAAGAGACTGGACAGCCACTTGTCTGAAATGGTATAGGGTCTCCCGCTTGAGCAAGGTCCCTTCCAGCTCTCTTCTATTCTGAGTCTTTCATGTTTTATTTTAATTAATGTGATTTCTGTATCCTGCATGCTAATGACGTAATAAAGATTTGAAGTGAGAAGCAGAGAGATCAGGACAGATAGAAATCCAGATTTCCTGGGTGAATTTCCTCAGGCGTTTTGCCAAAAGGGGGAATTGGGGTCATGTTTTCACCTTAAATTCTCCCCCTATCACAGGGTCATCATCTTGGACTTTTCCTCGGTACAGTTGAAAGGTCTGACAGAAATCCTGGAGACCGTGGAATTCAGGAACTTCTTCCAACTCACAGTTGTAGATCTGGGAGCAAATTATTTTTTTTTTTTAAAAAAAGTTGGAATTTCTTTATTTTCTCTGTGTATGTTTGTGTGATCTTTATTTTCTAGTCTAAGTTTCCTTATACTATTGTAGATCTTTAGTCTAAGTATCCTTATAGTATTGTAGATCTTTATTCTCTAGTTTAAGTATCCTTATAGTATTGTAGATTATTAAATCTACAACATTGTAGATGTAACACATCTATTTGTATTGTTACGTCTTCAATATTGTAGATGTAATTATTGTAGATTATTAAACAATCAGTTGGAATATTTATATTGTAGATTATTGAGTCTACAACATTGTAGATGTAGTACATCTATTTGTATTGTTACATCTTCAATATTGTAGATGTAATTATTGTAGATTATTAAACAATCGGAATATTTGTATTGTAGGTTATTGAGTCTACAACATTGTAGATGTAGTACATCTATGTGTATTGTTACGTCTTCAATATTGTAGATGTAATTATTGTAGATTATTAAACAATCGGAATATTTGTATTATAGGTTATTGAATCTACAACATTGCAGATGTAGTACATCTATGTGTATTGTTACGTCTTCAATATTGTAGATGCAATTATTTTAGATTATTAAATAATCAGTTGGAATATTTGTATTGTAGATTATTGAGTCTACAACATTGTAGATGTAGTACATCTATGTGTATTGTTATGTCTTCAATATTGTAAATGTAATTATTGTAGATTATTAAACAATCGGAATATTTGTATTATAGGTTATTGAATCTACAACATTGCAGATGTAGTACATCTATTTGTATTGTTACGTCTTCAATATTATAAATGTAATTATTTTAGATCATTAAACAATCAGTTGGAATATTTGTATTGTAGATATAATACATCTATTTGTATTGTTATGTCTTCAATATTATAGATGTAATTATTGTAGATTATTAAACAATCCAGTTGGAATATTTGTATTACAATATTCAAATTCATTGGATATGGAGACCAGCACCGAGCTTCAGAGGAAAGTGGAGATCTTTTTGGTGGGAATTTAATGCAGTGAAAAACAAACTGTCTCTGGGGGAACTTGGGAGCTGGTATTTCTTGTGACCATGGTTTGCCTTCCCCGTATTCTTATGATATTTCTCTTAAAAGCCCACCTTTATGCTATCATAACCCTTTTCCAGGTAATGTCCACTCTTTGATAAATCTCCCATTGTGGCATAGTACTTGCTCCACCAATCAATTTCTTCTTCTTCTTCTTCTTCCTCCTCCTCTTCATCGGTCTGTCAAAAAGGAAAGAAAGAAGCTTGGGCGTGGCCCTCTCCATGTTTTCCAAATGGAATGATCTATGTGCATCTTTGGACTTGCTCTCTTTCCAAGCTAAGCAGGGGTGGGCTTCAAAAATATGAGCAAGGGGGTCTCTGCCCAGTTGCCGGGTGGGCGTGGCCATGGTTGTTAGGTGTTTTGTGCCAGCCATGGCAGTTTCTTAAAAGGCCACCAGATGGGAGTAAAGAGGGACTTTTGTTCCCATTGGTGGGTCAAGGGGCTCCGGCCCCTGCAGCCCCATTGGGGAAAGCGAATGGCCCTCCGGCCCCCTCACACTTTGGTAAGGGAGGGACCAGGGACCCTTATAAGAACCCCCACACAGGGGCTGCTCCCCCCTGCTCTTGTTCTACTCTCCTATGGGACTGACCCATGGGCTCAATCCAGGCATGGATGCCTCCATGCCTGGGAACTGATTTTACTCTACTTTTACTTCTAAATAAAGATTTAATTTGATTGCATCCTTGAGTGCTGACTTTTCTTGGAAGCGCCCTCAACGAACCATCGTTCTTCGTGAGATCCCTCACATCCTGGGAGGGGATGGGTGGGGTGGTCGGGGCCAGCCAGGAGTGGGATTTGGGGGTTCTCCAAACTGCACAGAATCTTAGCTAGAGGTTCTCCCGAACCCCCAGCAGTCCACCCCTGAACCAAAGTCAAAAAGACTGCTTGCATTGACAGTCAGGGTTCCAAGTAACACACCCAACACAATCAAAATCCTGAGGCAGGCACACTCCTCAAAGTACAGATTTATTAGGCATGTCGTATTGGCACGTCTGGTGAAAAACCGACTCTAAACTCCTGTGGTTTTTCTCCATGTTAAAAGTAAAGTTTGTTCTTTGCACTGCCCCATGAGTCCATCACATGGTCCAATCAGATCATAGTCCAACTGTCATAGCTGGCTGAGGAATTCTAAGAGTTGAAGTCCATAAGTCTTAAAATTGCCAGGTTTTGAGCCCTGTCATGGAAAGCAACGTTCGGATAAGGGCTTCCTACCTCAAGTGCAATTTTAACATGGAGAAATACTTGACTTTCCCTCTTGATTTGGGGACATCACTCTTGGTCTTTCTCTCTCAGGTAGCAAAATATCTCCAAGGAAATGCTTGGGTAGGGGGAAAAAACAAAACAAAACCCCAGGGTCCACATTTGGGGCGAGCCTTGGTGGCGCAGCAGACTAAAGCGCTGTTAAGTAACATCAGTTGCCTGCAATTACTGCAAGTTCGAATCTCACCAGGCTCAAGGTTGACTCAGCCTTCCATCCTTCCGAGGTAGGTAAAATGAGGACCCGGATTGTGGGGACAATAAGCTGACTTTGTATAAAAAAGAACACTGCGGGGGGGGGGGGCGAAAGCCCTACTAAGCAGGTATATACAAAAGTATGAAGGCTATTGCTTAATGCATTGTAAGCCGCCCAGTCTCCGGAGAAGGGCAGCATATAAATTGAACCAATCAATCGATCAATCAATCAATCAATCAATCTGCAAAGGCTTTGGAGGTATTTGTCTCACAAAAGTCCAGCAATGTCAAAATGAAATCTTGAACCTGATTTACCTTCTTTTCTTTTGCTTTCCTCCATGACCATAATTTAAAGCTGCTCAATCTCTGTTAAGAAGCAGTGGAATTAATCTTAATTATTTATTATTATATACTTTATTCGTTAAACAGGAAACTCAGTCAACTGAGTTTTTATTTGATGATGATGGTGATGATGATGATGATGATGACGATGAATTATTCTGTTAATCCAGTGGTGGTTTCAACATTTTTTACTACCGGTTCTGTGGGTGTGGCATGGCTTGGTGGGCGTGGCTTGGTGGTCATGGCAAGGGAAAGATACTACAAAATCCCCATTTCCTCCTGATCAGCGGGGACTTGGGAGGCAGAGAATAGATGGGGCGGGGCCAGCCAGAATTTTTACTACCGGTTCTCCGAACTACTCCAGGGGGAGGTTACTTCAAAATCCCCATTCCCTCCTGATCAGCTGGGATTCAGGAGGCAGAGAATAGATGGGGGCGGGGCCAGTCAGAATTTTTATTACTGGTTCTCCGAACTACTCAAAATTTTTGCTATCAGTTCTCCAGAACTGGTCAGAACCTGCTGAAACCCCCTTCTGTGTTAATCTCTTCAGAAAATCCCAGATTAGTCAACATGCTGTTCTATCTATCTATCTATCTATCTATCTATCTATCTATCTATCTATCTATCTATCTATCTATCTATCTATCTATCTATCTATCTATCTATCTATCTATCTATCTCCTCTATTATATCTGCTAAACAAGAGGTCCCATCACAAAGAAGAAAAGAAACAAAATGATGATTGTTGCACCAAACAATAAGGATACTTACCATTTTCGTCTTCACCTTTTTAGTGACTGTTGGGGAGGAAACACATTGAGAAAATTGATAAACATTTGAGCAGGAACAGAGTACGTCCTTTTTAGGAGATATAGCTCAATGAGTGATCTCTTCTTCTCCTTCAGAAAGTTCAGAAGTGCTTTTGTGAAACTTCCAGTAACACAACTGGCTTCTCCTAACCTTAGTTGTAGGTAGATTGCAAGCCCCCCCACCCCCCCCCACCCACCCAAATTTGAGCTGACTGTGCCAATTCAGCTTTAGGAGTTCATCTGAGTAATGATATCCAAATTTTAAAAAAGAGTTAGCATGGAAAGGATGAAGACTGTGTCTATGCCCAGTCTGCCGCATACTGATGACTATTTCGTGCTATCCTATTATCCTAAAGGATTTGATGAATAACTTATTGATAACTGACTTATTAAGACATTTATCAAGGATACCTCGGGGTGGCAGGTTGTGGGCTTTGCTTTCTTCCAATGGATTGCAGTAATATTGACTCAGAGATCTGACTGTTGCTTGTCCCACCACTGGCTTATATCCAAAATCTCGGTGATCAATCACCTTCAGTTCAATGGGAGGGGAATAATCTTCATCCACAGGCAGGTACTGCAGGAAGTCAAGGCGGAAGAAGGAAACTTTTCAAGAGAGTCAACGAAGGGGGCGATCCCTCTGAGATAACTCAGTTCATAACTTCCGGTTAAAGGTAGATCTCGCTTAACAAACAGAAATGGGGACTGGAATTGGCTACGTTAAGTGATGCAACTGTCAGGCACAATGTCACATGACTACATCACTTAGTGGCGGCAATACCAAGAGTACCCCCTTGATTTTGGGCAGGTCCCTCTGTTCCAGCCCAACTTACCTCACAGGGATGTTGTTTGGAAAATAGGAGGAGGAGAAAGCAGTATTGGTAAGTTCACCATCTTGAGTATTTTATTTTATTTTATTTTATTTTATTTTATTTTATTTTATTTTATTTTATTTTATTTTATTTTATTTTATTTTATTTTATTTTATTTTATTTTATTTTATTTTATTTTATATTTTATTTTATTTTATTTTATTTTATTTTATTTTATTTTATTTTATTTTATTTTATTTTATTATTTTATTTTATTTTATTTATTTTATATTTTATTTTATTTTATTTTATTTTATTTTATTTTATTATTTTATTTTATTTTATTTTATTTTATTTTATTTTATTTTATTTTATTTTATTTTATTTTATTTTATTTTATTTTATTATTTTATTTTATTTTATTTTATTTTATTTTATTTTATTTTATTATGTTTTATGTTTTATGTTTTATATTATTTTACTTTACTATATTTTATATTTTATATTTTATATTTTATATTTTATATTTTATATTTTATATTTTATATTATTTTATATTTTATATTATTTTATATTTTATCTTATATAAATGGCTCTAACGATCCAAGCTCTGACGATCCCAACTGAGTTGCCTGCCGATCAGGCAACTCCGCTGGGATCGTCAGAGCCTTTTGAAAGCATTTTTTAACATGGTTTTACAGGTAAAAAAGTGGTTTTAAAAATTAAAAAAAAATTGGCCACACCCACCCAGTCACATTAACCCCCGCAAACCATGCCCACAGAACCGGTAGTAACAAATTTTAGATTTCACCCCTGATCCTTCCCCTGGAGTGGGGTGGGAATGGGGATTTTGCAGTATCCTTCCCCCACTATGCCCACCAAGTCACACCCACAGAACCAGTAGTAAAAATTTTTGAAAGCCACCACTGGAATGCTGCCTGCAACTGTGGTGTGAGCTGGCTGCAAGGGCCTGGATTGCAATCACACGACCATGGAGTGCAGTGGCAATCAGAGTTTTGAGGACCGGTTGTAAGTACCACTCATTCAGTGCTGTCACAAATTCGGATGATCGCCGAAGAAGTGGCCGTTAACCAAGGACTGCCTGTATTCTGCCCTTCCCTCAGTTTCTTAATCTTTGCTTATGTCACTCACCACTTTCATGAGATAGACGTTGATTGAAAAATTCGGGTATTCCTGGAAGTTCCTGATGATTGTTGTCTGAATGGATTCCCCTCCACACTCCACGATGAGGCTGGGATTGTTCACAACCATCAAGTTGTAATTCTTCATGTCTCGAAGACCCCAGGCAAGAATCTATGGGGAGATTTAGAAACACATGGTTTTTTTTTTTAATTTTGTCGATTTGCTGAATGACTGAATTTTCCCTGTCTTGTTAAATACTGTAGGTCTACAGTAGCTTTCATTGTTTCCCCACTTTCCATTCTGATTTACTATACATATTTCTTGATTCCGTGATACAAGACTAAGGCTTTATCTGGGTTCAAGGTAAATGTCACCATGTTTTTAACCAATATTACTTTTATATATTTATGTGTGTGTGTGTGTGTGTGTGTGTGTGTGTGTGTGTGTGTGTGTAATATATTGGTTTGTACTTATTTGATCCTTCTTTACACCTACATAATACAGAGTCTCTCTCTCTCTGTCTCTCTCTCTCTCTGTTTCTCTGTGTTTTTCTGTGTCTCTGTCTGTCTCTCTGTCTTTCTTTGTCTCTCTGTCTCTCTCTCTGACTTTCTCCCCATCTGTTTCTCTCTCTCTCTGTCTCTGTCTGTCTGTCTGTCTTTCTGCCTCCCTCTGTCTCTCTCTCTCTCTCTCTCTCTCTCTGTCTTTCTCTCTGTCTCTCTCTCTGTTTCTCCTCCCCCCTCTCTCTGTGTCTCTGTCTTTCTCCCTCCCTCCCTCTCTGTCTCTGTCCCTCTCTCTCTCTCTCTCTGTCTCTCTCTGTCTGTCTCTCTCTTTCTGTCTGTCACTCTCTGTGTCACTCTCTCTCTCTCTCTCTCTCTCTGTGTTTGTCTGTCTCTCTCTCTCTGTCTCTCTCTGTGTCTCTGTCTCTCTCTCTTACACAGACAGGCAGACAGACAGACAGACAGACAGACAGACAAACAGAAAGCTACAAATTAATGGTTATAAGCAAGGGATGAAGGCTCCCTATCACTCGATTGCTGGGCCTGTCACCATTCCTCCGTTCTCCTGTGGAGAAATTTCTTGCCAACCAAGATGTCTGGAGCCACCTGAACTGTTTCACAAGCTCACCTCCACAGCCATCAGCCGCAAAATGGGCCGGATTCCTTTGGGGATTGTATAAACGCCATCTTTCCAAGTAGGAGGCGGAAGTTTTCCCATGGATCCATCCTGGAAGAAGAAAAGGGAAACCTTTCTGAAGTTGGGCAGCATGGCTTTCAGATGAGAGTGCTAGGCACATGAACCATCCTGCTGAGATATTCACACACGTCGAAGTGCAAAGAATCGGGGTGACTCGCAATTCCAGTTCAGATGATTTATTGTTCAAGCCTATATATAAGAATCTAGTCAACTACCAGTCGGCACTAAATTGGCGCTTGATAAGGTTTAATGGAATTCAGGAGGGACTGGACTTGGAAACAACTCAAGGAGAGAAGCAACCTGGAGTTGAGGAGAAACATCCTAACAGTGAGAACAATTAACCACTAGAAAACCTTCCTTCAAAAGTTGTGGATGCTTCATCACTGGAGGTTTTAAAGAAGAGACTGTCAGCACTCCAAGCCTCATTCACTCTAGTGCTGACATAAGAAGGAGAAGAAGGGCATCTGGAAAGAGACGTTTTGACTTTTCACCTACTTATTTTCCCTGGAGATAATATCCCCTCTTCACTAGACTAGCCATGCCCAGTTCCTGCAATGGTTCATCGTACGTTTTAGCCTCCAGTCCCCTAATCCTCTTTCTTACTCTCCTCTGCACTCTTTCTAGAGTCTCAACATCTTTTTTTTATAGTACTTGTGACAATACCTCCAGAGTCCTCAAAAACATGTAACGTGGATTCTTTTGTTTGTTTTTATTTTACCTTCCTGTCCAAGAGAAGCTCAAAAGCAGCCATGAGATAACCGTCCTCCTGTTCGTTTTTGGCGATAGGATGCTTCTGGAGACGGGGTATCTTTCTTAAATTGAGATCCAGGCACACAATTGGAATACAGATGCATCTTCCCATAAAATCATTCGATCGGGCCTGTCAGAAGGAAGTGACGCAAAGCAGATAAGCATATGAACAACGTGGCCAAGAGCAAAGAAGACCCATGGTCACTCATGCCCTCGTCACTTCCCATCTGGACTACTGTAACACTCTCTACATGGGGCTCCCCCTGAAGAGCACTCGGAGGCTCCAGCTGGTCCAGAATGCGGCCTGCGCAGGTGATTATGGGAGCGACATGGCGCACCCATGTAATACGTCTCCTGCATGAGCTGCACTGGCTCCCGGTGGTCTTCCGGGCGCGATTCAAGGTGTTGGTGACCATCTTTAAAGCACGCCATGGCTTAGGACCTGGGTACTTACGAGATCGCCTTCTGCTACTGATTTAATATGCTTTTAAATTGTTTTTTAAATTTTGTGTATAGGTGTGTTTTATTGTTGGCTCTGCACTGCTCTGAGTCCTCTGGGAGAAGGGCAGTATAAAAATTAAAATAAATAAATAAAATCAAGGATCAGTAGTGGATTTCACTTACCTTTGCTATCTGTTTGGAATTGTGAGTGCGTGTGTGCGTGCACTTGCTTCACTCATGCACTTCTGCACATGTGCAGAGTGTCCATGATGATGTCTGGGCGGGTGGGCAAAGCCTCCCGCTGCCGCCACTACCGGTTTGCCCGAACTGGGGTGAACCGGTAGAAGCCCACCACTGGTTTGGATGTTGGGTAAGATAATACAACAACTAGCCAGACGTTGAAGGCATTTAGGGGATGTTCTACTCTATGTAGAGTTAGATGTTCTATGTGAGTTAGAGTTCTCTGTATCCAGTGCTGTGGAGTCGGAGTCGAGGAGTCGGAGCCGGAGGAAATTTTGGGTACCTGGAGTCGGAGTCAGAGTCGGAAGTAGAAAAAATTGATGAGTTGGAGTCGGAACATTTATCTCCTGACTCCATAGCCCTGTCTGTATCAGTAGTGGATTTCAAAATTTTTTACTACTGGTTCTGTGGATGTGGCTTGGTAGGCGTGGCATGGCTTGGTGGGTGTGGCATGGCTTGGTGGGTGTGGCTTGGTGGGCATAGCAGGGGAAGGATACTATAAAATCTCCATTTCCTCCTGATCAGCTGGGATTTGGGAGGCAGAGAATAGACGGGGGCGGGTCCAATCACAATTTTTACTACCGGTTCTCCGAACTACTCAAAATTTCCGCTACTGGTTCTCCAGTATTCTGATACTCGTGAACCCCTGAAAATTCCCCCATACGTACGCTTGAATCATAGTCAAAGATCTCCACGGCCACAATGGGGGGATCCTGCAAGGTCCCATGAGGATCTCCATAAATCAAAATGTCTTCAAAGAGAAGGGTCTCATCCCAGCATGGGTGCAGCGTGCCGTTGATAATGTGGGTGCAGTGGCTGATATGAAGGAAGGAGACATGGGCCACAGGATCTGTCAGAGATACAAAACCTCACTTCACTTCACTTCGCTTGTTTATTTAATTTGTATCCCGACTTTACTATTTTTTTACAGATAAGTCAAGGTGGAAAACATATCCAACACACCTTCCTCCTCCTATTTTCCCTACACCATCATCTGTGAGGTGAGTTGGGCTGAAAGAGAGGGACTGGCCCAAATTCAGCCCCCTGGCTTACGTGGCTAAGGCAGGAACTAGAATTCACCATCTCTTGTTGATTGGCTCGAAGTCACCTAGTCAACTTTCATGCCTAATGTGGGACTAGAACTTGCTATCTCCTAAGGTTTGCTCCAAAGTCACCCAGCCAGCTTTCATGGGTATCATTCTGGAAAAATGGCTGTCCAATCTCTTCTTGTAATCTCCAGTGATGGAGCACCAGTGGTGGGATTCAATCGGTTGAATTAACCGGTTGTTAAATTGCTGGCTGGCCCCTCCCCTCCCTGCCCCTTCCAGAAATCCCCAAATGCCCCATTTTGGCTCCCAGGTAAGTACAGGGAGGCCTATTGTGTTTCCCCAAAAATAAGACCCTGTCTTATATTTTTTTGAACCCTGAAATAAGCGCTTGGCCTCATTGCCATGCGCTCAATAACCCGATTCGGCTTATTATCAGGGAATGTCTTATTTTGGGGAAAACAGGATACTAGGCCCAAAATGGCACATCATGCACCACGTGCCCCGTTTTTGCTCCCGGGGGGCTGCAGGGAGGCCTACTAGACCCAAAACGGGATGTGGGGGTGTGGTGCGACACCCCCCCCCCCCGTGGCCTGTTTTTGCTCCCAGGAGACTGCAGGAGGCTGAGTGCTGCCTATCACACCCCTTGACTATACCCACCATGGCCACACCCACCCATCCAGTTATTAGGGCAGAGAACCAGTTGTTAAACAGAACAGAATAGAATTTTTTATTGGCCAAATGTGATTGGACACACAAGGAATTTGTCTTGGTCAAGACAAATTCCTTGTGTGTCCAATCACACTTGGCCAATAAAAAGTTCTATTCTATTCTGAATTATTTGAATCCCACCACTGCGAAGCACACAACTTCTGGAGGCAAGCTGTTCCGCTGGTTAATTGTTCTCACTGACAGGATATAGTAAATAGTAAAAGGACTGGAAACTAAGTCTTAGGAGAAGCTGCTGAGGAATCTAGTAAGCCTTGATAAGAAGAAAACAATTCTGTTCTTCAGGTCCAGGAAGTAGAGCCTGTGAAGAAGCTGAGAACTATTATTCCAGGTGGAAGAACATGGAATAGTGGTCTTAAGATAGAGGAAAGAAGATTCGAGCTGTCTCAGGGAAAATTTCCAAAGAATATGGACAATTGTACAGTAGAACCAACGACTCAGAGATGAGGTGGGTTCTCCTTCACTTGATGTGTTCATATGTAGGTTGGGCAGCCATTCAGAAGGCTTTAACATGGATGGAGAGTTGGACATTCAACCTTCCAAGTTTATGATTCTAGGATCTTCAGTCTTATGTAGGGTTCAGGAAAGGGATGCGGTGGCTAAAGGACGTGGTGGCTCAGTGGCTAAAACGCTGAGCTTGTCGATCGAAAGGTCGGCAGTTCAACGGTTCGAATCCCTAGTGCCGCGTAACAGGATGAGCTCCCGTAACTTCCGTGTCTCAGCTTCTGTCAACCTAGCAGCTCGAAAGCAGGTAAAAAATGCAAGTAGAAGAATAGGGACCACCTTTCGTGGGAAGGTAGCAGCGTTCCGTGCACCTTTGGTGTTTAGTCATGCCGGCCACATGACCATGGAGAGATCTTCAGATAGCGCTAGCTCTTCGGCTTTGAAATGGAGATGAGCACTGCCTCCTAGAGTTGGGAACAACTAGCACATATGTGCGAGGGGAACCTTTACCTTTAGAGTTCAGGACTGTCCAACAATTTAGATTTGGGTAGTCACATTTCACTGAATTTAATTCCCTTTCTGTTCTTTTTTTTAAAAAAAATTTGATTTGTATGCTGCCCTTCTCCAGAGACTCAGGGCGGCTTACAATGCGTTACGCAATAGCCTTCATACTTTTGTATATTTATACAAAGTCAGCTTATTGCCCCCACAAACTGGATCCTCAATTGACCTACCCTAGAAAGGATGGAAGGCCGAGTCAACCTTGAGCCTGGTGAGATTCGAACTTACAGTAATTGCAGTCAGCTGGAGTTAATCACAATGCATTAGTCTGCTGAGCTATCCAGGCTCCTGTTCCTTCTTCTGGTTCAGATAATTCCCCATAGAAAGGACTGTTATTTCCATAGGGAAGTTGGAGATACGTAGAAAAGCTGCACTAAGCCAAATTAACTTAATCCCAGCACATGGGGTGGAATCTAAAAGCCATCAGCTCCCCACAACTTCAAAGAAGAACAATACTTCAGCTGTTGTATGCACCTGAGTGAATGCATAGGGATGTTTGCAATAGGGCGAGGTAATTTTATCTTGGCTGGGTGTGTAGGAGGCATCTCTTTTGTACTGCTCACCTGCGGTCCCTTTCACAATGCTTCCCGGGAGGTCCCTGGCTTGGTACATGTAGCAGCGCAACTGGAAATACACTGCACCTAAAAAGGAAGATTTTTTTATGAGTTCAATTTTTCTCCTGGCTTCTTTAGCACAGTTTCCCAAAAGGATACTCTTAGCAGTTCTCAGAATGCCCTTTGGGAGTTTTAGGATTTTTGGGTTCACTCTAATGATATATCCAAGAAGGTAAACAATTAGATTTTGTAATAGCTTTGTACCATACAGTCAGGGGTGAAATGCTCCCGGTTCAGACCGGATCGCCCGATCCGGTAACAATGGCGATGGGTGGTTCGGAGAACCGATAGCAAAAATCCCTCCCCCCCCGCCCCCATGCCCAGCTGAGCTGTACGATCATCAGAGGCTGTTTTTTTTACTTTTAAAAGCATTTTTTCTACAACCTCTTCGGCCGGTTGATCCTCCTTGCAGACAGCTAGTCATTTGCATCCTTTTAGAGGGTCATTGAAACCCTTGAAGGTTGATCTGTATCCTCAGGGTCACCTGAGCAGAGCTAATGGTTCCTGTAGTCTGCCATTTTTCCCCTCTGGAAATCCATTCCTACTCCCACACCATTCCAAGGGTCTTCATCCCAAATTATATAGTTAAAAGTTTGTAGAGATTCTCAGTCATCCAGGTCACAGTTGTCCTTCAGGTGCTTCTTCAGGAGGCAACTGGACTTCCTGTTTTTTTCTTCTGAAGACGTCTCGCTTCCCGTCATATAAATCCTTCCTCTCAATATTAATCCTTCCATTCCCCACCATCCGGTCAGAGCTGAAGAAGCTTCTTGGATGAGAAGCGAAAAGTCTTCACAAGAAAAAAAACAACAAGAAAATCCAGTTGCCTCCTGAAAAAGCACCTTTGGGACAACCAGAACCTAGAAGTCTGAGAATTTTTACAGACCCTTAGGCCCAGTACTCTTCAACATCTTCATCAATGATTTAGATGAAGGAACAGAAGAGGAACTCATGACACTGACGACGCTACTAAGTTGGATGGTTTTCAAAAGGATCAACTGGACACCCTTCATGGCTGTCCTTGCATAGGCCAAGCTTCCCTAACGCTACTGGTTGAGTTTTCTAAAGTGTGATGGCCAACCCCATCTGAAGGACCTCCACTGGAGAAAGAAAGTTCTGGGAACTCACTCTTGAAGACGCAGAAGAGAAGAGGAGTGTTCATCTTCAAGAGACCTTGGGAAGCAGGTAGCTCCAATTCGATCTCCTCTTTTTCATCTTTCCTTCCTGCTTCAGGTTTTTTCTTTTTCTGTCTGCCACCAACCTCCACACCCTGAAATAAAAAGAGATGTCAGAGTGTTTACAGCGTGACTACTATTTTGAGATCACTCGGCAGCAAAATACACAGAAGTTTTGTCTTTAAAACAGTGGTTTATATAGAAGAC
The DNA here is from genome assembly GCA_038048745.1 of Coluber constrictor foxii. NCBI lineage: Eukaryota > Metazoa > Chordata > Lepidosauria > Squamata > Colubridae > Coluber > Coluber constrictor. The sequence goes on along the minus strand of JAWJVD010000101.1, from coordinate 367,041 downwards.
TGCTATATACAGTCATACAAGCGGTAGGCACATACCAGACAAGCAATCATTCTTCTTCAACTCTACACAGAGAACTACAATGAGAGAGAGAGTGATGCCTTCTAATGGCCACCCTTATATAGGCAGCTTCTTAAAGGGCAATAACCCTGCTGACTCATCCTCAATCTTAAAGGGATGGTCAGCTTTAAATCATCATTAGCCTGATATATTGTTATTAATGACAATAACAATGTACAATGCATTGTACAATGACAATAAACTTTATCTATCTATCTATCTATCTATCTATCTATCTATCTATCTATCTATCTATCTATCTATCTATCTATCTATCTATCTATCATCTCTCTCTCTCTCTCTCTCTCTATCTATCTATCTCTATCATCTATCTATCTATCTATCTATCTATCTCTATCTATCTATCTATCTATCTATCTATCTATCTATCTATCTATCTATCTATCTATCTATCTATCTATTTATCTATCTATCATAATGCAACTTTGAGAAAGCAAAAGATTGAATTTGGCTTCTCCTTTTGGCAGGGACCCGCTGGCTCAGTGGCTAAGACACTGAGCTTGTTGATCGAAAGGTCGGCAGTTCAACGGTTCGAATCCCTAGCACCGTGTAACGGGGTGAGCTCCCGTGACTTGTCCCAGCTTCTGCCAATCTAGCAGTTCGAAAGCACGTCAAAAATGCAAGTAGAAAAATAGGGACCACCTTTGGTGGGAAGGGAACAGCGTTCCATGTGCCTTTGGCGTTGAGTCATGCTGGCCACATGACCACGGAGACGTCTTCGGACAGCGCTGGCTCTTCAGCTTTGAAATGGAAATGAGCACCGCCCCCTAGAGTCAGGAACGACTAACACACATATGCGAGGGGAACCTTTACCGTTACCTTTTGGCAGGGACATCTCCAGCATGTGAAGATGGAGGTTGCAACCATGTAATTGAAGTCCATCCCTTTTTCATCACTGCCGTCTTTTGACCCACCCTCTGGAGAACCCTGGTTCTGCCTTCTCTTACCAAGGAGCCTTCCAAGTAGAAAATGGGTGCCACCAGGCTGGGTGCCACCGGGGCAAGCTTCCTGCGCCAACAACGTCGCCGAAAAATGTCATCTGGTTCCCTCTGGAGGTGGAACCTCCAGCCGTAGAGAGGAGCATATTCCCAGACATCCTCTTTCGGTTTAATGTCTGAGTGCTGCAGGAAGGGAGATGGCAAAGTCTTATTTTAGCCAGAATTTAGCCTTTCTCAAGCAGATAACCCAGAGAGGTTATGACAGTAGCGTGGCAAAGGATCAAAGTTGCAATTTATTTATTTATGGGCACCCCACTTTTTTCATCATTTATTTTAGAAATAAGCCGGGGAACAAACCTCGTATTATTTCCTCCTCCTCTTTTCCCCACAACAACAATTCTGTGAGGTGGGTTGAGTTGAGAGAGAGAGGGACTGGCCCAAATGTAATCTAGCAGGTTTTTATGTCTAAAGTGGGATTAGAACTCGCCATCTTCTGCTTTCTAAACCAGCACATTCACCACTACACCAAACTGGATCTAACATGTGCGAGTGTCCCAAGACTCTGAGTTCTAATCCTGCCTTAGCCTTGGTGACTTTGGGCCAATCACTAGGAGACTCTGAGTTCTAATCCCACTTTAGCCTTCAAAGCCAAGTGGGTGACTTTGGGCCAATCACCAGGAGACTCTGAGTCCTAATCCTGCCTTAGCCTTGGTGACTTTGGACCAATCACCAGGAGACTCTGACTTCTAATCCTGCCTTAGCTTTCAAAGCCAGCTGGGTGATTTTGGGCCAATCAGCAGAAGACTCGACTTCTAATCCCGCCTTAGCTTTCAAAGCCACCCTCTAGTCATGAAATCCAATTTTTTTGGATTTGTGGCGTGGCTTGGTGGGTGTGGCATGGCTTGGTGGGTGTGGCAGGGGAAGGATACTGCAAAATCCCCATTCTCTCCCCACTCTGGGGAAGGATATTGCGAAATCTCCATTCCCACCCCACTCTGGGGCCAGCCAGAAGTGGTATTTACTGATTCTCCGAACTACTCAAAATGTCCGCTACCGGTTCTCCAGAACCTGTCAGAACCTACTGGATTTCACGCCTGCCACCTTCCATGGTAAAATGTCATCCCTTCCAGGGTTCTCCCTTCATTCATCGCTGACTTTCTGTCTGATACCCACTCCCCAAGTAAGATTCAGTACCAGCTGGAGAAAAGCGGCCATCTGATTTTGTCGAGTCTCCCTGCCGAGATTCCGAAAACGCTTCCGGAGCCAACGTCGACGTCGGTGTGTGTGGTAGGTCTTTTCGGCTGCGTTCCAGAAGTGAGGAAACTCAGCAGGTGGAATGGCGATGCCATACTCCCACCCTAAGGAAGGAAAGAAGCACCATGATGTCCGTGGGCAGACGAGGAAGCACAGCACTGCAACGCTTCCCTTCAATCTCTGCCCCTTAGAGACCCACTTATGACTGTCAGGCATAACAAGCCAGGACCACACCTGAAGTTTTAATTCAACTGATTTATGACTCATGCCTATGCACAGGAGTAACATGGCAGCCACACTAGGGGTTAATGCATATTAATCCATATTGTGTGGCTGCAGTATTATTATTTATCCTTCTGGGGATCCTTCGCAGTATCCGAAGCAGAACAATTAGATTCTGTGATAGTTTTGTACCATATAGTATCAACCTTGTTCACTCTTTTTTCTGTTATATATTCAAAATGCACTGTGATTTAGATAGATAGTTAGATACTTAGGTAGGTAGATAGGTAGGTAGGTAGGTAGATAGAGATATAGAGATATAGATAGAGAGAGATAGAGAGAGATAGATGATAGATAGATAGGTAGGTAGGTAGGTAGATAGATAGTTAGATAGATAGTTAGTTAGATAGATAGATAGATATAGATGATATATGACAGAAAGATAGAGATTGATAGATCATATGACAGACAGACAGATAGACAGATAGACAGATAGATAGATAGATGAGATGATAGGTAGGTAGGTAGATAGATGCTATATGACAGATAGAGTGATAGATCAGATGACAGATAGATAGATAGGTAGGTAGGTAGGTAGATAGATAGATAGATAGATAGATAGATAGATAGATAGATAGATAGATAGATAGATAGATAGATAGATAGATGAGATAGATGACAGATAGATAGATGGATGAGGTAGATGAGATAGATGATAGATACATAGATAGATAGATAGATAGATAGATAGATAGATAGATAGATAGATAGATAGATAGATAGATAGAAGATAGATGAGATAGATGACAGATAGATAGATGGATGAGATAGATGATAGATAGATAGATAGATAAGATAGATGATTGATAGATAGATAGGTAGGTGATAGATAGATAGATAGATAGATAGATAGATAGATAGATAGATAGATAGATAGATATGTCTCCTTACCCAGAGGAAACTGTAAGACAATATTCATGCATTGGGTAAAGTTTCTGTATATTACTAGATTTAAAAAAAAAAAAACAACCTTGCTAATTTCCAACCAAAACTTCGATGGATGATCCCCAGTCATTTACCTAATGTTTGCCCTTCCCCTCAGTATTTTTCTTCCGGCTCAAAATTGCTTCAATTAAATATCTGTGTAGCATTTCCCCCCAAAATATCTGGCTAGTTGCAGCCAAACACTTGCCAGCATCGTCCACCGCTCGGTTCAACTCCACTTTCCATTCTTCTACAAAGATCCATCCAGGAGGACACAGGATGTCTTCTTTCTTGGGAGCAGGAGTACCACTCTAAGAATGACAAGGGACAACACGGAGTAAAAAATGGGAGGAAGGAAGCTCTAAGCATATATTAGAACTGCAGAAAAAACAACGGCTACCAATCTGTCTTCCATGGAGGACCTGTCTACTGCACGAGTCAAAAAGAGGGCTGTGAAAATATCTACAGACCCCTCGCATCCTGGACATTTATTTATTTATTTAGCGTATGGCTAGTCACACACAATATCCTGGACATAAACTATCTCAACTCCTGTCCTCAAAACAACTCTATAGAGCACTGCACACCAGAACAACTAGACACAAGGACAGTTTTTTCCTGAACCCTGCTAAACAAATAATTCCCTCAACACTGTCAAACTATTCACTAAGTCTGCACTACTATTAATCTGCTCATCATTCCCACCATCCATCTCCTCCCACTTATGACTGTATGACTGTAATTTTGTTGCTTGTATCATTGCGATTTATATTGATATTGTTTCCTGATTGCTTATTTGTACCCTATGACTATTATTAAGTGTTGTACCTTATGATTCTTGATGAATGTATCGTTTCTTTTATGTACACTGAGAGCGTATGCACCGAAGACAAATTCCTTGTGTGTCCCATCACACTTGGCCCATAAAGAAGTCCTATTCTATTCTATTCTATTCTATTCTATTCTATTCTATTCTATTCTATTCTATTCTATTCTATTCTATTCTATTCTATTCTATTCTATTCTATTCTATTCTATTCTATTCTATTCTATTTATTGTTTCCTAATATGATTTGATAGCTTATTTGTTCCCTATGACTATCGTTAAGTGTTGTACCTTATGATTCTTGATGAAGGTATCTTTTCTTTTAGGTACACTGAGAGCTTATGCACCGAAGACAAATTCCTTGTGTGTCCAATCACACTTGGCCAATGAAGAATTCTATTCTATTCTATTCTATTCTATTCTATTCTATTCTATTCTATTCTATTCTATTCTATTCTATTCTATTCCATTCCATTCCATTCCATTCCATTCCATTCCATTCCATTCCATTCCATTCCATTCCATTCCATTCTATTCTATTCTATTCTATTCTATTCTATTCTATTCTATTCTATTCTATTCTATTCTATTCTAAATGCAACCTCCCAGAAGTTTGTAAAAACCAGACCAAGGCATGCAAGCTGGCTGTTAGCATTTGGGGAAACTTCTAAAGAAGCTAGAAGCTACAATTTTTTATTGGCCAGGTGTGATTGGACACACAAGGAATTTGTCTTCAGTGCATAAGCTCTCAGTGTACGTAAAAGATACATTCAACATGAATCCTAAGATACAATGCTTAGTGATTGTCATAGGATACTAAATAAGCAATCAAAATCACACTAGGAAACTAGATAGAACAATATAAATTGTAAAGATACAAGCAACAAGGTTATAGTCATTTCTGTGCATAAAGTAACCTTGTGTCATGAACATATAAAGCATCAGAGATCCGAATCACCCCCCTGCCCCCTGAGTTTACTTAGAAGGCTATTCCAAGGATTTGACCTAGTTGGTCTTTGGTGGGAACTCTTGATGTTCTAGGCCAGACAGAAAAACCTCTTCAAAAGGAAGCAGGAGAACAGAACAGTATAGAATAGAATAGAAAATTGGAATGAAGAATAGAATAGAATAGAATAGAATAGAATAGAATAGAATAGAATAGAATAGAATAGAATAGAATAGAACAGAACAGAACAGAACAGAACAGAATAGAATAGAATAGAATAGAATGAAGAATAGAGCAGAGCAGAGCAGAGCAGAGAAGAGCAAAGTAGAGTAGACTAGACTAGACTAGATTAGAATAGAATATTGGAATGAAGAAGAGAATAGAATAGAATAGAATAGAATAGAATAGAATAGAATAGAATAGAATAGAATAGAATAGAATAGAATAGAATAGAATAGATATTGGAATGAAGAATAGACTAGACTAGACTAGACTAGACTAGACTAGACTAGACTAGACTAGGAATAGAATAGAATAGACTAGACTAGACTAGACTAGACTAGACTAGACTAGACTAGACTAGACTAGAATAGAATAGAATAGAATAGAATAGAATAGAATAGAATAGAATAGAATAGAATAGAATAAAAAATGACAGAGTAGAGTAGAGTAGAGTAGAGTAGAGTAGAGTAGAGTAGAGTAGAGTAGAGTAGAGTAGAGTAGAGTAGAGTAGGAATAGAAGCTGGAAGGGACCTTGGAGGTCTTCTAGTCCAGCCCCCTGCTCCAGCAGGAGAACCTATACTATTTCAGATAGTGGCTTAGTCTCTTCTTAAAATCCTCCAGTAATGGAGCACCCACAATTTCTGGTGGCAAGCTGTTCCACTGATTAATTGTCCTCAATGTTAGGAAGTTTCAGGTTGCTTCTCTCTTTGATCAGTTTCCATCCATTGTTTCTTGTCCTGCTTCTCTGGTGCTTTGGAGAAGATCTCCTCCATATTGCTGCTAAGAAATACGTGTGTGTCCTTGAAGTCACAGGAACTAGCTGGACTAGAAGGAGGTTTTAACTTTTTAAGACTTTGTCAAAGCCTTTTGCTTTGAAGATTTCGTACAAAGTTCACCCTGGAAAAGAGACATCCTCGAAACACATGCTGGGAGTTTTTGTACGCTCCGTTTTGGGTGTTCCAGTCCCCTCCTCCCCCCCAAACTGGAAAACCACTTTCAGCCATCGAAGAGAAGAGATGTCCCCACCAGCAAATCCTGACTCACCTTCTTTATTTCTCTTTTATACGTCCCAACCTGAGCCACTCACCGCATTACTGTAAGGGATCTTGGCTGGTTTCCATCGACGGCTAGGTTGTCGACTCTGATTCTCGTAAACCTCCTGCATCACTTCGGAATAGTTGGTCTCTTTGTCCAGCAAGAGCCTAGTCAGAAGAACAGGAAGTTTGGTCTGCCATCAGGTGGAAGCATTTTTCTCCTGGAGTTCTGGGTGCTCCATCAGTGAAGATCTTCAAGAAAAGACTGGACACCATTTGTCTGGGATGGAATAAGGTCTCTCTCTCTCTCTCTCTCTCTCTCTCTCTCTCTCACACACACACACACACACAAACCCATGTAAGTTAGAGAGTTTATTAATGTACCCCAGCAATTCCCTTCCCCCAGCTCAGAACTGTCCCGAATAAATCCAGCCACAAGCAGGCCAAGATTAGTCCACAAGGCAATAGCCAATAGTTCATAAAACAATAAAAAGTCGCTCCAACAAATAAGTCCACTAAACTAACTTAAATTCGACCAGGCCAAACTGAAATACACCCACAAAACTCACTCAGCAAGAGAAGTTCACAGTCACCAAGGCACAAAGTCAAGCAGGAAGCACAAGGAACAAACACGCACAGCCGAAAACCCAACATCCTGTTCCCAGCAACACCACCTGCTGTGATAAAGAGCTTTCCGATGCAGCCCATCAAGATGGGTGGGGCCTCCTCCTGAGTAATCTGGCAGATCTCCATTGCTCTTGTCTTTTCTCTGCCCTGTGTGCTCTTGGATCCACCATGGAAGGCAGAGAGAGAGAGAATGTTAAAGAAAAAACTAGATAATTACAAGTCCATCAGCTCACCTTCTTTGGGGTTCCACAGCCCACTCGCCGTCCCATTGCCAACCTGTGGGAAGCTGGAACTTGTCTTTGGGGAGGCTGACCTGTCCAGTCACATCTGAAAAGTTGGGGTGTGGCATAAGATCCATGACTCCCCATATTCCATGTGTCTTCTTTTGGTTTTCATACTGAAAACACCAGAACACAAACTCTCATCCATGGGCCAACACCGGGGTGCCCTCAGCCGTTCTAGCTTATTCTTTCACACCTTTGAGTCCTTTCCCTTAAATGTTGCCCACGAGCAGGAGCCCTGGAGGCATGCCTTCCCCATGGCTGCCCTGTCGTTTTGGAACAGCCCTCCCCTCACCAAGATCTGGAGGGCCCTCATCCCCTTACCCAGGATGCAAATGAACCCAACAGTTATAAAGTTGGTGAGATATTATGGGGTCGTGATGTCTCATTTGGGGTTTTGTGGGGATGTATAGATAGTCCTTGACTTATGACCATAATTGGACAGGAACTTCCAATACATGGTGATGCTAAGAGCCACCTGGATTTCCCCCCCCCCTCAAAATGTTCTGGATCATCTCACAGTTTCTGCGTAGACTGCGACCCTCCCTTCGCAACATCTCATGAAGTCTGCGCAGTCGGCCATCCGCCCCATCCACATTCGAACCCGGAGAACGGCGGGGATGGGGTTGTAATTCGTTTTGCTTTGCATATCCTGGGAGGTGAGTGGATGAGAATGAAAGTGCCAGTCCCTTCAACATTCGCTTCATTAATTATTAGGATTGCAAATAGCACTAGCACTTAGACTTATATACCATTTCACAGTGCTTTACAGCCCTCTCTAAGCGGTTTACAGAGTCAACCTACTGCCCCCAACAATCTGGGCCCTCATTTTAATGATCTCAGATGGAAGGATGGAAGGCTGAGTCAATCTTGAACCTGGTGAATCATTGATGCGGCCCTCAATGAAACTTGAGTTTTGTTGAGCCAAGCGACACGCTCGACAACGTTACCTGCACTCAGGAATAAGTGGCCGTGTGCGGGGTGGGGAAGGTGGGGCGACGGTATTAGGGTTTCAACACACCGACTGCTGTATTCGCTGACATCCTTGCTGCAGAGATGCCGGCACGAAGAGAGGCTGGGGCAAACGCTGAGACGCCAAGCCCAGCATCCGGAAAGAGGAGGGAGGGTATGGCTTTAATTGCAGGGCGGGGCGACACAGTAATGAGCTCTTTGCTATAAAACAGCTGCATGCCTATGGAATGTAGCGCTAATTTCACATTGAAAAAGTTCGGGGAGTTTGACACCCCTGATCTAGCAGATCCTGTACTGAGCAGTGCTGGGACTAGAAGATCTCTAAGAATCCTTCTGTCTCTACAGTTCTACATATCTAAGAAATATTGAAGGGCTTGTACAATGTTTGTTGAAAACCAGAAACCCTGAAGGCATCAATTCAGAGGTGGGTTTCAACAGGTTCTGACCAGTTCTGGAGAACCGGTAGTAGAAATTTTGAGTGGTTTGGAGAAGCGGTAAATGCTACCTCTGACTGGCCCTGCCCCATCTATTCTTCGCCTCCCGCATCCCAGCTGATTGGGAGGAAATGGGGATTTTGCAGTATCCTTCCCCTGGAGTGGGGAGGGAATGGGGATTTTACAGTATCCTTCCCCTGCCACACCCACCAAGCCATGCCACACCCACCAAGCCATACCACACCCACCAAGCCATGCCACACACCTACCAAGCCATGTCCATCAAGCCATGCCACACCCAAGCCATGCCCATCAAGCCATGCCCCACCCACCAAGCCATGCCCCACCCACCAAGCCATGCCACACCCACCAAACCATGCCACACCCACCAAGCCATACCACACCTACCAAGCCATGCCCATCAAGCCATGCCCCACCCACCAAGCCACAGCCACAGAACCAGTAGTAAAAAAAAATTGAATCCCACCACTGCATCATTTCCTGGGTTTCTTGGAGCCAAAACTACCAGAACCAAATGCCTCTTGTTACCTTTAGGAAAAGGGTATGGGTTTTGCCACAAAGCCTGCCTTTGGCGTAGGGGCCATCTTTGGAGAACATGATGGACTGGGACTTCACCCGGGCAAAGGCTATGCGTCGGTCACCCCACAGCATCCAGATTACCACATCTGGGATGCTTATTTGAGTCTGAAAAAGAGCAGAAGGAAAGAGAGGCAGCCATCAGTTCACAGATGTTTTCCTTGATCCTCCTGCTGCTTTCTGGAGTGTTCAGCTGCCTCCTGAAAAAGCACCTTTGGGACAATGCTACTTTCGGTCATTCTCATTGAAGCATTGAGAGAGAGAGAGAGAGAGAGAGAGAGAGAGAGAGAGATATGACACAGCTAACACCTGGTATCTCCTGCGAATGGTCTCGGACCACAGCAGTACCTTTCTCTTGACTTGGACCTGGACCTGGATATTCCTTCCAACAATCCACTCGTGGAGAGGACACATTAGAGAAAGGCATTATGGAAGGAAAGAACTTTAAAGTAGAAGACATCTTCATGGGGCAGAGCCCCTCATCCTTGACAGCACCGTTCCCCTTCCATCTTCCACCCAGTAGAAGCTGCAACAAGGAGTACCTCAACTGCGATGGAAGCAATCCGATTCAGCCAACCCTCAACTTTAGGGATGAGTTTCTGCAAAGGGGTTTTCCAGTTAGTTTTCTCTGCAGCTTTGCTGATTTCTTGGAGTACCCGGACCCGGAGCTTCCACAGCTGTTTATCAAGGACGGTCACAGCTTTCTGGATGTCCAAGGCCGGCAAAGGCTTCCTGAAGATGGAGCAAGGGGAAGAAGACTCAGGAAAGATGGTGGCTCAGGAGATTGATGTCCTATGCCAGTGATGGTCTGTCTGTCTGTCTGTCTGTCTGTCTGTCTGTCTGTCTGTCTACCTACCTACCTACCTACCTACCCACCCACCCACCCACCCACCCACCTACCTACCTACCTACCTACCTACCTACCTACCTACCTATCTATCTATTTTATTGAATTTCTATACCGCCCTTCTCCCGAAGGAGTCAGGGAGGTGCACAGCCACATTAAAATAACCTAGTATGCAAAATTTAAAAGACAGTTAAAACAAATTAAATAATTTGGCTCTCCAATTTTAAAAAACTCAAGAATTTAAAACACCCAGTCTGGATTTTGTCAAGCTAGTTGAAAAAATAGGGTCTTAACGGCACGGTGGAAGGTACACAGGTCGGGGAATCATGCGTATCACTGGGGGCAGTTCATTCCAGAGGGCTGGTGCCCCCATAGAGAAGGCTCTCCCCCTGGGGGTCGCCAGTCAACATTGCTTGGCCGATGGCACCCTGAGGAGCCCCTCTCTGTGGGAGCGTATTGGTCGGTGGGAGGCCATCGGTGGCAGAAGGCGGTCTCGTAAAAAGGTTAATCTTTTTGGTGCTGAGTGCCCAAAGTGTGTGTGTGAATGCACATGCATGTGCTCAAACTTCCAAAATGCAATGCAAGCACCTCCCGTGATGCACCCCAGCCCTCCTGCGCATGTGCCCCGCCTCCCCCGGGCCCCATTTTAGCTATCAGGTTGATGCAGGAGGCTTTTCAGGCCCAAAATGGGGCACCGGGGGGCGGGCGCATGCAAATTCCAAAATGCAATGCGCCCTGCCCCCTGTGCATGCACCCCACCTCCACACATGCGTGACAGAAACCCGAAGATCAGCTGGCTGCGAGAGGCCCATGTGCATGCATGGTAGAGCTGAGCCGGAATGACTGTTGCCGGGCCTGCAGAGAGGTTGACCATCACGGTCCTATGCATTACAACCGTAGAACTAGGTAGACATAGAGAGATAATGCTTTTCCAATTTTGAGACTGTTTAAGAAGATGAGTGGTGCCGTGGCTTAGAGGCGGAGCTCTCACCTCACAATCAGGAGGTTGTGAGTTCAATCCTAGGTAGAGGCAGATATTTCTCTCTCTGGGCACAAGGAGAATATATCTGCTGAACAAAAACTCCACATTGGTGACAGGAAGGGCATCCGGCCAGTGAACACTCAGCTCCATTCAGTTGCCCAGACTCCATCCCTCAACGGATGATGGGATCATTAAAAGAAAATGATTAAGAAGATGTTCTCCACCAGTCCTCTTTCACCAATGGATCTCCTCTTCCCAGGACTATTCTTTGCTTGACTATTCTGGGTCACAGATGCATGAAATCCAGGTTAGTTCTCATTCTTTTACTTGTTCTTCTTCTAATTTAACTCCAAGTAAATAACTATAGAATTTTTCAATCCTTTCCCCAGCTGTTCCTGTGAGTATCTCATCCAATTCTGCCATCTCCAAATAAAAACCGCATAACTTTGCATCTTTTTCATATCTCGATTGTATTTTCAGTTGTGCATACCACTCCGCAACAATCCCTTGTTCCACTAGTTCTTGTTTTGTTTTCAATTCCTCCTTTTCTGATAAAATATCTTTATATCTGCCACAGCCCAGGAAATCTTACTTGCAGTCTTCAACCAACTCTTTCTGCAGCTTCTTCCAAACTGCCGTCACCGATGGGTCATGGGGCAGGCGGATGGTTTTAAGAGAATCCAGATTCGCTTTCTGTTGGGGGAAGAAGCACAGGCCAATTCTTGTCATCCGTGTATCTCTTCGGGGGCAAAAACGCAGAAAATTTCCCAAACATCTGCCTGCTTCCAACTTTTATCATTAGAAGCAATCCCTGGGTTTCAGGGAGGTGCCAAAATGGCAGTTACCACATGGCTGAAGCCAGGGGTGGGTTTCAAAAATTTTAGCAAGGGGTTCTCTGCCTAGTTGGTGGGTGGGTGTGGCCAGGGTGGGTGTGGCCTAGTCGGCCTCCTGCATCACTGGGGGGGGGGGGGAGGGGCGTTTTTGCCTTCCCTGGGCTCTGGAGGCTTTCCTCAAGCCTCCGGGAGGGCAAAAACGGCCTCCCCAGACTCCAAGGGCCTATTTCTGGGCTTTCTGAACTTCTGGTAGGCCCATTTTTTGCCGTCCTCGAGCCTCTGTGTACGCCCTGCACTTACCTGCATCCAAAACGGGCTGCGTGGGGACTCCTGGGAGGGGAGGGGAGGGGTGGGCGGGGCCAGCCAGGAGTGGGGTTTGGGGGGGTTCTCTGAACTGCACAGAATCTTAGCTAGAGGTTCTCCCGAACCCCTGCAAACCCCCAGCAGCCCACCCCTGGCTGAAGGACAGTACAAGTTTTAAAAAGGGGGAGGCACTGCCATTTTGACTTCACATCCTATGAATATGCCTGGAAACAAAGAATTGATAGAACTTCTATTAAGAAGTAGAATGCTACAGAAAGGACCTAAAGACATAAACTGTCTCAACTCCTACCCTCAAAACGACACTATAGAGCACTGCACACCAGAACAACAAGACACAAGGACAGTTTTTTCCCAAAGGCCATCACTCTGCTAAACAACTAATTCCCTCGACACTGTCCAACTATTCACTAAGGCTCCATTACTATTTCTATTAGTCTTCTCATCATTCTCATCACCCATCTCCTTCCACTTATGACTGTATGACTGTAACTTGTATCCTTGCGATTAATATTGATATTGATTGTTTCCTGATTGCTTATTTGTACTCTATGACTATCATTAAGTATTGTACCTTATGATTCTTGATGAACGTATCTTTTCTTTTATGTACACTGAGAGCCTATGCACCAAAGACAAATTCCTTGTGTGTCCAATCACACTTGGCCAATAAAAAATTCTATTTTTTTAAAAAAATTGATTTATATGCCGCCCTTCTCCGGAGACTCAGGGTGGCTTACAATGAATTAAGCAATAGCTTTCCTACTTTTGTATGTTTATACAAAGTCAGTTTATTGCCCCACAAACTGGGTCCTCAATTTACCCACCTTAGAAAGAATGGAAAGCTGAGTCAACCTTGGGCCTGGTGAGATTCGAATTTGCAGTAATTGCAGACAGCTGGTGTTAATCACAATGCTTTTAGTCTGCTGAGCTATCCAGGCTCTGGATATTCTATTCTATTCTATTCTATTCTGTTCTGTTCTGCTCTGCTCTGCTCTGCTCTGCTCTGCTCTGCTCTGCTCTATTCTATTCTATTCTATTCTATTCTATTCTATTCTATTCTATTCTATTCTATTCTATTCTATTCTATTCTATTCTATTCTATTCTATCCATTCTATTCAATTCTTTTGATTTGATTCTTCATTATTCTATTCTATTCTATTCTATTCTATTCTATTCTATTCTATTCTATTCTATTCTATTCTATTCTATTCTATTCTATTCTATTCTATTCAGTGGTCTCGTATGTTTAGCCTAAGGAAGAGAAGGACTAGGGATGTCATGGCAGCAGTCTTCCAATATTTGAGAAGTTGTCACAAAGAAGAGCGGGTTCAACCTATTCTCCAAAGCATCTGTGGGCAGGACAAGGAGTAACGTGTGGAAACTTATCCAGGAGAGATCTGATCTAGAACTAAGGAAAAATTTCCTGACAGTGAGGACAATTAACTACTGGAACAGCTTTGTCTCCAGAAGTTGTGGGACGCTCCATCACCAGAGGTTTTCAAGAAAAGATTGGACAACCATTTATCTGGGGTGGTACGAGGTTTGCTGTTTGGGCAAGAGGTTGGACCTCCAAGGTCCTTTTCAACTCTGTTATCCTGTAGGTTAATCTAAGCACCCACGTTTGAAGACACCAATATGGAACAGGCATTCCTCTCCCATCAACAACCTTCCATTGCACATGGCTTGGGTGAGTTGGGCATAATGACTCCTTCCCTTCCTCTTGAAGCTTACCAGCCTCTCGTGAATGAACTGGAGGGTGTTTGTGCAGGCAACGCGGTAGCTAACGTCCTCCCAGAACGAGGTGATGGTCACCATGGGCTTAGTGTCATACCATGGTAGGTAATAGTAGAAATTGCCTGCAACGGAAGCAATTTAGTTTTGCATGGGGTTCATGATGGAGCTACCAAGGATCAAATGAGTCATTGGTCCTTATTTATTACTGGAGTGTCAGGCTTCTCCCAACATGACTTCTTAGGAAAAGAAGACCCTCGACTCCATTTGTAGTGAAAGATAGGCTCTTACTAAAGGCAAGTGGTTACAGCACAAGCAAAGCCAGATATGAACATTCCTATGTAACCCTGGTGTTTTTCCCTTCTCCCAGACTATTCCCCCCTTGGTCATCTTGGTCATATTGTCCAACAATCTTCCAATTCAGTGTTTTGGTAACAGTTCCACATTTTGGCACCTCTTTGGTGGTTATATGCATTCCGTTCACATGCTCCTGTCCTTGGATCACTCAACCGTTGACTCTGGTTGGCACTTCTTGTCATCCCTCCCTCCTTACATCCCACCATTCCCCTTCTTATGACAGGATGCCTTCTTATGACAGCCTTCTTATGACAGGATGCCCTCAAAGCAAAGCTGGGCTGAAATGGTACGATGGCATGGAGTCTTTGATTTCCCTCCACACCAGAGGTGAAATCCAGCAGGTCCTGACAGGTTCTGGAGAACTGGTAGTGGAAATTTTGAGCAGTTCGGAGAACCAGTAGCGGAAAGTTTGAGTAGTTTGGGGAACCGGCAAATATTACCTCTGGCTGGCCCCAGAGTGGGGAGGGAATGGGGATTTTGCAGTATCCTTCTCCAGGAGTGGGGTGGGAATGGGGATTTTGCACTATCCTTCCCCAGGAGCGGGATGGGAATGGGGATTTTGCAGTATCCTTCCCCTGGAGTGGAATGGGAAGGGGGATTTTGCAGTATCCTTCCCCAGGAGCAGGGTGGGAATGGGGATTTTGCAGTATCCTTCCCCTGGAGTAGGGTGGGAATGGGGATTTTGCAGTATCCTTCCCCTGGAGTGGGGCGGGAATGGGGATTTTGCAGTATCCTTCCCCAGGAGCGGGGTGGGAATGGGGATTCTGCAGTATCCTTCCCCAGGAGCGGGGTGGGAATGGGGATTTTGCAGTATCCTTCCCCCGCCATGCCCACCAAGCCACGCCCGCAGAACCGGTAGTAAAAAAAAAAATTGGATTTCACCACTGCTCCACATGTTCTTCCTTCTGCCCTTTCCTGCTTACCATCATAGACAGCATGGCAGTACTGAGTAGTGGAGGCAAATGGCTTGCAGGTCTCGTCAAATTTATTCCCGTAGTTCCCTAGGCTGACCTCGAACTGGATCGGTTCCGTGATATCCGCCAACATGGTAGCAGAGTAAAAGACAACGCATAGACCATACCGGAACTGAGGCAAGAAATACTGAGAAGACAAAGAATTGTCATGGGTTATGCGAGAAAGATTTACGTTAGCCCAGATCTTCCCACATAATTTGCCGTGTCTAACTTGCTTACTTACTTTCCATATTTACCAGGTTTATAACTTGACTGAATTCCTACATTCATTGATTCAGATTAAAGCAAATTAATTGATTAAAGTTGAATTGCTAGAGTTTCCACAAAACTCTAGCAAAAATTATCTTGCAAAATAATTGCGGATCCACTTCATTGCCAGATTACCTGCATGTTTTTAACAGTTTCCCCAGGGATGTCATCTATTTTCTGAACTGGGATTGGTTCCCTGATAGTCCGCAGCTCCGTAAGAACTCTTCCACGATACGTGGTCCCTTCTTCCTGGAGAAGATTGTGGAGATGTGGAGAATAGACTCACAAATAGAATAACAAGAGTTGGAAGGGGCCTTGCGGGTCTTCAAGTTCAACCCCCTGCCCAGGGAGGAAAACCTATACCAGTGAGGGCTAACCTTTTTGGCACCACCGAAACTGGAATGTGCATGCATATATGTGCTGGAGTGCATGAACCCGGAAGAAAGCAGCTGGTCGATGTGCATACACATGGCAGCCACCTGCTCTTCCAGGATCCATCATGTGCATGCACACTGGACAGCTGGTCTGGCACGCATGCACACCAGCCAGCTGCTCTCTTCCGGGTTCCATTATGTGCAAGTGTGCCAATCAGCTGCTCTCTTCTGGGTTCAGCTATGTGCATGCGCGCCAGCCAGCTGCTCTCTTCTGGGTTCCATTGTGTGCAAGCGCGCCAGCCAGCTGCTCTCTTCCGGGTTCTGCTGTGTGCAAGCGCGCCAGCCAGCTGCTCTCTTCTGGGTTCAGCTGTGTGCAAGCGCACCAGCCAGCTGCTCTCTTCTGGGTTCTGCTGTGTGTAAGCGCGCCAGCCAGCTGCTCTCTTTCGGGTTCCATTGTGTGCAAGCGCGCCAGCCAGCTGCTCTCTTCCGGGTTCCGCTTTGTGCATGCATGCCAACCAGCTGCTCTCTTCCGGGTTCCATTGTGTGTAAGTGCACCAGCCAGCTGCTCTCTTCTGGGTTCCATTGTGTGCAAGCGCGCCAGCCAGCTGCTCTCTTCCGGGTTCCATTGTGTGTAAGTGCACCAGCCAGCTGCTCTCTTCTGGGTTCCACTGTGTGCAAGCGCGCCAGCCAGCTGCTCTCTTCCGGGTTCCATTGTGTGTAAGTGCACCAGTCAGCTGCTCTCTTCCGGGTTCAGCTGTGTGCATGTGTGCCAGCCAGCTGCTCTCTTCTGGGTTCCACTGTGTGCATGCATGCCAACCAGCTGGCTGGCACGCATGTGCACAACGGAACCTGAGCAGCTGGAGGTGGTGTGCATGCCCACAGAGAGGCCTCTGCGTGCCACCTCTGGGTTCACCATCACCTATACTATTTCAGACAAAGGGTTGAGTAATCTTTTTCTAAAAATCTTCAGTGTCGGAGCACCCACAAATTGATCCACTGATTGTTCTAACACTCAGGAAATTGTTCTAACTCTCAAGAAATCCACTCCACTCCACTTCACTCTGAGTAGCCCTATATCTATGGACAGACAGACAAGACTGACCTCTTTCCAAAAATCTGGGCCATAATCCTCTCAGTTTGTTTAGCTTTTCAGCTACTGTGTCTTGCAGGATAAATGGACCATCCACTTTCGACCTCCCCTCAGAAAACTTTGACTTGGTTAATGGGACAAGTTTACCGCCTCAATCCTGCGTTTCTCAGGAGCTTCATCTGGGTTTAGAAACTCCTTTTGGCTCCCGTAGAATGTGAGAAAGCTTGGTCCAAAGGAAGGCAGGAATCCCGAAGTCTCTTCTGAAAACACAAAGAGTTTAGGAGAAAAATGAATTTCTACATTGGCTGAGGATTTCCTGAACAACACCTTGGTCCAGTTCCAAAATCCAACTGAAGTGATCAGTTTAGACCAGGAGTGAAATCCAGCAAGTTCTGACAGGTTCCGGAGAACCGGTAGCGGAAATTTTGAGTAGTTCGGAGAACCGGCAAATGCCACCTCTGGTGGCCCCAGAGTGGGGTGAGCAATTTCCTTCCTGCAGGAGTGGGGTGGGAATGGGGATTGTACAGTATCCTTCCCCTAGAGTGGGGTGGGAATGGAGATATTTGCAATATCCTTCCCCCAGAAGTGGGGAGGGAATGGGGATTTTGCAGTATTCTTCCCCTAGAATGGGGTGGGAATGGGGATTTTGCAATATCCTTCCCCTGGAGCAGGGTGGGAATGGGGATTTTGCAGTATTCTTTCCCTGGAGTAGGGTGGGAATGGGGATTTTGCAGTATCCTTCCCCTGGAGTAGGGTGGGAATGGGGATTTTGCAGTATCCTTCCCCCAGGACTGGGGTGGGAATGGGGATTTTGCAGTATCCTTACCCTGGAGTGAGGTGGGAATGGAGATTTTGCAATATCCTTCCTCTGGGTTGGGGAGGGAATGGAGATTTTGCAGTATCCTTCCCCTGCCACGCCCATCAAGCCACGCCCACCAAGCCACACCACACCCATCAAGCCAGGCCCACAGCACCAGTAGTAAGAACATTTGGATTTCACCCCTGCTTTAGACTTCTTTTAATGCAAAGGTGCCAGAAAGAAATGATCAAGAAGAACAGAGGGGTAATACTAGTAAAAGTAGCCCTCAACTTAAAAACAGTTCATTTAGTGACTGTCTAAATCAACGGCACTGAAAAAAGTCACTCATGACTATTTTTCACCCTTACGACTGTTACGGCATCCCTGTGGCCACATGATCAAAATCCAGAGGCTTGGCAACTGACATGTACATATGACAGTTGCGGTGGCAACCATCATCCCACATCATCTGACAAGCCAAGGCCACGGGGAGGCCAGATTTGCTTAACAACCGTGTTACTAACCTAAGAACCACAGCGACTCACTTAACAACGGTAGCAAGGAAGGCCGTTATAATGTCCCCAAGTCTTACAGATTTGGCAAATGACAGTTCCCAATTTAAACTTAAGTTGGTCAAGGGGAGCGGGAAGGTTAGAGGCAGGAGGGAGCAGCCTCTTCTTACTTTTTGTTCCAGCTCCTGCGCAAGAGATCTGGGCGAGGCTGAGGAAGGCAGTGCCCAAAACAAGGCCGTCTCCTTCTTCTGCCCTGGGGGAAACAAGGGGTGCAATGGAGTCTTCACCTCAGAAATACTGGGAGCCTTGACAATATTTCATTTTTAAAATCCCTTGTAAAAATATCCGTTTTGGTGGGACAGGAGTCTATATCTATATCTATATCTATATCTATATCTATATCTATATCTATATCTATATCTATATCTATATCTATATCTATATCTATATCTATATATCTCTATCTCTATCCATATCCATATCTATATACATCTTCTATCAGTCTATCATCTATCTATCTCTGTCTATTTATCTGTTTATCTCTCTCTCTCTATCATCTATCATCTATCACCTATCTCATCTATCAATCTATCATCTATCATCTATCAATCAATCAATCTATCTATCTATCTATCTATCTATCTATCTATCT
The DNA here is from genome assembly GCA_038048745.1 of Coluber constrictor foxii. Lineage (NCBI taxonomy): Eukaryota > Metazoa > Chordata > Lepidosauria > Squamata > Colubridae > Coluber > Coluber constrictor. The sequence goes on along the minus strand of JAWJVD010000101.1, from coordinate 347,901 downwards.
ATCTATCTATCTATCTATCTATCTATCTATCTCTTTTTCTCTCTATCATCTATCATCTATCATCTATCATCTATCATCTATCATCTATCATCTATCATCTATCATCTATCATCTATCACCTATCTATCATCTATCATCTATCATCTATCACCTATCTATCATCTATCATCTATCATCTATCATCTATCATCTATCATTCTCTCTCTCTCTCTCTCTCGTCTATCATCTATCTATCTCTTTTTCTCTCTCTATCATCTATTATCTATCTATCTTCTATCTATCATCTATCATCTATCTCTATCTATCTATCTATCTATCTATCTATCTATCTATCTATCTATCTATCTATCTATCGTCTATCATCTATCTATCTCTTTTTCTCTATCATCTATCATCTATCACCTATCTTCTATCTATCATCTATTATTTATCATCTATCAATATCTATCTCTATCTATCTCTATCTATCTATCTATCTATCTATCTATCTATCTATCTATCTATCTATCTATCTATCTATCTATCTATCTATCTATCTATATTTCTGCTGGCCATTTTTGACCATAACTGCACAGCCCTCCCATTTTGGTGATCCTGATACCATCATGTCGTCCTAAGGGCTATTTCAATTTTTGCTTAAAATGTGCAACGGAATTCCAATATTCTTTTTTCAATAAAAAATAAATTCAATAAAGCTTCGTCATGAAGAATTGATCCATCACGAGGAAGGATGACTTACAATTTAAAACAGAAAAACCGTAATGAGTCTCCCCCCCTCCCCCCACTCCCGCTGCTTCCAAAAAGCTTGTCAAGAAGTAAAACATTTGCCTAAGACACAGCCATGGGTTGCGATACATCATGTTTGGAAAATATCAGGAGGTGTTTTATCTAAATGCTTTGTTTTCTACTTTGGGGCAAATAGTCAAGATTTTATGCAGTACCACAGTAGAAAAATGACGAAAATTGCCGATACTCACCCATCCATAAGAGTGAGTTTAATGAGGTCGCAGATAGAAGGCAACTACAGTGAAAATACAAAAGAAAAATAAAGACAAGACTCCCCTGAAGCTTATTTGATTCTGGGTGACTGCATCACAATTTTCTTGACAGGACTTGTTATTAACCATTGTAGAAAGAATGGAGGCCTTTGAACTCTGGTGCTGGAGAAGACTCCTGCGAGTCCCTTGGACTGCAAGGCAATCCAACCAGTCAGTCCTAGAGGAGATCAACCCTGACTGCTCTTGAGAAGGCCAGATCCTGAAGAGGAAACTCAAAACCTTTGGCCACCTAATGAGAAGGAAGGACTCCCTGGAGAAGAGCCTCATGCTGGGAACGATGGAGGGCAAAAGAAGAAAGGGACGGCAGAGAATGAGGTGGCTGGATGGAGTCACTGAAGCAGTAGGCTTGAGCTTCAATGGACTCCAGAAGATGGTAGAGGACAGGAAGACCTGGAGGAACGTTGTCCATGGGGTTGCGATGGGTCGGACACGACTTTGCAACTAACAACAAGAAGGTGGCTGTATCTGAATTGTCCTTAGTTCTAGATTGGATCTCTCCTTGATGAGTTTCCTTCCATTACTTCTTGTCCTGCCCTCAGATGCTTTGGAGAATATCCTTGGTTCCAAATATTGGAACATCAATATTTTTTTTGCTTTTTTCAAGAGGCAACTGGACACTCTGGTTTTTCTTTGAAGATGTTTCCCTTCTCCTCCAAGAAGCTACTACAGCAATATAGCTATATTGATGGGTGTCCTCCTGCTTATTGATAAAGTTAGCCTTCAGTCAGTGTCATCCAGCCCTTTCTCTTCAGACCCATCTTACCTGCATGGGAAAACAGAGAACTTGGTTCCACACAGGATTGGTGTCTCCAAAAATGACCTTGGTCCTTAGCTGAACATAATTGAGAAAGAAAACAAATCAAACAAGGGCGAGCAGGCAAAGTAATAGTCCAGCAGAGCAGAAAATCCCCTTGACTTCTAAATCTGAGATCAAGCAAGGGTCACACAAGACAGGTTTATATACTTTGACTCACCTGTGATGATCAAGGATCATCTCCAGGTAACTAAGCATGAAACCTTTGAGAAGGGGGAAGTTTCTTTTGTCAACCTGTCAGCAGGGCCCTGATGATAAACACAGATGGGCTAATGTGTGTTGCAGTATTGCGAGCTGACTCTGCCCACTGCCAGGAGGTTTGATCCTGACCAGCTCAAGAATCACTCAGCCTTCCCTCCTTCTGAGATCCGTAAAATGAGGACCCTGATTGTTGGGAGCAAGAGGCTGATTCTGTGAATTGCTGAGAGGGGGCTGTAAAGCAGTGTGAAGTGGTATATAAGTCTAAGTGCTATTGCTATCTATCTTCCTTCCTTCCTTCCTTCCTTCCTTCCTTCCTTCCTTCCTTCCTTCCTTCCTTCCTTCCTTCCTTCCTTCCTTCCTTCCTTCCTTCCTTCCTCCCTCCCTCCCTCCCTCCCTCCCTTCCTTCCTTCCTCCCTTTCTTCCTTCCTTCTTTCCCTCCTTCCCTCCCTCTTATTCCCTTTCTCCTTCTCCTTCCTGGTGCCGCAGTGGTTAGAAGCCAGTATTGCAGGCTAACTCTGCCGACTGACAGCAGTTCGATCCTGACCGGCTCAAGGTTGACTCAGCCTTCCATCCTTCCAAGGTGGGTAAAATAAGGGCCCAGATTGTTGGGAGAAAGAGGCTGACTCTGTAAACCGCTTAGAGAGGGCTGCAAAGCACTGTGAAGCGGTATATAAGTCTAAGTCCTATTGCTGCTTGTGACTCTGTGGTCTGCAGTAGAGATTTACCGTTGCTGGTGTGCGTGTTTTAAAATGTGTCGTAGACTTACTATGCCACTTACCAATAGCACAATAGTTGTCTCTTAAAACTAACAACTCTGCTAAGAAAAGTAAACCCTCGGTTTGCATTACACCCACCACTCGCCCTGCAAAATTCACTTCCAGAGAAGGGTCCACCGAGATGGTGAGAGGATCCACAGGTGATGTCACTGTGCCATCTTGTACTGCAAAGAAGAACAAGCCACAGGCTAATTAAAAATTAAGGAAGAGGCTAATTTTTACAATCCCACTTTATTAAGCCTTGTGTGTGTATGTGTGTGGGGGGCAATTATGAGCTCTTGTTATTGAGCCTGAGTAGCGTAGGGGAGTAATGCCTCCTACAAAGGCAGCATTTAAGATCCAGCTGCTGCAATTACTTGTGAGTTCAATCCCAGGCAGGCTCAAGGTCGACTCAGCCTTCCATCCTTTATAAGGTGGGTAAATTGAGGACCCAGTTTGTTGGGGGCAATAAGCTGACTTTGTATAAATATAAATATACAAAAGTATGAAGGCTATTGCTTAACGCACTGTAAGCCGCCCTGAGTCTCCGGAGAAGGGCGGCATATAAATCAAATTAAAAAAAAAAAAAACTCTCTGCTTGCATGTGGCCTCTTGCAGAGAGCGGCTTTAAGTCTAAAGCCGGATTTCAGCTGAGCTGTGGTAGAAAATGGAAAGAAGGAAGATGGAAGATAAGGTGGCTACACGGATCTTAGGTGCATTTGAAATAGATTGTGAGACCTTTCATGGTTATAATATAAAAATGGAATAGAATAGAATAGAATAGAATAGAATAGAATAGAATAGAATAGAATAGAATAGAATAGAATAGAATAGAATAGAATAGAATAGAATAACAGATTGGAAGGGACCTTGGAGGTCTTCTAGTCCAACCCCCTGCCCAGGCAGGAAACCCTACACCACTTCAGACAAACGATTATCCCAATAGTTTCTTAAAAACTTCCAGTGTTGGATCATTTACAACTTCTGGAGGCAAGTCGTTCCACTGATTAATTGTTCTCACTGTCAGGAAGTTTCTCCTTAGTTCTAAGTTGCTTCTCTCCTTGATTAGTTTCCACCCATTGCTTCTTGTCCTGCCTTCAGGTGCTTTGGAGAAGAGCTTGACTCCCTCTTCCTTGGGGCAGCCCCTGAGATATTGGAACACTGCTATCATGTCTCCCCTAGTCCTTCTCTTCATTAAACTAGACATACCCAGTTCCTGCAACCATTCTCCATATGTTTTAGCCTCCAGTCCCCTAATTCTCTTTGTTGCTCTTCTCTGTACTCTTTCTACAGTCTCCACATCTTTTTTACATCGTGGCAACCAAAACTGAATGCCATATTCCAAGTGTGGCCTTCCCAAGGCCTTATAAAGTGGTATTAATACTTCACGTGATCTTGATTCTATCCCTCTGTTGATGCAACCTAGAACTGTGTTGGCTTTTTTGGCAGCTGCTGCACACAGCTGGCTCATAGTTCAAGAGTTGTCCACTAGGACTCCAAGATCCCTCTCACAGTTACTACTACTGAGCCAGGTACCACATACACTGTGCCTGGGCATTTTGTTTTTCTTCCCTAAATGTAGAACCTTGCTTTTTTCACCCTTGGATTTCACAGTTCAAGAATTTCATTTCTTGACTGCATTGGACCTATGCTGTTACCTAGTTTGGGTAATGCAACATCTGTCTAAAAACAACAGAAGCTCAGAAAGCAACTAAATACCCCTGATATTAGGACTTTTGCTCCCCTACAGCAAATTCTCTTCAGTCACCATTGACTCTCTGGCGGAATGAATGTTCCACAAGAACCATACATGGTCAGAAAACCCTAAAGCGGCCACCTCTTCATCCTTGCACCCGCGTTCAGATTCCTGCCTTTGGCAGCGCCATTCGTTTCCTCGGCAGAACAACTGTGTTGACCGAGCACTTACTTTGTGGAACGTCTTCTGCTCGGTAGATGTACAGCTGGAGGGAGGCTGTGCGTGCAGCTGGCACACTTGCCAGCTGGAGGAGATTGGATTCTAAATCACCTGTATCTGCTGGTTGGTCGAAATCCTACAGAGAGTAGAGAAGGAGTCAATGCATCTGTCAGCTAATCAACTGCAACGTTCATAGATCATCCCACAGAATTCACTTGAATATTCTAGGTTCTGATGTGATATTGCGTAGGACGAGTTTCCAGGCGATCTCAAATTTCCTTAGCACAAGTCACTGTCTCTAGCCCAACTTACTTTGTAGGGAGTTTATGGAGAGAATTAGAAGGAAGAAAAGCTTTGAGCTCATGAGGAAAAGGTAGAGTGAAGAAGGTGGACTAGGTATATAGGTAGACCTTCCTCTACAACCACAATAAAGACTGGCAATCCCATGGCTAAGTGACAGGATCATTTAAGTGAAACATCAGACATTATGCTTAACTAGCCCAAAGTGGTCATCTAAATAGCCAAATGAGAATCCCAGCCCCACCAGGTAGGCCAGATGAGAAAAATCAACTCCACAGGATGACTAGAACCTATCTTTCTGGAGAGTCCTTCCTTCCTTCCTTCCTTCCTTCCTTCCTTCCTTCCTTCCTTCCTTCCTTCCTTCCTTCCTCCCTCCCTCCCTCCCTCCCTCCCTCCCTCCCTCCCTCCCTCCCTCCCTCCCATTATTGCATGCTATTTTTTGGTCTAATGGAGATTCAACCCTAACACAAACATTTTTACTGATGCCCAACATTCCATATTTTTCGGAGTATAAGACGCATCTTTCCCCCCCCCAAAAGGGTAAAAATCTGGGTGTGTCTCATACTCCGAATGTAGCCCCGCCTGGTTTCTCAAACAGAGGTTGAAAAAAAGCATCAGAAATGAAGTTTCAGAAAAAAAAGCCTCCAAACAGAGCTTCAGAAAAAAAGCCTCCAGACAAAGCTTCAGAGGCTTTTTTTTTTCCCTGAAGCTGCTTCGGAGGCTTTCAGAGGCAGGAAAAAAAGCAAAAAAAAAAGCAAAAAAAAAAAAAAAAAGCAAGGCACAGAGCTCACAACCAAGGAACCTGTTTCTAACATTCACCTCTGGGAACAGCTGATTGGGGGTATTCCGGGAAGCCGATCCACCTGCCAATCAGCTTTTTTCTTATTTCCCTCCCCCAAAACGAAGGTGTGTCTTATACTCCAAAAAATATGGTAAATACCTCTCCATTTTTATCTAACAGTTTAATAACTAGCAGCATCTTCAATTACCCTGGATAACGAGTTTAAATTCCTGAGTGTTAAAACGATAAGAACTTTACCGGTGCACGATCCCCAGCTCCCAGCACACACAGAGTGACCTTCACATAACCCTTAAATCCCGCATTGAGATTCGCTGGATCATAAAGGCTCAACCATTTGGAAATCAGAGCATGACCTAAAGAAAGGAGATAACAAATATACTGACTCACACTTGCCTTCGCTCTAAATTGTCCTCAGCGATCCCTACTGAGATCCCTACAGCTAAATCTAATAGATCCGTGACAGCGAACCTATGGCACAGGTGACATGGGTGGCACACAGAGCCTGGGTGGCGCAGCAGACTAAAGTACTGTTAAGTACTGTTAAGTAATACCAGCTGCCTGCAATTACTGCAAGTTCAAATCTCCCCAGGCTCAAGGTTGACTCAGCCTTCCATCCTTTCTAAGGTAAGTAAATTGAGGACCCAGTTTGTTGGGGGCAATAAGTTGACTTTGTATAAATATACAAAAGTATGAAGGCTATTGCTTAATGCATTGTAAGCCGCCCTGAGTCGATTGTTGTTTTGTAAGCCGCCCTGAGTCCTTCAGGAGAATGGTGGCATATAAATCGCAATACAAGAAAATAAATACATAAATAAGTACATTTAAAGCCAGGCATTCCAAATTTGGCAACTTTAAGACTTGTGGACTTCTACTCCCAGAATTCCTCAGCCAGCCATTCTGGGAATTGAAGTCCACAAATCTTCAAGTTGCCATGTTTGGAGACCCCTGCTCTAGAAGACTACAAATAGGTGTCATGTGACAGGAAAACCCCCATATCCCCCATGTCATAAGGTAAGAATGGAGGACATACCTGGAGAGTCGTATACAAGCCCCATCTCAATCTGCAAAAAGAATGAATGGCGCACGTCACAAGGAATGGTCCAGGAAGATACAATAATAAGAGAGTTGGAAGGGACCTTGGAGGTCTTCTAGTCCAACCCCCTGCTTAGGCAGGAAACCCTACACCACTTCAGACAAATGGTTATCCAATCCCTTCTTAAAAACTTCCAGTGTTGAGCATTTACAGCTTCTGGAGGCAAGTTGTTCAACTGTTTTAACTGTCAGGAAATTTCTCCTTAGTTCTAAGTTGCTTCTCTCCTTGATTAATTTCCACCCATTGCTTCTTGTCCTACCCTCAGGTGCTTTGGAGAATAGCTTGACTCCCTCTTCTTTGGGGCAGCCCCTGAGATATTGGAAGACGGCTATCCTGTCTCCCCTGATCCTTCTCTTCATTAGACTAGCCATGCCCAGTTCCTGCAACCGTTCATTGTATGTTTTAGCCTCCAGTCCCCTCATCATCCTGGTTGCTCTTCTCTGCACTCTTTCTAGAGTCTCCACATCTTTTTTACATCATGGTGACCAAAACTGAATGCAGGATTCCAAGCGATACTTGGATAATAATATGTGAAGTATGAGTACTGCTTTATAAAACTTTAGTTTTATAAAACCTTAGGCATCCAGTTTTGGTCACATTACCAAAAAGATGTTGAGACTTTGGAAAAGGTGCAAAGAAGAGCAACTAAGAGTCTGAGCATCTTTTTTATGGTGTGGTGACCAAAACTAGATGCAGTGTTTTAGGTGTGGTCTCACTCAAGGAGAGTTAGTCCTGAATAGAACAGAACAGAATAACAGAGTTAGAAGGGACCTTGGAGGTCTTCTAGTCCAACCCCCTGCCTAGGCAGGAAACCCTACACCACTTCAGACAAAGGGTTATTTCCAACATCTTCTGAAAAACTTCCCCCGTTGGAGCATTCACAACTTCTGGAGGCAAGTTGTTCCACTGATCAATTGTTCTGTTAGGACATTTCTCCTTAGTTCTAGGTTGCTTCTCTCCTTGATTGGTTTCCATGTTTCGTTGACAGGTTAAACAGAAAAAATAATTGATGGGAGGTGGTAAGATAGTTGAGCAGAAAGCATAAATTAAGCATTTTTAACAAGCGTAGAAGTCTACCAAATATGTAAATCTGGTCAGCAGTGGCTCACCTTAAAGACACCAATAAATGCATCAGCTCTGACAGATCGAGAATTCAGCACCTGTTTAAGATCAGGTAGAAATTCCCATGATAAAACTTCATTATTATACTAATAGGAGTATAAGGAGCCTGGTGGAGCAGTGGACTAAAGCGCTGTTAAATAGCACTTAGCTGCCAGCTGCCTGCAATTACTGCGAGTTCGAATCTCACCAGGCTCAAGGTTGACTCAGCCTTCCATCCTTTCAAGGTAGGTAAAATGAGGACCCGGATTGTGGGGGCAACAAGCTGACTTTGTATAAAAAAGAACACCGCTTGGGGGGGGGGAAAGCCCTACTAAGTAGGTATATACAAAAGTATGAAGGCTATTGCTTAACGCATTGTAAGTCGCCCTGAGTCGCCGAACCCATATAAATCGAACCAATAAATAAATAAATAAATAAATAAATAAATAAATAAATAAATAAATAAATAATAGGGGGCCCACAGAATAGAAGAAAAGGACCTGGAGAAGATCACAAAATACAAAAGCCTGCAAACAGAGGAGGAACAACCATGGTTATAAGTCATGAGCTATCTGTAATTGAAATACAGATTGTGCTTTAGTCTGGCAAGATTCTGGTCTATAAAGCAGAAATTACTGCAAGTAAACCACCTTGTCGTTCTTGATTTCCTTGTGCCTGACATTAATCTCGCTCATCTGCAACATTGCACTACAATGCACTAGCACCTTGATGGCAAACCTATGTTATGTGTCCCAGAGATGGCGCGCAATGCCCACTCTCTGGGGGGAGGCAAGCCGTCACCCCATTCAGCTCCGCCGCACATGGATTCACACCTCCCGCCTGCCAGCTAGTTTTCGGGTCTCTGTCACACATGCACGGGGGGTGTGGGGCATGCAAGGGGCGTGGCGCATGAGGGTGACATGCATGTATACACAGGGGCACACATGTGCAGGGGGCAGGACACATGCATTGGGGCCATGCACGCATTGCATTTTGGGGGTTTGTGTGCACACACATGCATTAGCATGCACACACGCTTTAGGCATTTGGTCCGGAAAAAGTTAGCTCTCACTGCACTAGCACATCAAATGGGTAGAAGGATTTTAATTCAGCCGCATGTGTTTTGTTCCTTTCCTAAAGCTGGTTTTCAATTATGCGTCGGCTGCTTTGTTCTGCTCCGTTGGGAATGAGAAGCAATTACAGATTCTGAGACTGAAATTGTCATGCTGATACAATCCAGGATTTTTCCACCCACCTTCCTTTCCAGATAGCTGGAATAAACATCTGGATGCCAACTTTTAATTTCTCACCCTTCTCCCACCAGCTGTTCTGTTGGACTCAAGATTCCTGCACTTGGATTTCATTGTCAGCGTTTAGTTTCTGCTGCCACAATACAACTTCATCCCAGCCAGGAGAAATATTTTGTTAGCGTATCCGAAAAAGACACACATGAGAGGGAAAATCCAATTCAGAAGTCCAAAAAAAAAAAGGGGGGGAGACCACAAGGAACTTTGACTTGGCTTGCTTACCTGTATGGTAATAAACTGATCAAAAAAGTGAAGAGGGGTCTCGTTGAAATTTTGGATGAAGGTCTACAAGGAAAGCAAACCAAAGTTTCATCTTATTTTTTTTTTTGCAATTGTACACAAGAATGGACTTTAGGTTGGCCTTCGATGACTATTTTAAAGCAGAGACATGCTCCTAGTCATTAAAAAGCAAGTAAGTGCCATTTTTCGAACGCCACTTTTCCCCCCAACAAAGGTTGCACAGCAGAAACAGGAAAATACTGAAAAGCAAGGAGGTGAGCGTTGATTCCCAGTTTCTGATCGTTCCCTTGAAATATTATTTTTCTTTCAGTTTATGATGATTATGATCATGATTTATCACTCGTTGCTTGTATTGTACACTGATCGCTTATGTACCAGAGACAAATTCCTTGTGTGTCCGATCACACTTAGTCAATAAATAATTGTATTGTATTGTATTGTATTGTATTGTATTGTGTTGTGTTATGTTGTGTTGTGTTGTGCTGTGCTGTGCTGTGCTGTGCTGTGATGTACTGTGCTGTACTATATTGTAATGTACTCTACTCTACTCTACTCTACTCTACTCTACTCTATACTACTCTATTCTATACTACTCTATTCTACATTATTCTACTCTTCTCTATTCCTATTCCTATTCCTATTCCTATTCCTATTCCTATTCCTATTCCTATTCCTATTCCTATTCCTATTCCTATTCCTATTCCTATTCCTATTCCTATTCCTACTCTACTCTACTCTACTCTACTCTACTCTACTCTACTCTACTCTACTCTACTCTATTCTACATTATTCTACTCTTCTCTATTCCTATTCCTATTCCTATTCCTATTCCTATTCCTATTCCTATTCCTATTCCTATTCCTATTCCTATTCCTATTCCTATTCCTATTCCTATTCCTATTCCTACTCTACTCTACTCTACTCTACTCTACTCTACTCTACTCTACTCTACTCTACTCTACTCTACTCTACTCTACTCTATTCTACATTATTCTACTCTTCTCTATTCCTATTCCTATTCCTATTCCTATTCCTATTCCTATTCCTATTCCTATTCCTATTCCTATTCCTATTCCTATTCCTATTCCTATTCCTATTCCTATTCCTATTCCTACTCTACTCTACTCTACTCTACTCTACTCTACTCTACTCTACTCTACTCTACTCTACTCTACTCTACATTATTCTACTCTTCTCTATTCCTATTCCTATTCCTATTCCTATTCCTATTCCTATTCCTACTCTACTCTACTCTACTCTACTCTACTCTACTCTACTCTACTCTACTCTACTCTACTCTACTCTACTCTACTCTACTCTACTCTACTCTACATTATTCTACTCTTCTCTATTCCTATTCCTATTCCTATTCCTATTCCTATTCCTATTCCTATTCCTATTCCTATTCCTATTCCTATTCCTATTCCTATTCCTATTCCTATTCCTATTCCTATTCCACTCTACTCTACTCTACTCTACTCTACTCTACTCTACTCTACTCTACTCTACTCTACTCTACTCTACTCTACTCTACTCTACTTTAGTGTATTCTATTCTATTCTATTCTACTCTATCGTATTATTCTATTCTAGAAAAGGAAGGAAGGACAGAAGGAAGGGAGGGAGGGAGGGAGGGAGGGAGGGAGGGGAGGTTTGGCAAGGGCACAGAATGAAATGTGCAGCACAGTACACCCTCTACTTCTTTCACACCTAAATCAAAGTGTCACATACAACTACATAAAGGATGGAATTTATATTGCAACCTCAAGTGGAATGTCACACCATTCTGATAACATATTGGTTCACAAGTGAACCTCGGCTTATATTATTACCGTTAATTGCATAAATAATGAGATGTGTATATACAGTAGATATCTACCATGTTTACGAAATGTTCTTTTTTTTTTAAGTAACTATAAAAAAAAAGTTGGAGTGGAATCTTATTTTACATATGTGGACATGAACTTTCATCAATCCGTATGTCTGACAAAAATGTGACGTACAGCATACATAACACCTCAAATGTTTCTTTCTCTTGCAAATGTTGTACCTTAAGTACCTGCTTAAAAAGAAAAGAGGTCTAGATACCCTTAAGTCCAGCTCTCAGGGGGAAATGTATTAAGAGAGTTGGAAGAGACGTTTGAAAGGGAGATACGGGTCTGGGCAGAAACTTTGGGAACTAGGCAGTGGAAGAGGATAGAGGTGGGAGAAATACCCAGATTGAAAAGCCAAGAAGAAGATTCTGATAAAGAGAGAGATCCATGAGAGGAATTTGGGAGGCAAGTTAAATAAAAGAACATAGCAACTTAAGTACTGAAGTGGGCAAGGGACGATGGATAGATGATTTTTCTTCTCTGTTGTTGTTTTTTTTTTGATTTGCTATCCCTTTTCTCTCTGTGTCTTTTTTTTTAGGTAGGTGACATGATTAGAAGTTAGATAGGATAGAAAGATCTTGGACAGCTCAGCAGACTAAAGCCTGTTATTAACATTCAGCTGTCTGCAATTACTGTAAATTCGAATCTCACCAGGCTCAAAATTGACTTCCATCCTTTCTAAGGTAGGTAAACTGAGGACCCAGTTTGTGGGGGCAATAAACTGACTTTATATAAATATACAAAAGTATGAAGGCTATTGGTTAACGTATTGTAAGCTGCCCTGAGTCTCCGGAGAAGGATGGCATATAAATTAAATTAAAAATACAACAACAAAAAAATGTTTTTTTAAAGTAAAAAGTGATATGATTAAAAGTTAAAATAAGTGATAGAAATAAGGAAAGGGGGAACGTTAATGTATACTTTTTTATATAATAAAACAAAAGTAACAATAAGAGAAACACGGAATAATTGAATAATGATAGATCGCAACTTATTACAATTGTGTATTATTATTAGAAATATATAAGTTGATTGAATCTAATAAGTATGATTAATTTTCTAGTTTTATTTGTATTAGAATGTTCAACACCCAGGTGCTATACTGTTCACGCATTGATTTGATATGTTGGTAAAAAATAAAAAAATAATAAACTTATTATTATTAAAAAAAAATGCCCAGCTCTGTCCTTGGTGAACCCCAATTCCTGGAGCTACAGTTCAATTCATTGAATATTATTTAGCTTAGTCTTTTTTCTAACTGAGCAATACGCTTGTGAAAAATCATCAAACCACAGAAAATAATATCCAGAATGCCAACCTCATTATAATACGGATTGTTTCCACGTCTAATTCTGGTGCGGAATGTGTAATCTCCAATAGTGACTTTCACCACCGGTTTGACATTGTTTTCTTGCAGTTGTCGACATTCAATGATGATAACTCGCACCTACAAGGGAGAAGTCAGGTGGTCAGTCCCATCCTGCAAACATTTTTGGAAAATGCCCCATTTCATGTTCTCACAAAATTTGTCCAGATGATTCAGAAAATCTTATGGGTTATCCAGCTTTGTGTCTGCCAGTGGCCAATAGCATGAAAATGGGATGGTGGCTGCAGGAACTTCTGTTTCTCTCGAGGAAAACAGAAATATTCATTTCCCCCCCCAGGAATGTGTCATTCCAACTTAAGACCATCATATGTAGCCTGTAAAAATTGGGATGACCATGAGATGTCACTGAAGAGATACAGAAAACATGACCATTTTGCAGTCATCTATCTATCTCTCTATCTGTCTGTCTGTCTGTCTATCTGTCTATCTGTCTATCTGTCTATCTGTCTATCTGTCTATCTGTCTATCTATTGTTCAGATTTTTGAAGACTAGCTCTTGTAGGTTTAATATGAGGGTCCAAAAGAGTTTTTGGAATTGTATTTATTGGGAACAATAAATAGTTGTTTATAAATTAATGAAAGTCTTCATAGTTTAATGAAAAGGACTTAATTTAATTAAAATTAGGACTGGGGTAAAATGATAGCAGTGTTCCAATATCTAAGGAGCTTCTACAAAGAAGTGGAAGTCAACCTATTTTCCAAAGCACTTGTAGACAGGACAAGAAGCAATGGATGGAAACTAATGAAGGAGAGAACCAACCCAGAACTAAATTTCCTGATGGTTAGAACAAGTAATCAGTGGACCAACTTGCCTTCAGAAGTTGTGAATGTTGCAACACTGGAGGTTTTAAAGAAGAAATTGGACAGTCATTTGTCTGAAATGGTATAGGGTTCCTATTCAAGGAGGGGTTGGACCAGAAGACCTCCAAGGTCTTTTCCAACTCTGTTATTCTTTTAAGTCCTAGTATAGCTTTACACTGTACTGGTTGGACCAGACTTAAAATAAATGATTTGTGGTGTTCAGACTTTATTAAAGATCAATTTCCATTTTTTAAAAAATTTTTGATTAATATGCCGCCCTTCTCCGGAGACTCAGGACAGCTTACAGTGCGTTAAGCAATAGCCTTCATACTTTTGTATATTTATACAAAGTCAGCTTATTGCCCCCACAAACTGGGTCCTCAATTTACTCACCTTAGAAAGGATGGAAGGCTGAGTTGACCTTGAGCCTGGCTAGGATTGAACTCACAGAAATTGCAGGCAGCTGGATGTTAATTGCTGCCTTTAGTAGGAGCCATTAGCCCCCTATGCTACTCAGGCTCCTTCTTCTTTACAAGAATTGCAACAGAAATAACATCTGCTGAAAAACCACCAGTCCTCTCAATGTATTTCTTTCTTTCACATATCAAGAGCTGAGATGTTGTGTTACCTGGAAGAGTTGCTTCTTGTTGGAAAGCTCTTTCATGGTGGTTGATGTTGGAGCTGGCCCTTGAGGTGCCTCGGTTTCTTTCAGGGTAAATTCTTCTATGACAGAAGTCTTGGCAAAGACAGGGCAGAAGACTGTGAAAGAAGACAAGAAGCAGCATTATCAACACTTTATGGGGGATATTCTTCTTAAACCCTCAAATTGTCAGGGTTCCGACAGATGCCATAATTAACTCATGAGCCTTGAGCCAAGTTTCAAAAGAAATCCAGTTATTTATTAGGAGCAACATGTCAGAAACTTCCTGGGTGAAGTCAACTCTGCCGCATGTAATTTACGGCTCAACTCTGACTCTGTTCCCCCCCCTCCTCTCAGTCTGTATCATAAATCACTTTCTCCAATGAGGCACTTTCGCAGGCTGTAGAAACCACACTTTACATGCCAGCTCTGGTAATCTGAGACCAAACCTTGAAGAAGATATGTGTGGAATGTGCTTTTGAACGTGGCTGATGAACTGCTGTGTCAGTCCTCCCCACTTTCCTGCCCATGGCAACTCGAGAGCAGACCAGAAATGCTTTGAGAGTTGATACAAATATTCATTTATTTATTATAATTGGTTCAAATATCCAGGAGTGGGTGTGTTATACTACAGGTAGTCTTCGACTTACGAACATAATTGAGCTCAAAAATTTGGTTGCTAAATGAGACAGTTAAGTGAGTTTTGTCCAGTGGTGAAATCCAAATTTTTTTACTACGGTTCTGTTGGCATGGCTTGGTGGGTGTGGCGTGGCTTGGTGGGCATGGCAGGGGAAGGATATTACAAAATCTCCATTCCCACCCCATTCTGGGGACAGCCAGAGGTGGTATTTGCCGGTTCTCCAAACTACTCAAAATTTCCGCTACCGGTTCTCCAGAACCTGTCAGAACCTGCTGGATTTCACCCCTGGTTTTGTCCCATGCCATGAACCTTCTTGCCAGTGTTAACTAACAAAAAGTTGATTTTTTTTTAGTCCAATTCATTAACAGGAATACACAGATTTTACTCGTATCTCTTTTGATGTTACAAAAGACCTTCAAAACATGAAGAGCTCAAAACAATCCAGACAAGGAATCAGAAATTAAAATCCATGCAAATTCCATGCAAAACATACTTTAGTCCCACCCAATATAAATACCCACTACTTACTCAATTTCTTTAAATCGTGTTTTCTTCGGTGGGTGACCATTTTAGGTTCCGGTGGTGAAAAGCAGATTTTTAGCGTTATGGTACACTGAAAACATAAAATCACAAGAAACTCTTTTTAAATTTGTCTGCAGATAACAGCAAAATCTGGCTGTGTTTTTCTTTTTGAAGTGTGGTATCTATCCATGGTTCTGAATAGATTTATATATGATGAGAAAAACCAACCTTTTTTTGGGGGGGGGGCAATCCCCCTTTTCATGCAAAGACAACCTCTGCTTTAATATTTTGGAAGTGAAAACAGAGGCAGTCAGTGAGAGGCTGAATTTATTTATTTATTTTTTATTTTAAATTTGATTTATATGCCGCCCTTCTCCGGAGACTCAGGGCGGCTTACAGTGTGTTAAGCAATAGCCTTCATACTTTTGTATATTTTTTATACTAAGTCAGCTTATTGCCCCCAACAAACTGGGTCCTCAATTTACCCACCTTATAAAGGATGGAAGGCTGAGTCGACCTTGAGCCTGCCTGGGATTGAACTCACAAGTAATTGCAGCAGCTGGATCTTAAATGCTGCCTTTGTAGGAGGCATTACTCCCCTATGCTACTCAGGCTCAGAATTCCATTGACAAAAGGCAGAAAATTCAACCTGAAGCATGGAAGGAAATACTTCAATATCTTTATTCTGAGATTACAGTAATGTTGGTCATCGCAGAAGACTGGATGTCTTTTGCGATGAAGACATCCAGCCTTCATCGCAGTTCACTGTGAAACCCTTCAAGTTTAAAACATTATTTTCATTTCCTTCCTGACTTACCCCCGTTGGCTGCAGACTGGTATTTCGCAGGCTTTGATTCTTCTTTATAATCATAACGTTTGGTTTTTCAGCTGCTCCTCCTAAGGCTACATCCACGCTGCCAAAATCCCTAAAGTTAGCAGAGAAGTGGAAAAGTCAAGAAGGAACTTCGAAGACAGAAAGTACTAGTAGCAACCACAGGGTTTAATTAGATTAGGAGGAAGAATGATGTGACATCTGAGGCTGTGGTGGATTGGTTCACAACAGGCGAGAGGCTCCTCCCACTGACCCGGACGTCATCATAGGTGATCTGTGCATGCGCAGAAGTGAGAGAAGCTAGTGCACGCAGGCACAATGCAAACCTGTAGTAAAGGTAAGTAGAACCCAGACCTGATTTTAGGAGGAAGAAGCAACTTGAGAAACTTCCTCACTGTGATAATAATTACTCAATAATTACTGTTTCATTAACAGCTTGCATTCCTCAGTTTGTTTGTTTGTTTGTTTGTTTGTTTGTTTATTTATTTATTTATTTATTTATTTATTTATTTATTATCATCTTTCGATACCGCCTTTCTCCCGCAGGACTCAACTCAAGGTGGTGTATAGTCAAGAAAAAATAAAAGATACATAATCATCATAAAATTGATAATTAAAATTATAACATAGTTTAGCTCAAATTAAATAAAACCCAGAATTATATAATAGTTGGGGGTAGTCCACCGCTGGAGGTTTTCAAGAAAAGACTGGACAACCTAGATCAAACAGCCAAGAAGCAGATTGCAGACAGAGATAAAGATCTAAGAGAGGAATATGGGAGGCAAGTCAAAAGAAAGAAAAAAGAGCATAGCAATTAAAGTATTGAAGTGGACAAGAGATGATGGATAGATGATTTTTCTTTTTTGATGTTCTGATTTGCTTTCCTTTCTCAGGACAGGACTAGAAGTTAGGTAGGATAGAAAGAAAAAGTTGTTGGTTGACAACTTGCCTGCTGAACTTCATTTCTGTATAGGCATGAGGAAAAAAGGACCAAGTCTTTGCTGTTCACAGCTGTTTCATCCTAATCTGTTGTGCATCTTATGTTGTGTTCCAGACATTTACTGCTCTATTGCAGAAGTCAAGATTAGAGCAATTTACATTGAGTTTGAATCTATTGATAGCCCTTGTGTTATTACGGTGGAAATTAAAAGTACTCATTTACAGGTAGGACTTTTTGGTAAATAATCTTATGAACTAAGCATAGGTTGGAACGTAGATGGCGCAGTTTGAGGCTATTCAGACCTAAAATTTCAATCCTGGTGGGATAGGGAATTTTATTTCAAGCAGAAGATTTGAGTACTCTAGTAAAATATCTCTGGACCCTCTCTAATATATTGATGTCTGAAATACAGTGAGAGTTCCAGGCAGGTGAGCAGTATTCAGGTATAAGTCTGGCAAAAGGTTTTATATGCCCTAGTTTGAAGTATAGCATTACCAGAGAGAAAACTTTGTAAAATGAGATTGACAACTCTTAATGCCTTTTTTTGCAATGAATTATAACAAGGGTTTGGAGATCATGCTCTGGATAGAACATCAGGTCATCAGTTTAGCCAAAAAGAGATAAGGAGTCGTGATGGAGAAAGAGATTTCTTAAGGAACTTCATTTCCAGCTAGTTTATATGTGCAACTCGAGCAGCTGCCATGCACAAGAGGCCAAAAATTGAGGATTTAAGCTGAAAATCTCCATGGAAGACCTTGCCTTGTTCACCCCTTGAAATGACTTTTAAATTTTGACATTGTGGCTTTTAAGAGGTTTCACTTTTGTAAGGTGTCTGGATCCAAAAGCAGAATATAAACATTTAAAAGAGGAAAAATGCAATCAATTGATCAATGCAGACCTTTAGATCCCATTTCCCCACCTGCCCAAACCAGGTATAAGGTTTCCTGTTGAAGCAGGGGGTTGGACTAGAAGACCAGGGGTGAAATGCTCCCGGATTGGACTGGATTGCCCAATCCAGTAGCAATCTTGGCTAGTGGTTCAGCAATCTGGTAGCGATGGCAGACTGAAGCTCCGCCCACCCACCCGGGTCTCATGACTTCCTCGTTTTAACACATGTACGCGCATTTGAACCAGTAAGGAAGGTAAGTAGATTTCACCCCAGCTTTAAGATATCTTCCAACTCTGTTATTCTATGTTCTACTTGACCATAGGAAAAAAAGTATTATGCTCCCAGTTCAACTGGAAGCATGGAAATTAATCAAGGAGAGGACCAACCTAGAAATAAGGAGAAATTTCCTGACATGGTATAGGACAGGGGTCGGCAACCTTAAACACTCCAAGAGCCACAAAGGTCCTAAATGACAGCCCCCCCCTCCATTCAATTCTGGAGCTGACCGGAAGTCCAGCTCCCCCACCATAGAGACTCCTCCTAGTGTGACGTCCTTTTCCCTCTGCCGACTGGAAGTCCAGTTCCCCCACCATAGAGTCTCCTCCTAGTGTGGTGCCCTTTTTCCTCTGCTGACCAGAAGTCCAGTTCCCCCACCATAGAGTCTTCTAGTGTGGCGTCCTTTTTCCTCTGCCGACTGGAAGTCCAGTTCCCACACCATAGAGTCTCCTCCTAGTGTGGTATCCGTTTTCCTCTGCCAACTGGAAGTCTAGTTCCCCCACCATAGAGTCTCCTCCTAGTGTGGTGCCCTTTTTCCTCTGCTGACCAGAAGTCCAGTTCCTCCACCATAGTCTCCTCCTAGTGCAGTGCCCTTTTTCCTCTGCTGACCGGAAGTCCAGTTCCCCCACCATAGAGTCTTCTAGTGTGGCGTCCTTTTTCTTCTGCTGACTGGAAGTCCAGTTCCCCCACCATAGAGTCTCCTCCTAGTGTGGTGCCCTTTTTCCTCTGCCAACTGGAAGTCCCGTTCCCCCACCATAGAGTCTCCTCCTAGTGCAGCACCCTTTTTCCTCTGCTAACTGGAAGTCCAGTTCCCCCACCATAGAGTCTCCTCCTAGCGCGGTGTCTTTTCTCCTCTTCCTGCCCTAACCGAAAGCCCTATCAATTGTGGAGCCAATCAGTGACAGGGAGCCGCAGCAGGGGGATGAAAGAGCCACACACGGCTCCAGAGTCGCAGGTTGCTGACCCCTGGTATAGGGTCTCCTGCTTGTGCAGGGGGTTGGACTAGAAAACCTCCAAGGTCCCATCCAACTGTTGTTTTGCTATTCTGCAAACTTTTGCTGCAATGAAAGGAAGTGAACTGGACAACACTTTTTGGGCTGAAACAGAGAGGAAAATGGATGGGGCTGAGCAGCAGATTTGTCCCCATGTCAGACAACCTAATTATACAGCTCCTTCTTTCCATCATTCACCTGCTTTGGATTCTTGTGCCCCATTCAAGGAGTTTAACGACGGCAACAGAACTATCGTCCAGAAGCTCCTCATCCAGATACCACATCAAAGTCTGCAGGACAAACAGAAAGAATAATCAACAGTGCAACCTTTGAAGGTCAGTCATTCGCTCTCGTTTTGGACAAATTCACAACAAGCAAGACCACCAAGCTGTCAGCCATTTTGGGAGCATCTTCAGGGCTGCCACAGCGAGGCCGGATGGAGCTGTGGGAACGTGAGGGGGGAGGTAGCCGGGAGAGAATGTGTAGCCAAAATAGCATTCTTTTCTGTGGGAGCCAAGGACGTTCTACCAGGTGTTTGGAAGGATGTGGACCAAAGCCAGCTGGAGTTGGGACTGCAACCTGATTGGACCATGTGATGGATGTGTGTGACCTGGGGGCAAGAATTTTGGGGTATGATTTGGGTGGGGGAAAACCCCTGGGTCCTTCAGAGTCAAGTTTTCACCAGCTGTGCCAATATGATGTCCCAAATAAAATTACGCTTTGAGGAAACTCTAGGCCTCAGAGTTTTGATTGCTTTGGGGTTATTACTTGGAACCCTGATGCAAGCATTCTTTCTTCTGTCTATCCATATCTACAGGTAGTATTTATCTGCTACTTGAAGTTGAATTTGATGCATGATATTTCCTGGTCACTGGCAACATCTGGAATTTTGTGTCATGAAGGGAGTGACATCTTGATGAAGTAGCATCAAGATGTCCACTTCCCTCCTGGCCCTCTTCTCCCAGCCACCCCATTCTCAGTTCTAACTTTATCAGTTTATTGTGTATTGTACATTTTATACATTTATTTAAATATGGAATTTTATTGCCACCGTGCCACTATTGTTTTCAGATTCCTCAAGAATTTATACCTTCATATTCAAGGCTATGTAGTCCTTTTTCTTATCTTGTTCCTCCTTCTGTTTAAAGTACTATGGAATGGCTTGCTAGAATAAGAGTTAGAAATTTGGCCCTTTTCATACATTAAAACTGCTATATTATATTTCAAAGAATGTGCCGTTAGCATCTTCATCCTTTGAATGATACTTCCTTTTTTTGTTATCTTGCATTCTTATTAGAAAGCAAATCTTTCTGCGTTCTGGGATTTTTGCTAATTAAATGCAAAATAAACCCTCACACTGTCTTTAATCAACATAATCTATAATAACTGTATAATCTTGAGGTTCAGTGAAAGAGAATATGGGATTAGCTAGCCTAAGCATCCACCTCACTCTTAGGGAAGCATTAAAAATGCCAGAACAATCATAAAAATGTTTAGGAGGCCAACTAAGCAAATGGGATAACGAGGAGTCAGGATACTTAGGAAAGCTAGGAAAAACAAGGACTAAAAAGACAACAGAAAGGAACCAAAACATCAGAGAGTAACGATATTGTAGGTCCTTGTGGCTCTCCAGAGCTTGGAGTTTCCCTTGCAAACATTTCATTACCAAACTAGGTAACATCATCAGTGCCAGATATTAATCTGCAAGAAAACCACCAAGCTCGGAGAACACCAAGGAACTCACAGTTCAACCCTGAACTACTAATATTCTCCTCCACCACTAAACCATGTTCTAATGTACATTTTCTGCAGTCTTCACTCTCATGGATTACACATATACTTCGGTTTGCATAAATCTACATAATGGGGTTGTATCCCCGTCCTTTTTAGCTTTCTATCACAATGAATTGCCATTGGTCCTTCTGTGGATGAGTTTCGGATCTCCATTAATTCCCAAAGGAAAAAGTTCTCCTACAATGGGTTCTTGGCTTGTTTTGAAAGTTAAGAGACCAGTGACTCTCTGTAGCCTGTTAGATTTGAATGTGAGATCCTCTCTAATTTTCAACAGATACATGTGCTGATTGGACCATTATAAGCCCTGAGATAATTTGAAATGTCTCTGTTAGGAAATGAGTATTACCGACCTTGTTGGGTTGGCAATATATAAACCATCAATATAGGTTTAAGATTGCTGTATTGCATCATACTGTGTCCTGATTGGTTATCTCTGTAGCCAATCTCCTTAAGAGGGAGCTAGAAACATGGTTTGTTTCTCTTTGCTGTTCTTGCCCTCTGATATCTCTGTATGCTACTGTTTGCAAATCCAGAAGAACTGTTTATTGTGAATGACTACGACGACTGGTAAGAAGACTTTGTTATTGGATTATCCCTGGACTGTAGTTTTGCTATCTCCTGCTTTATCTGTGTATGACCTGGACTGTTTATTGGACTGTGCCATACTATTTCCTGAAAGTAAACACAACTCAGTATATCTGCGTTTTGACTGTGTTTATTTGTACCTACTCTCAATCACTTTCATGTACACACCCTTGCTATTCAAGGGTTACTCTGCGAATTCCTTAACAGTCTCATCACCAAAGGAGATTCTGGAGCCTTGCACTATATTTTGTAATATATCTCTTTCCCCTTTCTAAATTCTTATTAAGGGACTTTTTTTTAAAAAAAATGAAAAAATTCGGAGGGAACTAACTCAAAAACTGAGACTGTCACCAGGATTAAGGAGTTTTGGG
This sequence comes from Coluber constrictor foxii, assembly GCA_038048745.1. Classification (NCBI taxonomy): domain Eukaryota; kingdom Metazoa; phylum Chordata; class Lepidosauria; order Squamata; family Colubridae; genus Coluber; species Coluber constrictor. Next base: position 325,773 of record JAWJVD010000101.1, on the reverse strand, counting down.
AAAAATATAGACTTTATCGATCCAAGCTCCAGTTCTGGTGACTTTATGGTATTTCCAGACAACCTTCTAAACAATATTTTAAAAAAATGGTTTGCTGGGATCCTTTTTCCCAGAACATTTCTCAACTTCCTTGTCTAGTTTACCTCATTCCAAATTGGATTCTGGTCCTTCTGCATGACTCTTGTACTCCTTTCAATGCCTAGGGGGAAAAAAATCCTCTGAGTTAAATTCCAGCTGTTTCCTGAGGCTTTGCTTCTTTCAAGCATAGCCCTGACATAAGAGAAAACTATTTTAATATGTAAAAAGCAAATGGGATTTGGACACGGCTTTACCTCTGAAGGTCCCAATCACAAATGTGTTGGGCTGAATTGCATGTTCAGGAGGCACATGAGCTGACAAAATAACAATATGCAGCATCTTTGGTTCTACTCGGCTGTTTTTCTCTCCAAAATATATTACTGAGCAATTTTTTGACGACACGCATTCCTTCTTGGAGCCCAGTGGCCTGTGTCTATTGAAGACTTTGCATCAGCTCTACGTCTTCGTTCCAAGATCCACTTGAAATCTTTTTCAGAAGGTCCAGTGCAAACGATTCTGGAAGTGGAACTAAGGAAATCCGATGTCACAAAGCCTAGAGCAAGGGGCTATGACATAAAGCAAGGCAAGAAGTTATGACAAGTTTAGGAAGTGAAGAGATAGCTCAAGGGCTTCCTACTGGCTAATCAATGGGGTTGTAAAATATGATTTATAACTTAGGATCATGGGGTTGGGTGGGTGGGGGGGCTTGGAGGTTCCCAGTCCAGCCCCCTGCTCAAGCAGGAGACCCTATCCAATTTCAGACAAATGGCTGTCCGGTCGCTTCTTAAAAGCCTGTAGGAATATCTATTTACCTACACGCAAGCAGGCATGTGGGCATATACTGTAGTGAAAAGGTAAATGTTTCCCTCGCACATATATCTCTAGGGGGCAGTGCTCATCTCCATTTCACTTAACACCCAAAGACCAAGTCCAACACACATAACAATCCCCAAACACACTCCCACCCACCACAAATTCCCCACCCTAAACCACCCAAATATCCACACAACAGACCAAGTAATACAGCTCACTGATGGTGGCCCTTTAGTTCATTGGTGAGTGCCATTATAGCTCTGGAATAAAAACTATTCAGAAGATGTGTGGTCCGAGTTAATTGTTCTGTGTCTTCTGCCAGAAGGCAACAGTCCAGAAAGATGGTAAGCAGGATGGGAAGAGTCTCTGAGAACGTTATGCAACTTTCTCAAACAGCGAGATTCGAAGATGTCATCCAGGGCTGGTAGCTGGAGTCCAATGATATTCTGGGCAGTTTTAATGATTCTCTGTAGAGCTTTTTTGTCCGCTACAGAGCTGCTCCTATACCATGCAAGAATGCCGTATGTCAGGACACTCTCAATGGTGCTGCGGTAGTAGGACAGAAGTAGATGTTGAGATAGATTTATCTTCCTGAGCATTCTCAGGAAGTACAGCCTCTTCTGTGCCTTCTTCACAAGCATGCTAGTATTCATAACAACAGAGTTGGATAGAGCATTACAGGCGTTGACCACTCTGTTGCTGAAGTTGTATTTTCTGCAATCGAGTTTGGAGAGGTTTACCTTGAGTTTGTATTGATTGTTTGCCCATGTATTATTGAGGTTGAAGCTGAAGAAGTCGTTGACAGGTAAGGCATTGTTGCAGATAATTTTGTGTATGATGCCTTCATCAGACCGAAGGTGGCATAGATCTAGGTTGTCCAAGCCCAAAATTTCAAGACTGGTGGCATAAGGGATTCTATTGTGAGTAGAAGAATGGAGTACTCTTCTCGTGAAATACTGCTGGACCCGCTCAATCGTATTCATGTCCAATATACAGTGTGGATTCCCGGCAGATGAGCTGTATTCAAGAATTGGTCTGGCAAAGGTTTTGAATGCCCTAGTTAGCAGTACAATGTTACCAGAGAAGAAGCTTCACAAGAATAGGTTAATAATTCCTAATGCCTCTTTGCCAATGCTGTTACAGTGAGCTATGGGCTTAGATCATTTGAGATAAGTACTCCTAATCTTGACTTAATCTTTAATCTTTAACAAGAAGGAAGGATTAAGAAAGATGTTTCAGCTTGTATCAGTTGTGGGCTGAGAGCGAGATGCAGGCAACATCAAGAGGAGAAATCAGAAGAAAAAGTTTGAGAGAAGATGCTTTTGGGCTGCTTGGAGGCACCAGCTATATTAGCTAATACAGCCTTCAGAAGCTCCTGGAGGAAATTTGGAGGAGTCCTATGTGGGTGCTTAGATATTTGGGGGAGAATTTCAAAAGGCAATTGTTGGCCAACTTTCAACATTGTCAAACCAGTGCTCGGATATGACTCAGAGCCGAATAATGCTTTAATTTAGCAGGTGGCGTAAATATGATGAATATGTAAATGCTAAGCGTCTCATTTAAAATTGTGGGTGGCTTTTTTTTAAAGCTCTAAATCAGCTTTCCCTGATCTCATATTTTTCAGATTTGTTAGATGTTAGCTACTGTAAAGCTTTGTCATTAGTCATTAGCAAAGGAATGCTGGGAATATCCAGAGGACAAGCAGCATGCCGATTTTGCTCTGGTGCTTTCCATGGTGCTGCAAAGCTTAAAAACACAATAATTTTGTCTCCACCTCCTACTGCTGCTGGATTTATACTGTCTCTTTTAAAGCTTCACATCTGCCTAGCAATAAGCAGGTGTATAATTTATAACAAGCACAAATTAGTTAAATCCAGAGAATTTAAATCCACGGGAACAGAAATAACAGCTTTAAAAAAATGTAAAAGGGGCATGCAGGATTAAGTTTTTCAGGTCTGTAAACTTGAGAACCATTGCAAATCAATCGGTGAAACTTTATTTTTTTTTCCAATGCACACTAGAAGAATTCAGTGTAGTGGGGAAGGTACTGGCCTAGAAACCAGGAGATTGGGAGTTCTAGTCCTGCTTTAGGCATGGAAGCTGGCTGGGTGACTTTAGTTCAATCACTCTTTCTCAGCCCGACCTACCACCACACAATAAAAAAGAAGTTGAGACTCTAGAAAGAGTGCGGAGAAGAACAACCAGAATGATGAGGGGACTGGAGATTAAAATATATAAAGAACAGTTGCAGGAACTGGGCCCGGCAAGTCTAGTGAAGAGAAAGACCAGGGGAGACAGGATAGCTGTCTTCCAATATTTGAGGAGCTGCCACAGAGAGGAGGGGGTCAAACTATTTTCCAAAGCAACTGAAGGCCAGACAAGGAATAATGGATGGAAACTGAACAAGGAGAGATTCAATCTGGAAATCAGGAGGAATTTTCTGACAGTGAGAACAATCAACCCACGGAACAGAAATTGCCTTCCGAAGTTAAGCTTAACTCTGTTAAGCTGTTAAATCTGTCAATATTGCATGGCAGATGGATCTCATTCAGTCGTCTTTCCCTTATCCATCTCATGGCTTATGGGTACTTCCTGATTTACAACTGTTTAATGACTATTCAAAGTTACAACGACACTGAGAAAAGTGACTTCCAATCAGTCCTCACAGTTTCGACTGTTGCAGCATCCCCATGGTCACACAATAAAAATTCAGATGCTGGGCAACCAGATTGTAGTTACAAAAGGTTGCAGTGTCCTGGGGTCATGTGATTAACATTTAGAACACTGAATATAAAATCATAGGGCTGGAAGGGACCCTGAAGGTCTTCTAGACCAACCCCTACTCAAGCAGGAGACCCTGTGCCATTCAAGGCTGTCCAATCTCTTCTTGAAAACCTCCATGATGGAGCATACACAACTTCTGGAGGTAAGCCATTCCAGTGGCTAATTGTTCTCACTGTCAGGGAATTCCTCCTTAGTTCCAGGTAGAATCTCTCTTTAATTAACTTCCACCTGTTACTTCTTGTCCTGCCCTCAGGTGCTTTGGAGAACAAATTGATCTTCTCTTTCTTCTGGCAATCCCTCAATGTTCTGTCCCAGCGACGGACCCCAAAGAACGCAGCACACACAAGGTCTGTACAAACCTTAGTTTACTAAATTAAATCAGTCTTTTTCAAACAAAGGCTGTTAATTAACTTTCTTAACAGCCTGCAAGAATCCAAAGAATAAATAATCTTAATCTTACCATGGTTGGCAGAAAGCCCAGAAGCAATTTGCAGAGAAAAAAGATCAAGACGTGAAGGAGAGTGAACAAAGTTGTTCCCTGCAAATTGCTTCAGTCGTCGTTCCTCCTTAAATAGGCTAAGGGAGTGGCCAATTAGCCCCAAGCCTTACTCTCGAGGAGACCTCCTCCTGAGGAGCCACTCCTGCCTTTTGGCAGCTCTGCATACCCGTGCATCGAGAAGAGGCTCCTCCTCTTCTTCCTCTTCACTTATGGGAGCTTCTGGAGGTTCTGAAGGCCCTGGCTGGATCCCTGGCTCTGGCACTACATCTTCTCCAGCCTCCTCATTGTCCAACTCGAGTGCCAGCTGCACAGACTGCTGGCGCAGCACCACTCCAGCCTCCTCGCTGCTGAAATCAGCTACTAGCTGCATAGGCTGCTGATAGGCCACAACACTCAAATACTAGAAGACTCTCATGTGACCCCTAGTCTTTCTCTTTGTTAGACTAGGCCTACCTATCGTATTTCCCCGAAAATGAGATCCTATCTTATATATTTTTTGCCACCCAAAAAGGCACCAGGCCTTATTTTTTTGGGTGGGTGGGGAATATCGTCCACTGACTCACCTCACTTACACATATCACCACCGGCCTCCTTTTTGCTGTCAGAGACCTTCAAGAACTTCTTTGGCTGGCAAGGCTTTCCTGAAGGATCAATCCGGAGCTCTGTTATCGGCTGCAGAGGCCTTCAGGAAAGCCTTGCCGACTGCAGAAGAAATGGGCTGGCGAGGCAGGTATCAGGGTGTGCGAGGCCTGGCTGCAACTGTCCAAAGGTAAGTAGTAGGACAGCTCCACCCCACCATCCCCACCCTAGCTTAATTTTTAACCTGTGTACCTTGGAGTGGGTGGGGGGTCTTAATTAGGGCTTATTTTGGGGGGGGGCTTTATATTGGGTGCACGTGTAAAAATCAAGCTAGGACTTACTTTCAGAGTAGGTCATACAGTTCCCTCAATCTGTTCATATTGTTTAACCTCCAGCCCTTTATCATCTTTGGCGGCCCCCAGGGGGAGAGCTTTCTCTGTGGAGGCTACTATCTGGAACGAGCTCCCCTCAGAGATACGGAGGATCCCGGATCTGCTGACCTTCCCCCACGCTCTTAAGACCTTTTTATTTCACCAGGCGGGCCTGGCCTAACCTCTCTTCTTCTTTTAGTGTTGAATTTTAATCTGTTTTAAATTGTGTGGGGTGTTTTAATTCTGTCTGGGCCAAATTTATTTAATTTGATTTTATCTGGGCTTTTAAATTTTGTATACATGTATTTTTATTGTTGGCTGTACATTGCCCTGAGTCCTTTGGGAGTAGGGCGGTATATAAATCTAATAAATCTAATCTAATCTAAATCTTTGTTGCTCTTCTCTGCACTCTTTCCAGGGTGTCAACGTCTTTTCTGTATCGTGGTGAGCTGATTTCCAACAAGCAAGGTCAATGGAGGTAGCTGGAGTCCCATAACATGATCCCCTTAACACCTGAAATGACCCCTTAACAACCATGGCAGAATGATGGTGGAATCTGGTGCAACTTAAGAACTGTCTTGTTTAGCCATAGAAATTATCCTCCCAATGGTGGTTGTAAGTCAAGAACTTCCTGTATTCGAAGAGCTCGTTCTTGGAAATAGAACTTGTCTGCGTTGTGTAACACAGTTAGTTTTGCACTATAAATAAGGAACTTTAATTATTTCTGCACTGTGTTGTAAATGTTTTGGTGGCCAGCGGTCTTGCTATCCTAAGAATGCTCGCAGTCCTGAATCTCAGGGGAGAAATCTTCGTCGTAAGTTCACTCCTGTTCTCCCCAATCTGCACACATTGTTCTCTGTGATTTCTAAAGCAGGACTAGGCTTCCTGGACAGATACAGATGTAGATCACTACCTATTTAGCATAAACCCACCAGTTTCTCTCTTGCTCCTCCCTTGCGTTGCTTCTGATATAATTCCCACCAAATTCTCTCTGCAACGGACATTCATTTTTTCTTTGTTTCAAAGCAGGGCGCAGGGGATTTACTACTAAAAAGAATTGTGTATATTAAAGATTTTTTTTCCTCTCCCACTTCTGAATGAAGAAGATGTTCTTCATGCAAATGTATGTATCGAGATCTAAGTACGATGCAAACTTGGGATGTGTATGTGTTTGTGAGATACGAGAGAGTTCAAAAAAATAAAGTTAAATTTTATTCAGGAATATTTGTTAGTGGATATCTCTTTTGTGATGCCAATGTGGAGAGCTTGTGGTTATGGTGTATTTTTGTTAATGGAAATGGCATATTATGTTACCTGCTCCGATTAATACAGTGATGGGAAAACCAGTTGGAAGATTAAGTGCCATTTAGGGCAGGCATCCAAATTCAGCGAGAAACTAAATCGTTCCGAATCCTTTGATGAATCTTTCAGTGGCTCTGGAAGCAATGTGGTTATTATTTTCTTTTTGTCCATCATTCTCATTTATAGAGCGAGTTCAAAGGTTCTGTAAGAAAAGCAGTTTTTGTATGGACCAGCTTGACTTCGTCTGGGGAGTGAAGAAACAGAACTGGGTAAATATATTTTCCATTTTTTTTTCTAAGCACACTGAAATTGAGAGGGGGGTTCAGCTTCAATTTACCCCCCTTCTTCTCTCTTAATTGGCACAATCAAAGTTTGTTTAACCCTGTAGATTAAAGAAACTTTGATTGTGCCAATTACAAGAGAAGAAGGAGATGGGCTAAGTCTGGGCATGTTATGATAGATTATTTTAAAAAGCTATCTATCAGTTTTCGCAAGAAAACTGTGACTGGTTACAAAATTCAGTATGATCTTCCTGTTTCTAGACATAATGTTCTATAGGAAGCTGTTTCCTGAATATTCAGTGTTAAAACACGTAGAAGCCCAGAAGATTAAACCTCTGGTTCTGGTGACTGACCCAACTGTGATATTATCCTGGGACATGTATCTTTGCCTTCATTTGTGAGAAAGTTATTTGTATGACAGACTAAATCATTCTTAGAACCCCATTTCTTAAAATCCCCATTCTCATCCAAGAAGCTGCGGCTGAACCAAGAAGATCCAGGCAGAGCTGAAGAAGCTTCTTGGGTGAGAAGCAAATTGTCTTCAAAGAAAAGCAAAGAAGTCTAGAAAAAAACACCTTTGGGTTTCCAATTTGTACTTTTTGCCCCTGGCAGCTATTTATAATAGGAAAGCACCCCAGAAGCCATTTCATGACAGACGAGGACAAAAAGATGAGGAATCTTGAAATAATCATAACTTTTAGGTCAAGAGCCTGTGTAGCGTAGAGGGCTAATGCCTCCTACTAAAGGCAGCAATTAACACCAGCTGCCTGTAATTTCTGTGAGTTCAATCCTCGCCAGGCTCAAGGTCGACTCAGCCTTCCATCCTTTCTAAGGTGGGTAAATTGAGGACCCAGTTTGTTGGGGGCAATAAGCTGACTTTGTATAAATATACAAAAGTATGAAGGCTATTGCTTAACACATTGTAAGCCGCCCTGAGTCTCCGGAGAAGGGCGGCATATAAATCAAATTAAAATAAAATAAAATAAAAAATAAAAAATAAATAAATTGTGACATCAACATGTCGGGAAAAAAATATTTTCAGCAATTTTGCCTGTCCCTCTCCCCCACAATTTGATCATGTGTTAAGAAGGAAGCTCCAAGAAGCATTGAAATGGTTGCATAATGGAGCAAGCAGAAATTGCTATCAAGAAAAATCACCATTATATGATTAGGCAGGAAACTTCCAAAATCTTCGGAGCACAGTAGGTCACCAAACAAAAAGAAAAAAAAGAAAAAAAAAGAAAAAAAAGAAAAAAAGAAAAAGAAAAAAAAAGAAAAAGTAAGAAAAAAGAAAAAGAAAAGAAAAGAAATGTTCTTCTCAGCTAGTCTAAGTAAAGGAAGCCAGGATTTTATGCTAAAATGGGAAAAAATCAATGGTGAAATTCAATTTTTTTTACTACCAGTTCTGTGAGTGTGGCTTGGTGGGCATGGCTTGGTGGGCATGGCAGGGCAAGGATACTGCAAGATCTCCATTCCCACCCCACTCCAGGGGAAGGATACTGCAAAATCTCCATTCCCTCCCCATTCCTAGGGGAAGGATATTGCAAAATCTCCATTCCCACCCCACTCTGGGGCCAGCCAGAAGTGGCATTTGCTGGTTCCCCAAACTACTCAAAGTTTCTGCTACCAGTTCTCCAGAACCTGTCAGAACCTGCTGGATTTCACCCCTGGAAAAAACGTACAGTGTGTTGCTGGGAATGAAGTATTAACACAATGTTCAACTCTATTTTACTTGCTCTGCATGGAGTTATTTGCTGTGAATTTTGGCAGAATTGCAGAAGTCATCAGCTAGGTTCAGCGGTCAGGTTTTAATTATTGATCCCCAAAGCACAAACTTTTGTAAGCGCTGACAATTAGAACCTCTTAATGGAGAACGTTTTTGACCCTTTATATTCCCCCCCCCCCGCCCAGATAATTTATAACCTGTTTCTGTTTTCCACCTGCAAGGTGAAAATCTGGAAAGTCGGATGAAAAATTCCACACACTAGCTTCGAATTAGAATCTCTGAAGCGGACCTTTCCTTTCCCAAAATAATTCCAGCAATAAATATCCAAGGACATAATTGCTCAGCCACTGTGGGAAGCCCTCTCCCCACCCCAGAAGAATGAAATATTTTGGGGAAAATTAAAAAGAGGGAGAAAATTATATTTCCCTAAAGGAGAAATGGAGAAAAAATTCTCAACAAAGGCAGAAGGCAGCCCCCAACAGCCTCCAGTAGATGCCTGAAGTCTTTAGATAGAGAGATTTTGTGCCCATTAAGAAATCCAGGGCACCTTATTCACAAAAAAACCACCTTCAGCTCCAGTTGATGGGATTACAAAGGGCAGGGCATGACCTTTAGGATATAATAGGATTAACCCAGCACCAATCAAATAATAAAAGCACACAAAGCAAACCACCAAATTACAAAATGCTGTAAACTGTATAAAAATCCTTGCACTCATCAAGCTAATTTCTCAGCTGCCCCAGAACTGCATGCTGTGGTTAGTTCTGTTCATCAGTAAACTTTCTTTCCTATGCAGCCTCCATTTTATTCCCAGCTTGGAACTGGACCTGGATTTTTCTTCCGACACCACATTCACAAACGGTTCATTTGTTTTGTAGGTGAGGTGAGATGGATGCCAAGGACGCTGGGCAGAAGGGAAATTCAGCCAATGAGACAGAAATAGGAGACTACATCAACAGCACCTTCCTTCCTTACTACCAGCATTCTCCGGCTGTTGCAGCTCTGTTCAGCCTGGCGTACCTCATCGTCTTTCTCTCTTGCATGGCTGGAAACTCTTTGGTGTGCATTGTTGTGGCAAAGAACCAGTGCATGAGAACGGTCACCAACTTCTTCATCCTCAATCTGGCCATTAGTGACCTGCTGGTGGGTATCTTCTGCGTGCCGACCACTCTGATAGACACCCTAATCACAGGTGAGAGTCATTCAAAGGGCAAAGTGGGAAAATTGGTCTTTCAGAAGTATGAGTTGTTTGAAGTAGACCAAGTTAGTAAAGGGCCAACCGGTGAGTAGATCACATCTTAGGCAAGAAACAGATTCCCCGCATGGAAAAAACTCCTCTTTATTTACTATTCATACTATTCATACTCCTATTCATTCCCTCTTGGGAATGAACTGCCTTCACCAACAGAAACAGGTGGGGACTGCTGGGGGTGTGCAGGGTTTTCGGGAGAACCTCTAGCTAAGATTCTGTGCAGTTCAGAGAACCCCCATATCCCACTCCTGGTTGGCCCTACCCACCTTGTCCCTCCCCTCCCTGGAATCCCCACGCAGCCCATTTTGGATGCAAGTAAGTGCAGGGCATGTGGGGAGATTCGCGGAGGGTGAAAAACAGGCCTACCAGAAATTCGGGAAGGTCCACTTCTGGCCTTCAGAGGTCCTCGAGAGCCTGGGGAGACTGTTTTTGCCCTCTTGGAGGTGTGAGGAAAGTCTTTGGAGCCCGGGAAGGGCAACCCACCCCCCGCCATGGTGCAGGAGGCTGACTAGGCCACGTCCAGCATGGCCACACCCACCCAGCAACCGGTCAGAGAACCCCTTGCTAAAATTTTTGAAGGTCTCTTTGTGCTTTTACCCAACAGGCTGGCCATTCAACCAGGTGATCTGTACAATGAGTGGCCTCGTTCAAGGAACATCTGTCTCTGCTTCTGTCTTTACGCTGGTGGCTATTGCCATGGACAGGTAGGTTGATTTAACTCCTGGTAGATCCGCGAAGACAACTTGCAATGTGGAAGTGGGCAGGGACGACCGTGGGGATCAAACACGCCAAGAGCACAACCTTTGGCCATGCAATTGAAACCTAAAAATGGAGGGTGGCTCCAGTCATGGGTTTGTAGCTACTATCTTGATTTTTTTTTTTTTTGACATCTATCCCAGTCCACGGACACCCACAAATGAAGCTTTGTTTGGAGCTGGGTAGACATGTGCTCCCATAACTGAGCTCTTACCCAGGGAGAAAGGATTGTGTGCTTGTTCATTTGTGTGAGTGTGTCTCCGTCTGTACCTACAACTAGTCCTCAACGTACGACTACAATTGAACCCAAAATTTATTTTGCAAAGCAAGACAGTTGTTCCATTTTACAATATTTCTTTCCACGTTTGTTAAGCAAATCACGGCAGTTGTTAAGGTAGCAACATGGTTGTTAAGTGAATCTGCCCTCCCCGTGGACTTTGCTTGTCAAAAGGTCGCAAAAGGGGACACACAACCCTGGGGCATTGCAACCGTCATAAATATGAGTCAGTTGCCAAGTATCTCAACTTTAACCACATGACCGTGGGAATGCTGCAATGGTTGTAAGTGTGAAAAATGGTCATGTCCCTTTTTTCGGTGCTGTTTCAGTACTTCAAGCGGTCACTAATAGAATTGTTGTAACTCGAGGACTACTTGTGTGTACTTCCGTATGGTGCATTGCTGACTTGATACAATGCATTTAGGCAATGGTCTTAGTGTGATGGGACAGGTTATCACATTAATCACATAGTTGCAGTTGATTTCTTTGGTTGCCGTTCAACAAAGTCATCCTGCTCATTGGGATTAGCTATAAATGAGCAAATCTAGACAGCATACTAAAAAGCAGAGACATCACCCTGCCAACTAAAGTGTGTATAGTCAAGGCGATGGTTTTCCCAGTTGCAATGAATGGCTGTGAAAGTTGGACCATAAGGAAGGCTGGGCTCCTAAGAATGGAGGCCTTTGAACTCTGGTGCTGGAGAAGACTCCTGAGAGTCCCTTGGACTGCAAGGCGATCCAACCGGTCAGTCCTAGAGGAGATCAACCCTGACTGCTCTTTAGGAGGCCAGATCCTGAAGAGGAAACTCAAATGCTTTGGCCACCTAATGAGAAGGAAGGAAGGACTCACTGGAGAAGAGCCTAGTGCTGGGAACGATGGAGGGCAAAAGAAGACGGGGACGGCAGAGAATGAGGTGGCTGGATGGAGTCACTGAAGCAGTTGGGGTGAGCTTAAATGGTCTCCGGGGGATGGTAGAGGACAAGAAGGCCTTGAGGAACATTGTCCACGGGGTTGCGATGGGTCAGTCACAACTTTGCAACTAACAACAACAAATAAATAAGCATTTTGTGTGAACGGAACCACTTTTTGTGTGTGTGTTTGTGCTTGTATATAGATTAGGAGTGGTGTTCATAGAGACTTAAGTATTGGTAATCATCTCCCTTGTGCCCAGCATATTCTATGCTGTGCTGTTAGGAATTTTCACACTTGAAATTTGAACTCTTGGAAAAAGGTACCAGATTGGAACAAAGTTAATACGGATTAATTTTGCTTTTGCTAAGTCAGTTTCTACCTCTGTCTCCCCCAGGTTCCACTGCATTGTTCTGCCTTTCCGCGAGAGGTTCAGCCTTCCCAAGGCCTCGGCGATTATTATTGTGGTGTGGTTGCTCTCCATAGCCATCATGTGCCCTTCAGCCATCATGCTCACCGTTGGCCAGCTGGAAGACCACTACATGGTTCTTGGCAATGGCAAGAATGCCACTTACCCCCTCTACACCTGCTATGAAGCTTGGTCAGACGACAGCATGAGAAAATTCTACACAACGATTCTCTTTGTCCATATCTATTTGGTGCCGCTGACGCTCATTGTTTTCATGTACGGAAGGGTTTGCCTAAAGCTTTGCAATTCCACTGTGCCAGTCGCTGAACACTTGCCTTGTGCCAACCGAGCCAATGGGACCTCCAAAAAGAGAATCAAAGTCATCAAGATGCTAATCTTGGTTGCTCTCCTCTTCATGATCTCCTGGTTACCTTTGTGGACTCTAATGCTGTTGGTAGATTACACAGATTTGGCTGATGACCATCTGAACTTGCTGACTAGTTACTTCTTCCCTTTTGCTCACTGGTTGGCTTTCTCTAACAGTAGCATCAACCCTGTCATTTACGGCTACTATAATGAAAACTTTAGAAGGAGCTTTCGGGCTGCTTTTAAGTTCCAGTCCTGCTCCCGGGAGGTGACCCAGCAGGAACCTTATTCTGAGCATCCTCTGGATCCCATCAACAAAATCTTCACACAGGCAAACTCATCTAACTCATCGTCCTCACAGCTGACTCACCTGTCCTCGAGAAAAACTCAACCCAAGTATCCAAGTCCGATCTTAGAAGACATGGATAAAATTATGACTTACCACGTGGTTAACCAGACTTGGAAGAAGACAAGAACTTAAGAACAATGAAAACAATGGTGTTAATGAAAAAAAAACTTTCCCCATACATTGCTACTTTCCCTCTTGCCCCCAAATCTTAGCTGCTCTATGTTGTATAATGTAGAACAACGTTTCTCAATATTGTTGACTTATAAAGTGTGTGGACCTCAACTTCCAGAATTACACAAACTAAGGATTATTTGGATAAACAGGAAAGCCGAAGAACATTTTGATTGAATAAGGATGTACGATACAATGACTTGGTTTTATGACTTCTTATTTGTCACTAGTTCCACTGCATGGAATTTATTTATTTGTATGAATGAATCCCAAAAGCCAAATGACCATACTGAAAAGAAATAGCAACCACTAACTCAAGCCACAAATCAGCCTCAAGAAATGGTAACAGTCACATAAAGAAGCAGAAGAATATTCATTTCTGGTACCAGAAAGCAACTAAAATTGCCAAGAATGATGTGGGAAAAATTTCCCATTGATGCCCGAAAGACAATCAATTGGATGTTGTGCTTCAGATTCAGACAGTGCAGGAGAAAATAATTTTCTCTGCCTCTCCTTAAAGCAAACCTCTGATTAACACTAATACAATACTGAAAGTAGGATAAAGAACCCCAGATATCTAATTTGGAGGCTGGCCGTATAAGCACAACTCAGAATTGGTGCTTGTATTCAGTCTGCTCTAATTCCTACCTCTCCATCCTAAATGCAGAATCTAGGAACTGTGCAGAAGTACTGAGAAAGTTTAGCAGAGGTAGGAAAGAGACGAATGCATTTAATGATCTTTAAAATGCTAGAGATAAGTATAATATGCCAATAACAGATTCAGATAACATGACCAGAGTTGGAAGGGACCTTGTAGGTCATCTAGTCCAACCCCTCCCCTATCTAAGCAGGAGACCCTCCACCATTTCTGACTGATGGCAATCCGGTCTCTTCTTGAAAGCCTCCAGTGATGAAGCTCGCACAACTTCTGAAGGCAACTTCCGTTCCATGGGTTGATTCAAAGCAGTTCTGATCCCCTTTTTGTGGCCTTTTGACAAGCAAAGTCATTGGGGAAGCCAGATTCACTTAACAAGTGGGTTACTAATTTAATAGCTGCAGTGATTCACTTAGCAACTGTAGCAAGAAATGTTGTAAAATAGGGCAAAATTCACTTAACAAATTTCTTACAAAAAATTTTGGGCTCAATTGTGGTTGTAAATTGAGGACTTCTTATAGTGGTTTGCTTAATAACTACCAGACACACAAAACAAGGACTATAAAATATGGTTGGTTCGCACGATGAGATACTTTATGGCCATCATGACTTAAAACCATGTGGGCAAATTCCATTACAGTCATTCATAAGTCAAGGACTACTTTTTCCCTTGTCCCAGTTCTGAGCCATTTGTAATAGCGGGGAAGATCAATCTGTATACAGCTCCAGAAAAGCTTTGCTCAAATTTAATTTTGTGGCTGAATTAAAATCGGTCCACCAATCCATGAGTGTGGCACAAAACCACACTGATACACCATTTCCTATGCTCACTTGTGCAAGCTGCACTTTGGCAGAACAATAATGCCAGCAAAGGAGGAATATCTTAAAGAATGCCAAAATGAAAAACTGACAGTGAATTCTCACTTCTAGTGGTTTTAATTCTCTCTTTCTCTTTATGAGCTTTTCAATGAGCAAGAGGAATGTACAAGCACTGACACACTGTGTTGTGGCGCACCAGTGGCCTGCGCGGATTGTGGCTGATCCCGACAATGAGGAGGCTGGTGTGGTGTCGCGCCAGCAACCTGTGCAGCTGGCGCTCAAGTCGGACAACGAGGAGGCTGAAGCGGATGTGGTGCCAGAGGCAGAGACTCATCCTGGGCCTTCAGAACCTCCAGAGGTTCCTTCAAGTGGAGAGAGTGAAGTGGAGGAGCCTTTCCTCAATGCTTGAGCACGCAGGGCTGATAAAAGGCAGGAGTGGCTACTCAGGAGGAGGTCTCCTCGAGAGTAAGGCTTGGGTTTAATTGGCCACTCCCATAGTCTATTTAAGTTCGCACACAGCTGGCAAATGTTGCTGGAAACAACGTTTGGTCCTACGCAGAGCATTTTGAGAGTGAGTTTTTTGTTACAATGTGGATTCTGGGCTGATTGCCAACCTTTGTCAGACTTCGTTTAATCTCTGTAATTCATACCAGACATTGGTGGTTAAAGCCTGCATTTTGAAAGGGGCCTGTTTGTATTAAACAGAGGTTTTGGAGCTGTGTGTGTGTGCTTACACTTCTTGGGATCTGTAGCTGGGGCAGAACACACTGATACACCAATGCACAAGCATTGATACACTGCCACAGCAAACTGATGCAGGCTGAACTCTCCCATACTGCATGGCTGACATTATGACATGAGCTTCATGTTTTACATGAAGAAAAGGCAAGAAAAATGATTTAAGATGCTGATGTGAGAGATTTATTCAGGTTATTTACACATGAGAGATTTATTCTGGTTCATCCATGTGAAGGGATCAGACATCACAGCGTTGAGTTGGGTCATCAAGTCTATAGAATTCATGTTCACATGTCACGTGATTTACCACTGTTTAGCACCCTTCAACAACGCTAACAACCACCAAATCTTTGAAGGAGGAAAAAAAGGGAGGAGGAGAAAGAAGGAGATGTTATGATCAGTCAAAGTTTCAGATGGCATTTCTGTCTTTATTGTATCTAAATAATCTACAGAATATTTCTCCCGTTATTTATTTATTTATTTGTCAGATTTATATGCCGCCCTTCTCCCATAGGACTCGGGGCGGCTCACAACAATTAAACAACCCGACAATAGATAAAATTAAATATATTAAAAACCAATTTAAAAATTTCTCCCACTGTTGTAACCACAGCTACAATTCTTGGTTCACGACTCTCCCAAAGGGGCCACCACATTCCTCTAGCTATTCTAGTCAAAACTGAGCAAAACCCCCCATGGCCATGGCTGCCATACGTTCCTTCAGCAGAAAACCCTCCCACAAATTGTGTACCACTTCAATCTGGGGAATGCCATCCAGTATCAAGTCAAAGGTGATATATGACCTGGTCCTTTGGGAAGGGGGCAAAACCCCAAACCCATTCTATGTTGTCATGGTTGAGTCAAAACTGCTTCCTCCCCATCCTTTAAGGGCCTCCAGTACTTGGCCAGAAGCACAACAGTTTCTTCTATCTGAGTAGGGGTAGGTCATTAACTGGATATTATCAGCATGTTGGTTCTGCACCCTATATTGATGGGATGACTTCCCAAAAACTCCATGAAGAGGTTGAAAAGGAGAGGTGGCAGTCTTGATCCCTGAGGTGTCCACGTTGCAGAAGTCTCGATCTCTCCTTCGCCACCAACACCAACTAGAACTGGCCATTTTGGAAAGAGGAGAACTACTGAAAAACAATGTCTATGCTGGCCCATAGATGGGACCATGGCTGATGGCATTGAACGTCACTGAGAAGTCCAGAAAAGCCAGAATGGTTGCATCACTCCATCCCAGGCTCTCCAAAGAACATCGGCTAGTGTCAGTGATGACATTTCAATTCTGTGTCCCACTCTGAAACCAGACTGAATTTGCTTCAACTTGGTCCCTTTGTACACTCTCAACAATCTTCCTCAAAAAGGGAAGATTGGGGACTGAATGAAAGTTGTCTGTTGGGTCTAAGGATGGCCTCTTAAGACAGCAGGTGGTTTCACCCCCCTCTCTCCCCCCCTTCTATCCTTCCTTCCTTCCTTCCTTCCTTCCTTCCTTCCTTCCTTCCTTCCTTCCTTCCTTCCTTCCTTCCTTCCTTCCTTCCTTCCTTCCTTCCTTCCTTCTTTCCTTTGTGCTACCTGAATAAGTGCTTGTGACTTAATCTAGGAGAAAATGTGCAAATTAGTATATCTGATGGAACCTCTTCCTACCTTTGGCAGCAACCCAATCCATATTTGCTGCAGCTGCATCTTAAACAATTAGCTGTGTTCCAAGTGGACCCAATGAGATGCTTTCGCCCATCAAGTCTATCAAGACATGTGTTTGGCTGGACTGGTTTACCTATGGAAAAAAGAATGGAAGAGTTGAAAATTGAACCTTCAAACGAACCTAAATTGCCATGCGATACCCAGAAACCTGCTAGAGTTGGAGGCTACTTTTAGAAATGTCCTCTTGGACAAATGTGATTAGTATACAAATTCTCCACATTTGCTGAATATAATTCTGTTTTAAGGATTGTTTAGATTTGCAAGATCCCTGATGATCAAACATCTTCTGCATTAATGAAAACCTAAATTGTAAAAATTAAGCCCACAACATTTCTCCTGGGATTGCTAAACCTTGGCATGCAGTACAGCGATGATTTGCTCAAATGTATACAAAGTTTAGTTACCATTTTTAAATTCAGCATTAAAGGGGATTCTCAAGCACGCTCCTTGACAGGTAGCCAGCATGAGAGAGAAGATGATCAGGCTGAAGAAGACTTTCTGAGAAAGGGAAAGAAAAAAGAAAGACTAAGCCATGAGAGATATTACTAGTTGTTTGAGCAACTGACTGTTCAAAGTTTTACAAAAGTCCTGTTTGATAATGCGATGTTGTCCATGAACTTTAGGAGAAGCCCTCTGGATTACATTTATCATCTTGTGCAAGTGTGGAGTTTAATCCCTCCACACTTGAGGGAAAGAATAAGCCATGAGAGAACCTTACTAATTCTTTGACAAAATGACTATTCATAGTTTAACGAAAGTCCCCTTTGATAATATGATGAAGTTCATGAACTTTAAGAAAAGCCCTCTGGGTTAAGTTTACAATCTTGTGCAAATGTGCAGTTTGGTCTCTGTTGCACAAGAATGTCAACCTGGAACATCTCCCTCCCCTCTTTGTGCCAGCTGCACACAATCCAGGATACCCGAATATTTTAACCATTTGTTCATCCACCTAGTAGTACTCAGGATGGAATAATTTTCAGTCCTGCCCCCACCCTCCGGAGGGAAAACATTGGTATCATTGGGATTGACCCCACCACCACAGATGTGCCTCAGCCCCACATCAGTTTCCTTCCCTTCACATACCTTCTTCCACCTGGGATGCTTTGTGGGAGGAAATGACAATCCTGACTCTCTATTCCTGACTTGATTTGTCCTCCATACAAATACTGCATTTCTGCATTTGTGTATCTATCCGTAATACTCTTGAATAACTAGAAAATAAACTCTGCTTTTCTTTAAAAAATAAACTCTGCTTTTGAGTCCCTGCGCAAAAATTAGACCAGCAACTTCTCGATTTTAAATTTATATCACATACCCCGAAATTTAATTCCTTGGTTTTGCAAACAGTTCTTTTTGTCCTGTCTCTATTTTGGACTTCTGAAGAAGCATCTGATGATGTTTGATCTTCATTTCTTTCTTCCTTTTTTGTATCTAAATAATGTACAGAGTATTTCTTCCACTATTATAACCACAGTTACAACTCTCAGTTCTGCTGCGAGAGCATGACTATTCCAGAGGGGCCATTTCATTCCTCCAGCTATTCTCTTTTCACACCCAAGTCAATTCAAGCTCCTCTTGCAGATGAAGATTAAACTGTTTTACTTACCATCCTGGCTTTCGGGGAGACCCAGGAAACTCTTGGTAGGGAGGAAAGACAAGGAGGAGCACTTCTCTCTGAGGCCAGCAAGGAATCTGCTCCTCCAATTTATACAAAAACCAAGACCGCCCTTTCTGCAATTTTTTTTTTAAAAAAAAATGCTGAGTGAAAGTTTTGTCAGAATAGCCACTGCCGGAAGGAAAACATTTGCTCATTGACTAATCTGTGTTTGTTTTGGAGATGTGATAAAGGGAAAGTATTTCATCAATTTTAGGACAACATGGCTAGAAAAAGACCAGGTTACGGTGAGATTGAAAGCATCCAGCAGAATGTGAGAAGTTGAACCACCCAGATGTGCAGCTTCCTCCTCCTTCTCCGAAGATGAACCCTACCCATTTTGAGGATTGTAACCCATCCAGCAATTGGTTGTCCTATTCTCGGGGACCCAATTAATTTCCAGGGACTCCCAAACAAGAATTAGGCATTTTATAGCTTTGGTAATATCCTCTGAGTCCTGCCTTGATATGGTTTTCCCTGCATGCTTTTTATCTGTCCATTCAAATCTTCAAAAAGGCATTTGACAGAGTAGACTTGCTTTCCCTTCAGACTCTTTTCTCTCTTGGTTACAATCTCACATGTTTTTGTCCTACGATACTCCTACCCACATGCCTTTTGGGTTAAAGATCAATGATGGCTTTCAAAATTTATTTCACACCCTTTGTGTATCCTATTGTTTACTTAAAACAACCTGGATTGCAAATCAGAAACATTTAATGCAGGATGGAGTGAGAAGAGCCTTACTTCCACATTGCTTTCTGACCCCTTTTCATGCCTTTTGAGGGCAATCCTGCCTCAGTATTACTGAGTTGATATGTACTCCCTTAAAAATAGTGCGTTTGTGCATTTGTGTAGCGACCGTTCAATAAATTGTATTTGAGTCCTTGCCCAAAAATTACACCAGCAAAGATTGGATTTTGCATTCATCCGGCCCACTCTCATAGTCTAATTCATTGGTTTTCCAAACAGTTATTTTTGTCCTAAAAAGGGTAACCATTTCAGCCTTCCAAAATTTTCATTGAGAAGCGTAAACAATGCCGTTTCATTTCTGACCTGACCCCAAACTGAAAAAAATCTGGATAATTTGCTTCATCTTGGTCCTCTGTGTACCAAGCACCCTAAAAAGGGAGGGTTGGAGGCTTTTTGCAGATTCAGGCTGTTTGCGGGTATTATTGTATACCCCTCCTTCCATTTTTTTAAATACCGTATTTTTTGTAACTATAATATACTCTTACCTTTTTTGGTGAGGAAAAGAAGAAAAAGAAATCTCCCTCTGCCTCTGAGCAATTTTGTCTCGTTGCAGCAAACAGCAAACAACCTGCTTTACTTTCATTTTCGTTTTCAGCATAGCTTGATTAGCACAAGGAAAAAGAAAATCTGCTCCCAGCAATTTACCTCCTTCCAGCAAGCAGCAGAGCCCTGCGCAAAACAGCTGAGAGCAAAACAGCTGAGAGTCGGGAGGCCGATCCAATCAACTTGTGCTAATTAGGCTGTGGTGAAGCTGAAAGGAGCTGTTTTTTTCTTGCTGTTTGCTTGCAAGGAGGTAACTGATGTGAGGCAGAGGCCAAAGGGTGGGGTCCAGTGGGAGGGCAGGGCTTCATTTGGTGTATAAGATGCACCTAAATTTTCACCCCCTTTTAGGGGGGAAAAAGATGTGTCTTATAATCAGAAAAATACGGTATTTGACCTTTTTGCCACTTCACTGGTCAGAGAGCTCTTTGTGCAACTATGCTGGTCTTGTGTGGTATTTTTTCTTTTTCTTTCTTTGTAGTATTGTTCCAGACCTAAATATTCTCTTTTTCTACTTTCAACATTTGCCCATAGTAACTGTGCCATCAAGGATGTCCATAAAAGTCCTTTGGCTTTTTAAAGATTGTCATTCCCTGGGATGTGAGGTTGTGGTGGTAGATCCATATGGGCCAACCTGCAGCTATAAAGGCAGTTGAGTCCAAGACTTGTGTGCCATTATTAATGACATACAGCTGAGACCTTCTCTTAAATTTGCACCACCAGATTTGTTTAATCCCAATTCCTAATCTTCTCAAATTTCCACCGGTATCTCTAACCCAAGCCAACTGTTGTAGGCCAGAATGGTAAGAATGAAGAGCAGACTATGCCAAGGGACATTAGATTCCTGGCTAAGACCCAAACTAAAACTTCTTTGGGTTTAGCCTGTGTAGGATCAGAGGATGGACTTTGAAGCAAGTGATTGACAGTCAATTCTCACTTTTAATGATTTCAATTCTTTCTTGGTCTCTGTTGGCTTTTCAACAAGTGACAGAAACGAGCTATGGTGGTGCAGTGGTTAGAGTGCATTACTGCAGGCTACTTCTGCTGATTGCTGGCTGACTGCAATTTGGCAGTTCGGGTCTCACCAGCTCAAGGTTGACTCATCCTTCCATCCTTCCAAGGTCAGTAAAATGAGAACCCAGATTGTTGGGGGCAAGAGGCTGACTCTGTAAACTGCTTAGAGTGGGCTGGAAAGCACAAGTCAAAAAGAGGGCTGTGAAAATATTTACAGACCTCTTGCATCCTGGACATAAATTGTCTCAACTCCTACCCTCAAAACGATGCTATAAAACACTGCACACCAGAACAACTAGACACAAGGACAGTTTTTCCCCCATGGCATCACTCTGCTAAACAAATAATTCCCTCCACACTGTCAAACTAGTTACTAAGTCCGCACTACTATTAATCTTCTCATTGTTCCTATCACCCAAGACAAATTCCTTGCATGTCCAATCATACTTGGTCAATAAAGAATTCTATTCTATTCTGTTCTGTTCTATTCTATTCTATTCTATCTATTCTACTCTACTCTACTCTACTCTACTCTACTCTACTCTACTCTACTCTACTCTACTCTACTCTACTCTACTCTACTCTACTCTACTCTATTCTTTGATGTACACTGAGAGCATATGCACCAAGACAAATTCCTGGTGTGTCCAATCACACTTGGCCAATAAAGAATTCTATTCTATTCTATTCTATTCTATTCTATTCTATTCTATTCTATTCTATTCTATTCTATTCTATTCTATTCTATTCTATTCTATTCTATTCTATTCTATTCACGTATACTGAGAGCGTATGCACCAAGACAAATTCCTTGTGTGTCCAATCACACTTGGCCAATAAAGAATTCTGTTCTGTTCTGTTCTGTTCTGTTCTGTTCTAGTCTAGTCTAGTCTAATCTAGTCTAGTCTAAGTTCTATTGCTATTAAGCAGTGATAGTTTGACATAGAGTGCCGTACTGACACAGCCAGTGTCCTTCTGTTTTGCGGGGTTGACATCATGACACCAGCTTCCTGTTTTACCTAACTCTCATTTAATAAAAAAGAAAAGAGAAGAAAAATGATTTAAGATGCTGATGCGAGAGATTTATTCAGGCTTATTTGCATGTAGGAGATTTATTCCGGTTCGTCCATGTGTTGAGATCAGACATCACAGCGCTGCGATGGGTCATCTAGTCGATAGTGTTCAAGTTCACATGTTTCTGGATTTCTCACCGTTGTGCACCCTTCAATTTTTCCAACACCACCATATCTTTGAAGGTGAGGGGGGAGAGGAGGTGGAAGAAGAGGAAGAAGGAGGGGTAATGATCACCCAATGCTGATTTTAATTGGCAAATAACATTACGATTATCTACCACTTTAGAAGTTGGAGAGGACTATTGAACTATTTCTGGGAGAAAGGTTGATTTGGCCAAAGGCTCCAGGTCACCAATCTCACATCTACTCACTAAGACCATGTCCACTTCCTCGAGGGCAACTGACTCAAACTTTTACCAGATAACGAGACTCCATCAGGATCTGCCCAGCTAAGGTCCAACTCTGAGGAAAGCTGAGATATTCTGCCTGAAAGATGGAATATTCCTCACGGCCACCCAGGAAAGGGTGGAGAAGTCATTACAGTTTCCTGTCCATTTGTCTTTCACCAGAAGGTAAGTCCTAAGGTAGGTTCTTACTTGCCCTCTTTGGCCTTACTTTTTGTCTGTCTCCAGCATCACTCTGGGCATCTCTAATGCAAAAGATTTATGTAGAAGGTCTGTTCTTTCTTTCTTTCTTTTTCTTTCTTTCTTTGTCTTTCTTTTCTTTCTTTCCTTCCTTCCTTCCTTCCTTCCTTTCTTTCTCTGTCTCTCTTTCTTTCTTTCTATATTTCTGTCTTTCTGTCTTTTTTCTGTCTACGTTTCTTTTCTTTTCTTTTCTTTTCTTTTCTTTTCTTTTCTTTTCTTTTCTTTTCTTTTCTTTTCTTTTCTTTTCTTTTCTTTTCTTTCTTCCTTCCTTCCTTTCTGTCTGTCTGTCTTTCCTTTCTTTCTGTCTGTCTGTCTGTCTTTTCTTTCTTTCTTTCTTTCTTTCTTTCTTTCTTTCTTTCTTTCTTTCTTTCTTTCTTTCCTTTCTTTCTTTCCTTTCTTTCTATCTTTCCTTCCTTCCTTCCTTCCTTCCTTCCTTCCTTCCTTCCTTCCTTCCTTCCTTCCTTTCTCTTTCAGAATACACGCTATCCCAATAAATCCCAATAAATACAATTGGCTAGTTTCTAATATTATGAAAAAGTAAAAAGTTGAGGGTAGATCTTAACGCCCTATTTTACTGCACCAAAGAAGTCAGACATCAATGCCTCCCCCCCCCACATTTTCTCTTATTTTTCCCCACTATCCACTTCCCTTTTTCCAACTTGACCTAATATTTGCTTTTCTATTCTTTTTGTAAATCATATTATAAATTAATGGAACTATGAATATAAAAAAATAAATGCTAGTAACTTAACCTAAGAGAAAATGTGCAAATTATTATCTCTGATGGTGGCCTGGAAGCTCTTCCTACCTGTCGCAGCAATCCATTCCAACTTTACCGCACCCGCATCTTAAACACTGATCTGTGTTCCAAGTGGACCCAATGAGATGCTTTCTCCCATCATGTCTATCAAGACATGTGCTTGGCCTCACTTCTTTACCTAACAAAAAAAGGATGTAAGAGTTGAAAGTTGAACCATCAACATAACCCACAATTCCTGAACTGTACTGAGAAACCTACTACTTTGAGAAATCTACCATTGGACAAATGTGACTAGTATACAAATTATCCGTACTCGATGCAAAGCAGTTTGTTTTATTGATTGATCAGTTTTGGAAGGACACCTGATGATCAAATGACTTCTACATTAATGCAAAAGGTGTTTCGTGGCCCAGTTCAGAGACCTTTAATGAAAGCTTGGCATGTAAAAATTAAGCCAGCAACATTTCTCCTGGCATTTTCTAAACCTTTGCAAGCAGTACAGCGATGATTTGCTCAAATGAATGAAGAGTTTGGTTACCATCTATAAACTCAACCTTAATGGGATCGAAAAAGCACCCTCCTTGACATGAAGTCAGCATGAGAGAGAAGATGATCAGGCTGAAGAAGACTTTCTGAGAAAGGGAAAGAAAAAAGAAAGACTAAGCCATGAGAGATATTACTAGTTGTTTGAGCAACTGACTGTTCAAAGTTTTACAAAAGTCCTGTTTGATAATGCGATGTTGTCCATGAACTTTAGGAGAAGCCCTCTGGATTACATTTATCGTCTTGTGCAAGTGTGGAGTTTAATCCCTGTTGCACAAGAAGGTCAACTGGAAAATCTCCCTCCCCTCTTTGTGCCAGCTGCACACAATCCAGGATACTGAATATTTAAACCATTTGTTCATCCACCTAGTAGTACTCAGGATGGAATAATTTTCAGTCCTCACCCCACCCTCCGGAGGGAAAACATTGGTATCATTGGGATTGACCCTACCACCACAGATGTGCCTCAGTTTCCTTCCCTTCACATACCTTCTTCTACCTGGGATGATTTGTGGGAGGAAATGACAATCGTGACTCTCTATTCCTGACTTGATTTGTCCTCCATACAAATACTGCATTTCTGCATTTGTGTATCTATCTGTAATACTGTTAAATAACGAGAATATAAACTCTGCTTTTGAGTCCTTGCCCAAAAATTAGACCAGCAATATCTGGATTCTAAACTTATCTCACCCAACCCAAAATGTAATTCCTTCGTTTTGCAAAGAGTTCAGTTTGTCCTATCTCTATTTTGGAGTTCTAAAGAAGATCTAATGACTTATGATCTTCATTTCTTTCTTCCTTTATTGTATCTAAATAATGTACAGAGTATTTCTTCCACTATTATAACCACAGTTACAACTCTCCTATTTCTGCATTTCTGCATTTGTATATCTATCTGTAATACTCTTGAATAACTAGAATATAAACTCTGCTTTTCTTTAAAAAATAAACTCTGCTTTTGAGTCCCTGCGCA
This sequence comes from Coluber constrictor foxii, assembly GCA_038048745.1. NCBI lineage: Eukaryota > Metazoa > Chordata > Lepidosauria > Squamata > Colubridae > Coluber > Coluber constrictor. The sequence continues at coordinate 300,978 of JAWJVD010000101.1, read as the reverse complement.
AAAATTAGACCAGCAACATCTGGATTTTAAATTTATATCACATACCCCGAAATTTAATTCCTTGGTTTTGCAAACAGTTCTTTTTGTCCTGTCTCTATTTTGGAGTTCTGAAGAAGCATCTGATGATGTTTGATCTTCATTTCTTTCTTCCTTTATTGTATCTAAATAATGTACAGAGTATTTCTTGCACTATTATAACCACAGTTACAACTCTCAGTTCTGCTTGGAGAGTATGACTGTCCCAAAGGGACCATTTCATTCTTCCAGCCATTCTCTTTTCACACCCAAGTCAGTTCAAGCTCCTCTTGCAAATGAAGATTAAACCATTTTACTTACCATCCTGGCTTTCGGGGAGACCCGGGAAACTCTTGGTAGGGAGGAAGGACAAGGAGGAGCACTTCTCTCTGAGGCCAGCAAGGAATCTGCTCCTCCAATTTATACAAAAACCAAGACCGCCCCTTGTGCAATTTTTTTTTAAAAAAAATGCTGAGTGAAAGTTTTGTCAGAATAGCCACTGCCAGAAGGAAAACATTTGCTCGTTGACTAATTTGTGTTTGTTTTGGAGATGTGATAAAGGGAAAGTATTTCATCAATTTTAGGACAAAATGGCTAGAAAAAGACCAAATTACGGTGAGATTGAAAGCATCCAGCAGAATGTGAGAAGTTGAACGACCCAGATGTGCATCTTCCTCCCCATCTTCTCCCAAAATGAACCCTACCCATTTTGAAGATTGTAGGCCATCCAGCAATTGGTTGTCTTACTCGTGGGAGTGGGGCTTACTCTCATTACTTTCTGGGGACTCCCAAACCAAAATTAAGCATTTTAGAGCTTTGGTAATATCCTCTGAGTTCTGCCTTTATATGGTTTTCCTTGCATGCTTTTTATCTGTCCATTCAAATCTTCAAAAAGGCATTTGACAGAGTAGACTTGGTTTCCCTTCAGACTTTTTTCTCTCTTGGTTACAATCTCACATGTTTTTGTCCTGTGTTAGTCCTACCCACAGGCTCTCTGGCTCTGCTCAAGAGGAACTGAGGAATCCTATGGATTTCCTGCAGATTTCCTCCTCTTTCTGTTAAAGGTGCACAGAGTGCTTTGCCCCAATTCTTGGTCTTTAATGAGACAAAATTAATACTTTTTTTTTTTAAAAAATTGATTTATATGCCACTCTTCTCCAAAAACTCAGGGTGGCTTACAATGCGTTAAGCAATAGCCTTCATACTTTTGTATATTTATACAAAGTCAGCTTATTGCCCCCACAAACTGGGTCCTCATTTTACCTACCTTAGAAAGGATGGAAGGCTGAGTCACCCTTGAGCCTGGTGAGATTCGAACATGCAGTAATTGCAGACATCTGGTGTTTAATTACAATGCTTGGTCTGCAGAGCTATCCAGGCTCTTTCCAGGGATTCCAATATTCCAAGGTGGTTGATGGCCCAGAGCAGTAAGAGCAGCCTCCTGATCCAAGTAGGGTTGCAATTGGTGCACCAGACAAACCTGTGCAAAGGTCCCCCTAGCCACAGCTGTCAGATGTTGCTCTAATCTTAGCTGTGAGTCTAGGAGGTCACCCAAATTGCAAGCCCGTTCTGAGGGGGACAATTTCTCCCCCCCCCGAACCAAGTTGTATACCCCTCCTTCCATTTTTTAAAAATACCGTATTTTTCGGACTATAAGACACACCTACCTTTTTTGATGAGGCAAAGAAGAAAAAGAAATCTGCCTCTGAGCAATTTTGCCTCTTTGCAGCAAACAGCAAACAGCCTGCTTTACTTTCATTTTCGTTTTCAGCATAGCTTGATTAGCAGAAGGGGGAAAAAATCTGCCCAACAATTTAGCTTCTTGCAGCAAGCAGCAGAGCCCTGCGCAAAACAGCTGAGAGCAAATCAGCTGAGGTCAGGAAGCCGATCCAATCAACTTGTGCTAATTAAGCTGTGCTGAAACTGAAAGGAGCTGTTTTTTCTTGCTGTTTGCTGGCAAGGAGGTACCTGATGCGAGACAGAGGCCAAAGGATGGGGGCCAGTGGGCGGGCAGGGCTATATTCGGTATATAAGATGCACCTAAATTTTCACCCTCTTTTAGGGGGGGAAAAGGTGTGTCTTATACTCCGAAAAATACGGTATTTGACCTTTTTGCCACGTAACTGGTCAGAGAGCTGTTTGTGCACCTATGCTGGTCTCGTGTGGTATCTTTTCTTTTTCTTTCTTTGTAGTATTGTTCCAGACCTAAATATTCTCTTTTTCTACTTTCAACATTTGCCCATGGTAACTGTACCCTCAAGGATGTCCATAAAAGTCCTTTGGCTTTTTAAAGATTGTCATTCCCTGGGATGTGAGGTTGTGGTGGTGGGTCCATATGGGCCAACCTGCAGCTATAAAGGCATTTGAGACGAAGACTTGTGCGCAATTATTAATGTCATACAGCTGGGACCTTCTCTTAAGTTTGCACCACCAGATTTGTTTAATCCCAATTCCTAATCTTCTCAAATTTCCAGCCTAAACCAACTGTGGTAGGCCAGAACGGTAAGAACGAAGGGCAGACTATGCCAAGGGATATTCAAGGTTTAGCCTGCTTAGCATCAGAGGATGGACTTCAAAGAATGTTGAAGCGAGTGATTGACAGCGAATTCTCACTTCTAATGCTTTCAATTCTTTTTTAGTCCCTGTTGGCTTTTCAACAAGTGACAGGAATGCTTAAGCAGTGATCGTTTGACGTAGAGTGCCTTACTGACACAGCCAGTGTCCTTCTCTTTCGCGGGGTTGACATCATGACACCGGCTTCCTGTTTTACATAATTCTTATTTAATAAACACGACAAGACAAGAAAAAAGATTTAAGATGCTGGTGTAAGAGATTTATTCAGGCACATTTGCACATAGGAGATTTATTCCGGTTCGTCCATGTGTTGAGATCAGACATCACAGCGCTGCGATGGGTCATCTACTCGATAATGCTCATGTTCACATGTTTCTGGATTTTTCACCGTTGTGCACCCTTCAAAAACTGCAATGCCACCATATCTTTGAAGGGGAGGGGGAAAGGAGGTGGAAGAAGAGGAAGAAGGAGGGGTAATGGTCACTCAATGCTGATTTCAATTGGCAAATAACGCTACGATTATCTGCCACTTTAGAAGTTGGAGAGAACTATTGAACTATTTCTGGGAGAAAGGTTGATTTGACCAAAGTAGATGTGAGATCTCACCAATCTTACTAAGAACATGTCCACTTCCTCGAGGGCAACTGACTCAAACTTTTACCAGATAACAAGACTCCATCAGGATCTGCCCAGCTAAGGTCCAACTCTGAGGAAAGCTGAGATATTCTGCCTGAAAGATGGAATATTCCTCACGGCCACCCAGGAGAGCCTCCCCCACCTGCCCCTTACCCAAGAGACACCTGATCAGCCAAAATAGAGCTGCTGGACAGTTAGCTGTCAATGCAAAAAGGGTGGAGAAGTCATTACAGTTTCCTGTCCATTTGTCTTTCACCAGAAGGAAAATCCTAAAGTAGGTTCTTACTTGCCCTCTTTGGTCTCACTCTTTGTCTGTCTCCAGCATCACTCTGGGCATCTCTAATGCAGAAGATTTATGTAGGAGGTTTGGCCTTTCCTTTCCTTTCCTTTCCTTTCCTTTCCTTTCCTTTCCTTTCCTTTCCTTTCCTTCCTTCCTTCCTTCCTTCCTTCCTTCCTTCCTTCCTTCCTTTCTTTCTTTCTTTCTCTCTCTCTCTTTCTTTCTTTCTATGTTTCTTTCTTTCTGTCTTTTTTCTGTCTACGTTTTATTTCTTTTCTTTCTTTCTTCCTTTCTTTCCTTCCTTCCTTCCTTCCTTCCTTCCTTCCTTCCTTCCTTCCTTCCTTCCTTCCTTTCTCTCTCTTTCTTTCTTTCTTTCTTTCTATATTTCTTTCTTTCTGTCTTTTTTCTGTCTACGTTTTATTTCTTTTCTTTCTTTCTTCCTTTCTTTCCTTCCTTTCTTTCCTTCCTTCCTTCCTTCCTTCCTTCCTTCCTTCCTTCCTTCCTTCCTTCCTTTCTTTCTTTCTTTCTCTCTCTCTCTTTCTTTCTTTCTATTTTTCTTTCTTTCTGTCTTTTTTCTGTCTACGTTTTATTTCTTTTCTTTCTTTCTTCCTTTCTTTCCTTCCTTTCTTTCCTTCCTTCCTTCCTTCCTTCCTTCCTTCCTTCCTTCCTTCCTTCCTTCCTTCCTTCCTTTCTCTCTCTTTCTTTCTTTCTCTCTCTCTCTTTCTTTCTTTCTATTTTTCTTTCTTTCTGTCTTTTTTCTGTCTACGTTTTATTTCTTTTCTTTCTTTCTTCCTTTCTTTCTTTCTTTCTTTCTTTCTTTCTTTCTTTCTTTCTTTCTTTCTTTCTTTCTTTCTTTCTTTCTTTCTTTCTTTCTTCCTTCCTTCCTTCCTTCCTTCCTTCCTTCCTTTCTTTCTGTCTGTCTTTCCTTTCTTTCTTTCTTTCCTTTCTTTCTTTCTTTCTTTTCTTTCTTTCTATCTTTCCTTCCTTCCTTCCTTCCTTCCTTCCTTCCTTCCTTCCTTCCTTCCTTCCTTCCTTCCTTCCTTCCTTCCTGTCTTTTTTTCTGTCTATGTTTTTTTCTTTTCTTTTCTTTTCTTTCTCCCTCTCTCTCTCTCCCTCCCTCCCTCCCCCTCTCTCTCGGAATACATGCTATCCCAATAAATGCCTGTGGCTTATAGAATTGGCTAGTTTCTAATATTATGAAAAAGTAAAAAGTTGAGGGTAGATCTTAATGCCTTATTTTACTGCACCAAAGGAGTCGGACATCAGTGCCTCCCCCACTCCCACATTTTCTCTTTCTTTCCCCCAATATCCACTTCCCTTTTTCCAACTGGACCTAATATTTGCTTTTCTATTCTTTTTGTAAGTCATATTATAAATTAATGGAACTATGAATATAAAAAAATAAATGCTTCTGGCTTAACCTAAGAGAAAACGTGCAAATTATTATCTCTGATGGTGGCCTGGAAGCTCTTCCTACCTGTCACAGCAACGCATTCCATCTTTATGGCATGAGCATCTTAAACAAGGATCTGTGTTCCAAGTGGACCCAAGGAGATGCTTTCTCCCATCATGTGTATCAAGACATGTGCTTGGCGTCACTACTTTACCTAACAAAAAAAAGATGGAAGAGTTGAAAGTTGAACCATCAACATAACCCACAATTCCCGAGCTGTACTGAGAAACCTACTACTTTGAGAAATCTACCATTGGACAAATGTGACTAGTATACAAATTATCCGCACTCGATGCAAAGCAGTTTGTTTGATTGATTGATCAGTTTTGGAAGGACACCTGATGATCAAATGACTTCTACATTAATGCAAAAGATGTTTTGTGGCCCAGGTCAGAGACCTTTACTGAAAGTTTGGGGTGTAAAAATTAAGCCAGCAACATTTCTCCTGGCATTTTCTAAACCTTTGCAAGCAGTACACCGATGATTCGCTCAAATGAATAAAGAGTTTGGTTACCATCTATAAACTCAGCGTTAAAGAGACCCACAAAACATGCTCCTTGACATGTAGTCAGCATGAGAGAGAAGATGACCAGGCTGAAGAAGACTTTCTGAGAAAGGGAAAGAAAAAAGAAAGAATAAGCAGCGAGAAATCTTACTAATTGTTTGAGCAACTGACTGTTCAAAGTTTTACAAAAGTCCTGTTTGATAATGCAATGTTGTCCATGAACTTTAGGAAAAACCCTCTGGTTTACGTTTACCATCTTGTGCAAGTTTAATCCCTGTTGCACAAGAAGGTCAACCTGGAACATCTCCCTCCCCTCTTTGTGTCAGTTGCACACAATCCAGAATACTCAACATCTCAATCATTTGTCCATCCACCTAGTAGTCCCCAGGATGGAATAATTTCTAATCCTTCCTCCCTCTGGAGGCAAAACTCTCCATTGGCATCATTGGGATTGACACCCCAGCCCCCACACACAGATGTGCCTTCGCCCCACTTCAGTTTCCTCCCCTTTTCTTTTCCTCCCACAAAGGCAGGCTTTGTGGGAGGAAAACGGCAATCCTGACTCTCCATTCCTGACTTGATATGTCCTCCGTACATTTCTGCATTTGTGTATCTATCTGTAATACTGTTAAATCATGAGAATATAAACTCTGCTTTTGAGTCCTTGCCCAAAAATTAGACCAGCAATGTCTGGATTCTAAACTCATCTCACCCAACCCAAAATGTAATTCCTTGGTTTTGCAAAGAGTTCAGTTTGTCCTATCTCTATTTTGGAGTTCTAAAGAAGATCTAATGACTTCTGATCTTCATTTCTTTCTTCCTTTTTGTATCTAAATAATGTACAGAGTATTTCTTCCACTATTATAACCACAGTTACAACTTCCAGTTCTGCTGCGAGAGCATGACTATCCCAGAGGGACCATTTCATTCCTCCAGCCATTCTCTTTTCACACCCAAGTCAGTTCAAGCTCCTCTTGCAAATGAAGATTAAACCGTTTTACTTACCATCCTGGCTTTGGGAAAGACCCAGGAAACTCTTGGTAGGGAGGAAGGACAAGGAGGAGCACTTCTCTCTGAGGCCAGCAAAGAATCTGCTCCTCCAATTTATACAAAAACCAAGACCGCCCCTTGTGCAATTTTTTTAAAAAAAAATACTGAGTGCAAGTTTTGTCAGAATAGCCACTGCCAGAAGGAAAACATTTGCTCATTGACTAATTTGTGTTTGTTTTGGAGATGTGATAAAGGGAAAGTATTTCATCAACTTTAGGACAACATGGCTAGAAAAAGACCAAATTATGGTGAGATTGAAAGCATACAGCAGAATGTGAGAAGTTGAAACAGCCAGATGTGCATCTTTCTCCCCACCTTCTCCCAAGATGAACCCTACTCATTTTGAAGATTGTAGGCCATTGCTTGTCCTACTCTTGGAAGTGGGACTTACTCTCATTACTTTCCAGGGACTCCCAAACCAAAATTCAGCATTTTAGAGCTTTGGTAATATCCTCTGAGTTCTGCCTTTATATGGTTTTCCAGGCATGCTTTTTATCTGTCCATTCAAATCTTCAAAAAGGCATTTGACAGAGTAGACTTGCTTCCCCTGCAGGCTCGTTCTCTTTTGGTTACAATCTCTGTTGTTTTTGTCCTTTGTTAGTTCTACCCACAGGCTCTCTGGCTCTGCTCAAGAGGAACTGAGGAATCCCATGGATATCCTGCAGATTTCCTCCTCTTTCTGTTAAAGGTGCACAGAGTGCTTTGCCCCAATTCTAGGTCTTAATGAGACAAAATTTCTACTTTCCAGGAATTCCAATATTTCAAGGTGGTTGATGGCCCAGAGCAGTAAGAGGCTTACATAATTCTCTGCTTCCTTCTTGTGCAATTCTTTGCACTGGCCACAAATGTGGCTGCAAACCACTTCCAAAACATAGGGCATTTAATGCTTCTCAAGAAATGTGCACCCAATCTTGGGTATAGTTAAGGACTTCTTATTGAATGAAACAAAATTGATATTATATATGATTACAGCAGCTAGATTATTGATTGGACAATATTTGAAAAAAGATATTCTACCTACTATTGAAGAATGGACTGACACAGGGCAGACTATGCCAAGGGATATTCAAGGTTTAGCCTGCTTAGCATCAGAGAATGGACTTCAAAGAATGTTGAAGCGAGAGATTGACAGCAAATTCTCACTTTTAATGCTTTCAATTCTTTTTTAGTCCCTGTTGGCTTTTCAACAAGTGACAGGAATGCTTAAGCAGTGATCGTTTGACGTAGAGTGCCTTACTGACACAGCCAGTGTCCTTCTGTTTTGCGGGGTTGACATCATGACACCGGCTTCCTGTTTTACATAATTCTTATTTAATAAACACGACAAGACAAGAAAAAAGATTTAAGATGCTGGTGCAAGAGATTTATTCAGGCTCATTTGCACATAGGAGATTTATTCCGGTTCGTCCATGTGTTGAGATCAGACACCACAGCGCTGCGATGGGTCATCTAGTCGATAATGCTCACGTTCACATGTTTCTGGATTTATCACCGTTGTGCACCCTTCAACAACTCCAATGCCACCATATCTTTGAAGGGGAGGGGGGAAAGGAGGTGGAAGAAGAGGAAGAAGGAGGGGTAATGGTCGCTCAATGCTGATTTCGATTGGCAAATAACACTACGATTATCTGCCACTTTAGAAGTTGGAGAGAACTATTGAACTATTTCTGGGAGAAAGGTTGATTTGACCAAAGTAGATGTGAGATTTCACCAATCTCACATCTACTAAGACCATGTCCACTTCCTCGAGGGCAACTGACTCAAACTTTTACCAGATAACAAGACTCCATCAGGATCTGCCCAGCTAAGGTCCAACTCTGAGGAAAGCTGAGATATTCTGCCTGAAAGATGGAATATTCCTCACGGCCATCCAGGAAAGCCTCCCCCACCTGCCCCTTACCCAAGAGACACCTGATCACCCAAAATAGACCTGCTTGACAGTTATCTGCAAAGGCAGAGAAATAATTACTCTCCTATCCCTGTCATCAGAAGGTATGTCCTAAGATAGGTTCTCACTTGTCATCTTTGTCTGCCTCCAGCCGCTCTCTACGTTTCTGTAATACAGAAGAGTTATGTAGAAGGCTTATCCATGTATACCTGTGCTATCTCAATTAATATTTCTGTCTTAACTTAAGAGAAAACATCATCATCTTTTAACGACCCCATAATCCCTACTGGGGTGGAATCTGGGCAACTGAATGGAGCTGAGTGTTTACTGGCCAAATGCCCTTCCTGTCACCAATGAGGAGTTATATTCAGCAGATATATTCTCATCGGGCTCAGAGAGAGAAATATCTGCCTCTATTTAGGATTGAACTCCCAGCCTCCTGATTGTGAGGCAAGAACTCTACCTCTAGGCCACTGCACCTGAGAGACAGTGGCCTAGAGGCCACTGACTAACCTGAGAGACAATATGAAGAACTTAATATATGTGATGGTGGTCTGGAACCTCTTCCTACCTGTGGCAGCACGACATTCCACCTCCACGGCACTCGCATCTAAAACAATGAGCTGTGTTCCAAGTGGACCCAATGAGATATTTCCTCCCATCATAGACATCAACACATGTGGTGGGTTTCACCACTTTACCTGAGAAAGAAGAAAGGAAGAGTTGAAAGTTGAACCTGCAGCAGAATCCAAACTGCCAAACTGTTGCAAGAAATCTCCTACTAGAGTTGGAGATTACGACCAGAAATCTACTATTGGTTAAATGTGACAAAGTCTGTAGAGATTCTCAGTCATCCAGGTCATAGTTGTCCCAAAGATGGGTCAAAAATCACCTGGATGACTGAGAATCTCTACAGACTTTTAGCTATAAAATTTGGGAAGGACACCCTTGGAATAGTATGGGAGTAGGAATGGATTTCCAGAAGAAAAATGGCAGACTACAGGAACCATTAGAATTACTTGGGTGATCCTCCCAAGTGTCTCAACCACCCTCTAAAAGGATGCATATGACCAGCTGTCTGCAAGGAATTTAAATCCTTCCATTCCCCACCATCCAGTCAGAGCTGAAGAAGCTTCTTGGATGAGAACTGAAATGTCTTCAAAGAAAAAAACAAGAAAATCCAGTTGCCTCTTGAGAAAAACCACCTTTGGGATAAATGTGACAAGTTTATTAATTCTCTGCATTGACTGACTACCATTTAATGAATGATTAGACTTGTAAGGAGCTCTGATGATCAAACATCTTCTGCATGAACACCGTCGGTGTTTCCTGGCCCACTTCAGGGAAAACCTGGGTTGTAAAAATTAAGCCCACAACGTTTCTCCCTGCATTACTAAACCTTGGCAAACAGTACAGCGATCAATGGTTCAAATGTATAAAGAGTTTGGTTACCATCTATAAACTCAACCTTAAAGGGATCCACAAAGCACGCTCCTTGACATGTAGCCAGCATGAAAGATAAGATGATCAGGCTGAAGAAGACTTTCTGAGAAAGGGAAAGGGAAAAAAAAAAGAATAAGCAGTGAGAGATCTTACTAATTGTTTCAGAAACTGGCTGTTCAAAGTCTTTCTAATTCCCCTCCGATAATACAATGAAGTTCATGAAATTTGGAACAAGCCCACTAGGTTAAGTTTACCATCTTGTGCAAGTGTGCACTTCGGTCTCTGTTGCACAAGAGGGTCAGCCTGGAATATCTCCCTCCTCTTTTTGTGCCAGCTGCACACAATCCAGGATACCATCACAGATGTACCTTATCTCCACATCAGTTTCCTTCCCTTTTCATATCTTCTTACACCTGGGATGCTTTGTGGGAGGGAAGTAACAATCTGATTCTCTATTCCTGACTTGATATGTTCTCCGTACAAATAGCGCATTTCTGCATTTGTGTATCTATCTGTAATACTGTTAAGTAACTAGAAAATAAACTCTGCTTTTGAGTCCTTGTCCAAAAATTAGACCAACAATGTCTGGATTTTAACCTTATCTCACCCCACCCCACCCCCAAATGTAATTTATTGGTTTTGCAAACAGTTCTGTTTGCCCTATCTTTATTTTGGAGTTATGAAGAAGCATCTGATGACATAAACTTCAAAATATCACTATAGAGCACTGTACACCAGAACAGCTAGACACAAGAACAATTTCTTCCTGAGCCACATCACTTTGCTAAACAAATAATTCTCTCGACACTGTCAAAGTAGTTACTAAGTCTGCACTACTATTAATCTTCTCATTGTTCCTATCACCCAACTCCTCTCACTTATGACTGTATGACTCTTAACTTTGTTGCTGGTATCCTCACGATTTATATTGACTGTTTCCTAATATGATTTGATTGCTTATTTGTTCCCTATGACTATCATTAAGTGTTGTGCCTTATGATTTTTGACGAATGTATCTTTTCTTTTTATGTACACTGAGAGCATATGCACCCAAGACAAATTCCTTGTGTGTCCAATCACACTTGGCCAATAAAGAATTCTATTCTATTCTATTCTATTCTATTCTATTCTATTCTATTCTATTCTATTCTATTCTATTCTAGTCTAGTCTAGTCTAGTCTAGTCTAGTCTAGTCTAGTCTAGTCTAGTCTAGTCTAGTCTAGTCTAGTCTAGTCATCTGATCTTCATTTTTTTCTGCCTTTATTGTATCTAAATAATGTACAGAGTATTTCTCCCATTATTACAACCACAGCTACAACTCGGTTCTGCTATAAGAGCATAACTGTCCCAAAGGAGCTACTTCACTCTCCAGCCATTTTCTTCTCACACCCAAGTTAGTTAAAGCTCTTCTTACAAATGAAGAATAGACCATTTTACTTACCATCCTGGCTTTCAGGGAGACCCAGGAAACTCTCAGTAGGGAGGAAGGACAAGGAGCAGCACTTCTCTCTGAGGCCAGCAAGGAATCTGCTCCTCCAGTTTATACAAAAACCAAGACCGCCCCTTGTGCAATTTTTTTTTTTAAATGCTGAGTGAAAGTTTTGTCAGAATAGCCACTGCCGGAAGAAAAACATTTGCTCATTGACTAATTTGTGTTTGTTTTGGAGATATGATAAAGGGAAAGTATTTTGTCAGCTTTAGAACAACATGGCTAGAGAAAGACCAGGTTATGGTGAGATTGAAAGCATCCAGCAGAATGTGAGAAGTTGAACCAGCCAGATCTACAGCTTCCTCCCCACCTTCTCCCAAGATGAACCCTACCCATTTTGAGGATTGTAACCCAAAGTATTTGGCTGTCTATTCTTGGGAGTGGGACTTACTCTCATTACTTTCTGGGGACTCCCAAACCAAAATTAAGCATTTTAGAGCTTTGGTAATATCCTCTGAGTTCTGCCTTGATATGGTTTTCCTTGCATGCTTTTTATCTGTCCATTCAAATCTTCAAAAAGGCATTTGACAGAGTAGACTTGCTTTCCCTTCAGACTCTTTTCTCTCTTGGTTACAATCTCACATGTTTTTGTCCTGTGTTAGTCCTACCCACAGGCTCTCTGGCTCTGCTCAAGAGGAACTGAGGAATCCTATGGATTTCCTGCAGATTTCCTCCTCTTTCTGTTAAAGGTGCACAGAGTGCTTTGCCCCAATTCTTGGTCTTTAATGAGAGAAAATTTCTACTTTCTAGGAATTCCAATATTCCAAGGTGGTTGATGGCTCAGAGCAGTAAGAGGCTTCCATAATTCTCTGATTCTTTCTTATGCAATTCTTTGCACTGGCCACAAATGTGGCTGCAAACCACTTCCAAAGCATAAGGCATTTAATGCTTCTCAAGAAATGTGCACCCTATCTTTGTTTTAAGCAACAGGAATCTTTGATTGAGCGTGCATGACTTTCTTCCTGAAGCTTTTGGCTAAAGTCTCCAGTCCTATGCCATGTTTGTTTTTTTTCAAATGTTTAAATAGTCTGTTTGTTTGTTTTTCTTTTCTTGTCCGGCTATTTTTCCTGCTTCTCTGAACAATGTGACATACACAGTCTGTTTTTTCTCCACAGAGTCTTTCATATATGATTATACGTTTTGAGTCACATATTGATGATGGTTTTCAAATTTTACTTCACACCCTTTGTGTATCCCACAGTTTACTGAAAGTGGAGGGAATTACTGGGGAATATTAATAACTCATTGAACCACAGGTGTGTGTGTGTGTGGGGGGGGGGGGGGGTTAACATACCAGAGTTAAAACTTGTCAGTAAGAAAGACAAAACAAATCTTTTGTAGCCCCATAGTAAGACAGGTAGCAAATTAAAGTTAACTAATGAGGATGAGGATGAGGATAGTCATTATAATAGTGCCATTTAACTATGAAGTTTCTCTTGGACAACTCACTGAGTCCTCCTCAGATGTCAGCTCAGGGGAGGATGAGCCCATTCCTTGGCATGGCAGGAATGGCAGGAGTCGATTGATGGTTCTGAATGGCTGGCCGGAAGAGATTTGGAGAAGGCTACAGCTAGGAAAAGCTTGCAGTGGCAGATGGCCAGTGAAGAGGGGGAGGAACTGCTTCTGTACCTGATCTGAAAACCCATAGAGCAGAGAAAAGGCAGGAGCAATGGAGGTCAGCCAAACTACTCAAGAGGACAAGGCCTTGCCCGCCTTGATGGTTGCACCAGAAAGCTGGCTATTTATCACAGAGGACTTTCTGAGAAAGGGAAAGAAAAAAGAAAGAATAAGTCATGAGATATCTTACTAATTGTTTCAGAAACTGGCTGTTCAAAGTCTTTCTAATTCCTCTCTGATAATTCAATGAGGTTCATGAACTTTGGAACAAGCCCTCTAGGTTAAGTTTACCATCTTGTGCAAGTCTGCAGTTCAGTCTCTGTTGCACAAGAGGGTCAGCCTGGAACATCCCTCTCCCCTCTTTGTGTCAGCTGCACACAATCCAGGATTTACCCAAATATCTCAACACTTTAATAGAGGTTAATAGATTAACAGATTTGGAAAGAACCCTAGTCAACCTCCCCACCCAAGCAGGAGGCCCTAGATCATTTCTGACAGAGGATAGTCCAGTTCCTTCTTGAAAGGTTCCAGTTATGAAGCTCCCACAACTTCTGAAGGCAACTTCTGTTCCATGGGTTGATGGTTCTCACTGTCAGAAAATATCTTCTTATTTCTATGTTTAATCTCTCTTTGTTCAGTTTCCATCCATTATTCCTTGTCTGGACTTCAGGTGCTTTAAAAAATAGATTGACAGCCCTTCAAATATTGGAAGACTGCTATTGTGTCTCCCCTGGTCCTTCTCTTCACTAGACTGGCCATGCCCAGTTCCTGCAAGCATTTATCATATGCTTTAGCCTAAACATCCTGGTTGCTCTTCTCTGCGCTCTTTCCAGAGTCTCAACATTTTTTTTATAGCGTGGTGACCAAAACTGGATGCAGGATTCTAGGTGTGATCTTACCAAGGCTTTATAGAGTGGTATTAGCAACTCACTTGATCTTGATTGTACCCCTCTGTTAATGCAATTTAGGATTGCATTGTTTTTTTTACCTGCCTTTGTTTATCTAATTCTTTGTTTGTCCACCTCTCTAGCAGTCCTCACCCTGGAACGTCTTTCTTCCTTCTCCCCTCCAGAGGCAAAATTGCTGGGATTTACCCCACAGAGTGAAGGGAAATATGCCTTACCCAGATACATCCGTTTCTGCTCCTTTTTCAGGCCTTTTCCCACCCATGATGCTTTGTCCATCTTGACTCTGTGCCCCTGAGTTGTCATGTCCCTCACACCAAAAGTACATTTCAGTATTTGTGTGTCTGTCATTAATCCTTCCAAATAGCTAGAAGGTTCACTCTGCTTTGAAGCCCTTGTCCCAAAATTAGACCATCAACCTCTGGATTTCAAACTCATCCCACTGACCCCAAAATGCAACCAATTGGTTTTGCAAATAGTTCTTTCTGGCCTATGTCCCTTTTGGACTTGTAAAGAAACTCTAAAAGTTTGATTTCTTCCTGTATTTCTATCTTAATTTGATCTAAATAACATATAGAATGAACCTCTGATTATTTTCTCCACAGTTACAACCTCGTACATTGACTGTCCCCAAGGGCCCCCTCCTTCCTCCGGCCCTTCCCTTCTCACATCCAAGGAAATTGGGCTCCAGTTGGAAGCGAAGAACAAACCATTCTACTTACCATCTTGGCTCCGGGGGAGACCCAGGAAACTCTTGGTAGGGAGGAAGGACAAGGAGCCGCACTTCTCTCTGAGGCCTGCAAGGAATCTGCTCCTCCAATTTAAATTAAAACCAAGACCGCCCCTTCTGCAATTTTCCTTAAAAAAATATTCTGAGTGAAGGTTTTGGAAAAATATCCACTTTCAGAGGGAAAACATTTGCTTTACAAATAGTTTTGTGTTTGTTTTGCAGATGGGATCAAGGGCAAGCATTTCATCAGCTTCAGATCCACCTGGCTAGAAAAAGGCCATATGACGGAGAGATTGAAGATCTCCAGCAGAATGTTAGAAATGGAAATGGCCAGATGTGCAGCCTCCAGCCCAGATTCCCCCAAGATGACCCCTACCCAGATTGAGTACTCAGGACAGTAGACCACCAGGTGATGTGCTGTCCTCTCGGAAGTGGGATTCACTCTCACTCTTCCCCAGGGACTCCCAAGCCAGAATGGGGCATTTGAGAGCCTCAGGAATGTCCTCTCTTGATATGGCTTTCCCTGCAGGCTCCTTGTGGGTCACACTCTCGGGGGTTTCTGTCCTGCATTAAAACTGCCCACTTGCTCTCTGGCTCTGCCATACCTTGCCGTACTGCATGGCTGACATAATGACTTGAGCTTCATATTTTACATAACTGTTATTTAATAAAAAGAAAAGGCAAGAAAAACGGTTTTAGATGCTGATTTGAGAGATTTATTCAGGTTCATTTACACATGAGAGATTTATTGTAGTTTGTCCACGCGAAGAGATCAGACATCACAGCGCTGCATTGGGTCATCACTTCTATAATATTCATATTCACATGTCACTTCATTCAGCACCGATTTGCACCCTGGAATCTCTTTAATTTCTCTATGAAGGAGGGGAAAAAAGGGAGGAGGAGGAGGAATTAGGAGAGGCCATGATCAGTCAAAGTTTCAGATGGCAGTTCTGTCTTTATTGTATCTAAATAATGTAAAGTATTTCTCCCATTTTTGTAGCCACAGCTATGACTCTTGGTTCTGCTATGAGAGCATGACGGTCCCAAAGGACCACCACATTCCTCCAGGCAGTCTAGTCAAGATTGAGCAAAAGCCCCCCTAACCATGGCTGCCACCAGCTCCTTCAGCATCAGCTGTGAGTTTAAGAAGACCCTCCCCCAAATTGTGTAACAGTTCAATCTGGGGGAGTGCCAACCAATATAGAGCCAAAGGTGATATATGAACAGGTCCTTTGGACAGGGAATAAAAACCTACACCCAATCTATGATGCCATAGTTGAATCAAAACTGCTTCCTCCTCATCCTTTAAGGGCCTCCAGGTACTTGGCCAGAACCATCACAGCATCATCTATTTGAGTAGAGGTAGATTATTAACTGGGGATCACCTGCATATTGGTTCTGCACCCAATAGTGATAGGATGACTTCCCCCCAAACTCCATGTAGAGGTTGAAAAGGAGAGGTGGGAGTCTTGATCCCTCAGATGTCCACGTTGTGGAGGATGTGACTTCTCCTTCTCTGCCAGCACCAACTGGAACTGTCCATGGTGGAAAGAAGAGAACTACTGAAAATAATGTCTCCCAGAAAGGAGGTCCAGGAGGGAACCATGGTTGATGGCATTGAAAGTCACTGAGAGGTCCAGAAAAGCCAGAATGGTTGCATTTCTCCATCCCAGGCTCTCCAAAGAATGTCAACAAGTATCACTGATGACATTTCAATTCTATGTCCCACTCTGAAACCAGAGTTAAAGGAATCTGGGAATTTGCTTCAGCTTGGTCCCTTTGTATACTCTCTCAAGAACTGCATGAAAGTTATCTGTTGGGTCTAAGGATGGCCTCTTAAGACATCAGGAGTTTCACCCCCTTGTACAGAGAGGGCTTAAATATCCTCCGATTAACCACTTGCTTTCTCCCAGGAGGGTCAAGGTCACCAATCTCTCACCTACTAAGACTATGTCTAGTTCGTCAGGAGCAACTGGCCAAAATTTTCCTAGATAACAAGGATCATCCAGGATCTGTCCAGCTAAGAACCAACTCTGAGGAAAGCTGAGCTCTATCTGAGAGATGGAATATTTTTTGCACTGGAAAGCCTCACCCACCACCCGTGTACCAAGGAGGGACCTGATCATCCAAAATAGGGCTGCTGGTCAGTTATCTGTCAATAGAAAAAGGGTGGAGAAATCATCACAGTTTCCTGTCCATTTGACTTTCACCAGAAGGTAAATCCTAAGGTTGGTTCTTACTTGCCCTCTTTGGCCTTACTCTTTGTCTGCCTTCAGCAGGACTCTGGACATCTCTAATGCAGAAGATTGATGTAGAAGGTCTTTTCTTTCCTTCCTTCCTTCCGTCTTCCTTTCTTTCTGTTTATCAGTCTTTCCTTCCTTCCTTCCTTCCTTCCTTCCTTCCTTCCTTCCTTCCTTCCTTCCTTCCTTCCTTCCTTCCTTCCTTCCTTCTTCTTCCTTTCTTTCTTTCTTTCTTTCTTCCTTTCTTTCTTTCTTTTTTTCTTTCTTTCTGAATATGTGCTATCTCAACAAATTCCTGTGGCTTATAGAAATGGCTAGTGTCTTTTATAATGAAAAAGTAAAAAGTTGAGCGTAGATCTCAATGCCTTATTTTACTGCACGAAACGAAGTTTGAAGTCAATGCTTTCCTCCCCTTGCTTTCTCCGACTATCCATTTCCCTTTTTCCTTTCCAAATTGGCCTAATGTTTCCTTCTCTATTCTTTTTGTATGCAGTATTATATGTCATAAGAAAACTATGAATATGAAAAAATAAATGCTTGTGGCTTAATGTAAGAGAAAATGTGCAAATTATTATCTCTGATGGTGGCCTGGAAGCTTGACGTACTGGTGGCAGCAATCCATTCCATTTTTACCATAGTAGCACCTAAAACAATCCTTTGCGATCCAAGTGGACCCAATGAGATGCATTTTCCGATCATAGCGATCAATACATATGTTTGGCGGCACATATTGACCCGAGAAGGAAGAACAGAAGAGTTGTCCCAAGGGGTCCCCTCATTCCTCTGGCCGTTCCCTTCTCCCGGCCAAGGAAATTGGGCTCTGATTGGAAGCGAAATACAAACCATTCTACTTACCATCTTGGCTCCGGAGGAGACCCAGGAAACTCTTGGTAGGGAGGAAGGACAAAGAACTGCACTTCTCTCTGAGGCCAGCAAGGAATCTGCTCCTCCAATTTAAATTAAAAACCAAGACCTCCCCTTCTGCAATTTTCTTTTAAAAAATATTCTGAGTGAAGGTTTTGGCAAAATATCCACTTTCAGAGGGAAAACATTTGCTTTACAAATAGTTTTGTGTTTGTTTTGCAGATGGGATCAAGGGCAAGCATTTCATCTGATTCAGATCCACCTGGCTAGAAGAAGACCAAATGATGGAGAGATTGAAGATCTCCAGCAGAATGTGAGAAGTTGAAATGGCCAGATGTTCAGCCTCAACCAAGCTTCCGCCAAGATGCCCCCTACCCATATTGAGTACTCAGGATAGTAAACCACCAGCTGATATGCTGTCCTCTCGGAAGTGGGATTAACTCTCACTCTTTCCCAGGGACTCCCAAGCCAGAATGAGGCATTTGAGATCCTTAGGATATGGCTTTCCCTGCAGGCTCCTTGTGGGTGACAATCTTGGGGGTTTCTGTCCTGCATTAAAACTGCCCACTTGCTCTCTGGCTCTGCCATACCTTGCCGTACTGCATGGCTGACATTATGACATGGGCTTCATATTTTACAGAACTGTTATTTAATAAAAAGAAAAGGCAAGAAAAACGGTTTTAGATGCTGATTTGAGAGATTTATTCAGGTTCATTTACACATGAGAGATTTATTGTAGTTTGTCCACGCGAAGAGATCAGACTTCACAGCGCTGCGTTGGGTCATCGAGTTTATAGAATTCATGTTCACATGTCACACGATTTAGCACCCGTTTGCAATCTGGAATCTCTTTAACATTTCTTTGAAGGAGGAAATATAGGGAGGAGGAGGAGGAAGGAGGAGAGACCATGGTCAGTCAAAATTTCAGATGGCATTTCTGTCTTTATTGTATCTAAATAATGTACAGAGTATTTCTCCCATTTTTGTAGCCACAGCTATGACTCTCGGTTCTGCTATGAGAGTGTGAGGGTCCCATATTCCTCCAGCCACTCTAGTCAAGATTGAGCAAAAGCCCCCCTAGTGAAGGATGTGACTTCTCCTCCACCAGCACCAACTGGAACTGTCCATGGTGGAAAGAAGAGAACAACTGAAAACAATGTCTCGGAGAAAGCTGGTTCAGGAGGGAAGCATGGTTGATGGCATTGAAAGTCACTGAGAGGTCCAAAAAAGCCAGAATGGTTGCATTTCTCCATCCCAAGCTCTCCAAATAACATCAAGTGTCACTGATGAGATTTCAATGCCATGTCCCACTCTGAAACCAGACTGAATTTGCTTCAACTTGTCCCTTTGTGCGCTCTTTCAACAATCTTCCTCAAAAAACGAAGATTGGAGACTGGATGAAAGTTGCCTGTTGGATCTAAGGAAGGCCTCTTAAGACAACAAGTGGTTTCAGCCTCTCTCTCTCTCTCTCTTTCTCTCTTTCTCTCTCTCTCTCTCTCTCTGTCTTCCTTCAATCCAGCTGTCCTTCCTTCCTTCCTTCCTTCCTTCCTTCCTTCCTTCCTTCCTTCCTTCCTTCCTTCCTTCCTTCCTTCCTTCCTTCCTTCCTTCCTTCCTTCCTTCCTTCCTTCCTTCCCTGATGTGTGCTACCTGAATAAATGGTTTCTTCCTCTTCTACAGAGAGGCATTAAATATCCTCAGATCAACCAGTTGCTCATTCCCAGGAGGGTCACTCATCTACTAAGACCATGTCTAGTTCTTGAAGAACAACTGGCCAAACTTTTCCTAGATAACAAGGTTCAACCAGAATCTGCCTGGCTAGGAACCAACTCTGAGGAAAGCTGAGCTCTATCTGAGAATGGAATATTTTTTTCACAGCCCCCCTGGAAAGCATCCCCCACCTCCCATGTACCAAGGAGGAACCTGAACACCCAAAATAGGGCTACCTGTTAGTTATGTGTCAATGCAAAAAGGGTGGAGAAGTCATTACACTTTTCTGTCCATTTCTCTTACATCAGAAGGTAAGTCCTAAGGTTGGTTCTTACTTGCCCTCTTTGGCCTTACTCTTTGTCTGTCTCCAGCAGCACTCTGGGGATCTCTAATGCAGAAGATTTATATTGAAGGTCTTTTCTTTTTTCCTTCCTTCCTTCCTTCCTTCCTTCCTTCCTTCCTTCCTTCCTTCCTTCCTTCCTTCCTTCCTTCCTTCCTTCCTTCCTTCCTTCCTTCCTTCCTTCCCTCCTTCCTTCCTTCCTTCCTTCTTTCTGAATATATGCTCTCTCAACAAATTCCTGTGGCTTATAGAAATAGCTGGCGTCTTTTATGATGAAAAAGTAAAAAGTTGAGCGTAGATCTCAATGCCTTATTTTACTGCACCAAAGGAAGTTGGAAGTCAATACTTCCCCCCCCTTGCTTTCTCCCGCTATCCATTTCCCTTTTTCCTTTCCAAATTCACCTAAAGTTTCCTTCTCTATTCTTTTTGTATGCAATATCATATGTCTAAAGAAAACTATGAATATTAAAAAATAAATGTTTGGGGCTTAAGGGAAAATGTGCAAATCAATGTATCTGATGGTGGACTTGAAACTCAACGTACTGGTGGCAACAGAACATTCCATCTTGACCACAGTGGCAGCTAAAACAATCCGCTGCGATCCAACTGGACCCAATGAGATGCATTTTCTGATCATAGAGATCAATACATATGTTTGGCGGCACATATTGACCTGAGAAGGAAGAACAGAAGAGTTGAAAGTTGAACCTGCAGCAGAATCCAAACCGCCAAGCTGTTGCAAGAAGCCTACTACTAGAGTTGAAGAATACTATCAGAAATCTACTATTGGATAAATGTGAAAAAGTCTATAAAGATTCTCAGTCATCCAGGTTATGGTTGTCCCGAAGATGGGTCAAAAATCACCTGGATGACTGAAAATCTCTACAGACCTTTAGCTATAAAATTTGGGATGGACACCCTTGGAATGGTGTGGGAGTAGGAATGAATTTCCAGAAGAAAAATTGCAGACTACTGGAATCATTAGAATTACTTGGGTGATCCTGAGGACACAGATAAACCTCCAAGTGCTTCAACCACCCTCTAAAAGGATGCAAATGGCCAGCTGTCTGCAAGGAATATCAATCCTTCCATTCCCCACCATCCAGTCAGAGCTGAAGAAGCTTCTGGATGTGAAGCAAAACATCTTCAAAGAAAAAACAAGAAAGTCCAGGTGCCTCTTGAGAAAAACCATCTTTGGGATAAATGTGACAAGTTTATTAATTCTCTGCATTGACTGACTACCATTTAATGATTGATTAGACTTGTAAGGAGTCCTGACAATCAAACATCTTCTGCATTAACACTGTTGGTGTTTCCTGGCCCACTTCAGTGAAAACCTGGGTTGTAAAAATTAAGCCCACAACATTTCTCCTGGCATTATTGAACCTTGGCAAAGACTACAGCGATTATTTGATTAAATGTATAAAGAGTTTGGTTACCAGGTGGAGCCATATTCTCAAATTCAACCACATAGCACGCTTGACACGTAACCAGCATGAGAGAGAAGACAATCAGGCTGAAGAAGACTTTCTGAGAAAGGGAAAGAAAAAATAAAGAATAAGTCACGAGAGACCTTACTAATTGTTTCAGAAACTGGCTGTTCAAAGTCTTTCTAATTCTCCCTCTGATAATTCAATGAGATTCATGAACTTTGGAACAAGCCCTCTAGGTTAAGTTTACCATCTTATGCAAGTGTGCAGTTCGGTCTCTGTTGCACAAGAGGGTCAGCCTGGAACATTTCTCTCCCCTCTTTGTGTCAACTGCACACAATCCAGGATACCTGAATATCTCAACACTTTAATAGAGGTTAACAGATTAACAGAGTTGGGGGGACTTCATAGGTCATTTAGTCAACCCTTCCACCCAAGCAGGATGCCCTAGACCATTTCTGACAGAGGGCAGTCCAGTCTCTTCTTGAAAGCTTTCAATGATGAAGCTCCCACAACTTCTGAAGGCAACTTCTGTTCCATCTGTGATGGTTCTCACTGTCAGAAATTTCCTCCTTATTTCTATGTTTAATCTCTCTTTGTTCAGTTTCCATCCACTATTCCTTGTCTGGACTTCAGGTGCTTTAAAAAATAGATTGACTCCGTCCTCTTTTGACAGCCCTTCAAATATTGGAAGACTGCTATTGTGTCTCCCCTGGTCCTTCTCTTGACTAGACTGGCCATGCCCAGTTCCTGCAAGCATTTATCATATGCTTTAGCCTAATCACCCTGGTTGCTCTTCTCTGTGCTCTTTCTTGAGTCTCAACATCTTTTTTATAGTGTGGTGACCAAAACTGGATGCAGGATTCTAGGTGTGATCTTACCAAGGCTTTATAGCGTGGTATTAGCAACTCACTTGATCTTGATTGTATCCCTCTGTTAATGCAATTTAGGATTGCATTGTTTTTTTTACCTGCCTTTGTTTATCTAATTCTTTGTTTGTCCACCTCTCTAGCAGTCCTCACCCTGGAACGTCTTTCTCCCCTCCAGAGGCAAAATTGCTGGGATTTACCCCACAGAGTGAAGGGAAATATGCCTTACCCAGATACATCCGTTTCTGCTCCTTTTTCAGGCCTTTTCCTACCCATGATGCTTTGTCCATCTTGACTCTGTGCCCCTGAGTTGTTATGTCCCTCACATCAAAAGTACATTTCAGTATTTGTGTGTCTGTCATTAATCCTTCCAAATAGCTAGAAGGTTCGCTCTGCTTTGAAGCCCTTGTCCCAAAATTAGACCATCAACCTCTGGATTTTAAACTCATCCCACTCACCCCAAAATGCAACCAATTGGTTTTGCAAATAGTTCTTTTTGTCCTATCTCTCTTTTGGAGTTCTAAAGAAACTCCAAAAGTTTGATTTCTTCCTGTATTTCTATCTTAATTTGATCCAAATAACATACAGAATGAACCTCTGATTATTTTCCCCACAGTTACGACCTTGTACAGTGACTGTCCAAAAGGGCCCATCATTCCTCCGGCCCGTCCCTTCTCATGTTCAAGGCAAATTGGGCTCTGGGTGCAAATGAAGAAGAAACAATTTTACTTACCATCTTGGCTGCAGGGGAGACCCAGGAAACTCTTGGTAGGGAGGAAGGACAAGGAGCCACACTTCTCTCTGAGGCCAGCAAGGAATCTGCTCCTCCAATTTAAATTAAAAACCAAGACCTCCCCTTCTGCAATTTTCCTTAAAAAAATATTCTGAGTGAAGGTTTTGGCAAAATATCCACTTTCAGAGGGAAAACATTTGCTTTACAAATAGTTTTGTGTTTGTTTTGCAGATGTGATCAAGGGCAAGCATTTCATCAGCTTCAGATCCACCTGGTTAGAAAAAGGCCATATGACGGAGAGATTGAAGATCTCCAGCAGAATGTGAGAAATTGAAATAGCCAGATTTTCAGCCTTTAACCAAGCTTCCCTGAAGGGGCCCCCTTCTCATATTGAGTGCTCAGGATTGTTGACCACCAGGTGATGGGCTGTCCTCTCGGAAGTGGGATTCACTCTCACTCTTTCCCAGGGATTCCCAAGCCAGAATGGGCCATTTGAGAGGCTCAGGAATGTTCTCTCTTCATATGGCTTTCCTAATAGGCTCCTTGTGGGTGACAATTTTGGGGGTTTCTGTCCTGCATTAATCCTGCCCACTTGCCCTCTGGCTCTGCTCGAGTGGAGCTGCGTATTTTCCCAATGGAGCTCCTGAAATAGATCTTTCTCTTCAAGTTTCCAATGTCCTCTTTCATAATATGACTTTGTTCATGAACTTTGGAAAAGGCCCTCTAGGTTAAGTTTACAAAATTGGGCAAGTGGGTATTTGAACTCTATTACCTAACAGGGTCAACCTGGAACATCTTCCTGCAGAATACTTGAATCTCTCTCTCTCCATTGATGTTGTTGGGATTGAGCTCACTATAGATGGGTGGAGATGTTCCTTACCCTCACATTGGTGGTATCTGCCACTTTTTCAGGCCTTTTCCCACTCGGGATGCTTTGGTGGGAGGAGAATGGATAGGTCCGACTGTAATCCTGAGATGATATGTCCCCCATACCAATAAATGTGTTTCTTTTTAAAAAAATTTTTTATTGATTTAAAAATACAGACAAAACAAGTAACAACGAGACATACAAAATATGTAAACAAAAAATCAAATATACATCTTGTCAAAGCTCACGCAACTCTAAACTATTATATATTCTAATTTGTATTTTTGACTCCTCCTTGTTTTGGTCTTTTTGATTCTGTCTAATTTTGTAGTTCATTTTTGACCTGCCTTAAATAATTTGTATTCCTATATCTAGGTTGGGTCACACTGGTTGCCTCCTAGTTATCTTTTCTCCCTTTCTTATTTTCCAACTAGGTGTACCACTTTTCCCGTACTAGATAGTAGTCATGTTCCTCTTTATCTTGTAATTTCTTAGTGATTCTATCCATTTCTGCATATTCCATGATTTTACTAACTACTCTATCCTTGGTTGGTGTGTCATTATTTTTCCAATTTTGTGCAAAAATTATTCGTGCTGCTGTTATTATGTGTATTATTAAGTATTTTGTTTCCTTTTCATATTGACCGTTTATTATGCCTAGTAGAAATGTTTCTGGCTTCATTTCTATTTTTGTTGTATAATTTGTTAAATTTGTGTTCTGATCATTTGTCTGTATTTTTTGCTTTTGGACAGGTCCACCATGTGTGATAGTAGGTTCCTTCATGTAATTTGCATTTCCAGCATATTGGAGATGTGTTAGGGAACATTCTTGCCAATCTGGCCAGTGGGAGGTGCCACCTATAAAACATTTTAATCAGGTTTTCCTTATAGGTACAGACATTGTTAATTTATAGTTTATTGTCCATAGTTTTTCACATTTGTCTAATTCAATATTGTAGCCGAAATTTTTTGACCAAATTATCATGTTTTCGTTGACCACCTCTTCCTCTAATTTGTATCCTTGTAAGTAATTATAAACTTTTTTTTATCAATTTGTCTTGTGATCCTAGTAGAATTTTACCTAATTCATTCTGGCCTTTTTGGAATCCAAATTGAACCGAATCTTTCTGATATCTTGATTATATTTGTAGGTATGTGTTTCTGCAGTTGTATGTCTCCTGTTAATCCTACTAAATAGCTAGAGAGTAAACAAAATGCAAGAATCCTGGCTCACATAGTCCCCAGGGAAATTGGGATGCCACATTCACCCCATATATCACAAAATGTAATTCATTCATTTTGTGAATGTATATATTTTGTCCTTTGTCTCTTCTGAAGTCGTAAAGAAACTTTACCTGATGGCATTTGATTGCCATTTATTTCTGTTATTTCTACCTTTATTTTCTCTAAATTATATACACCATGAACCTCTGATTATTTTCCCAACAGTTACAACCTCGTAGAGTGACTGTCCCAAAGGGCCCCCTCCTTCCTCCGGCCCTTCCCTTCTCACATCCAAGGAAATTGGGCTCCAGTTGGAAGCGAAGTACAAACAATTCTACTTACCATCTTGGCTCCAGGAAACTCTTGGTAGGGAGGAAGGACAAAGAACCGCACTTCTCTCTGAGGCCAGCAAGGAATCTGCTCCTCCAATTTAAATTAAAAACCAAGAACCCCCCCTGCCCCCCTTGTTCAATTTTCTTTTAAAAAATATTCTGAGTGAAGGTTTTGGCAAAATATCCACTTTCAAAGGGAAAGCACTTGCTTTACAAATAGTTTTGTGTTTGTTTTGCAGATGGGATCAAGGGCAAGCATTTCATCTGATTCAGATCCACCTGGCTAGAAAAAGACCAAATGATGGAGAGATTGAAGATCTCCAGAAGAATGTGAGAAGTTGAAATGAGCAGATGTTCAGCCTTAGCCAAGCTTCCGCCAAGATGCTCCCTACCTGTATTGAGTACTCAGGATAGTAAACACCAGCTGATATGCTGTCCTCTCGGAAGTGGGATTCACTCTCACTCTTTCCCAGGGACTCCCAAGCCAGAATGGGGCATTTGAGATCCTTAGGATATGGCTTTCCCTGCAGGCTCCTTGTGGGTGACAATCTCGGGGGTTTCTGTCCTGCATTAATCCTGCCCACTTGCTCTCTGGCTCTGCCATACCTTGCCGTACTGCATGGCTGACATTATGACATGGGCTTCATATTTTACAGAACTGTTATTTAATAAAAAGAAAAGGCAAGAAAAATTGTTTTAGAGGCTGATTTGAGAGATTTATTCAGGTTCATTTATACATGAGAGATTTATTCTAGTTTGTCCATGCGAAGAGATCAGACATCACAGCGCTGCGTTGGGTCATCAATTCTATAATATTCATATTCACATGTGACTTGATTCATCACTGATTTGCACCCTGGAATCTCTCTAAATTTTCTATGAAGGAGGAAAAAAAGGGAGGAGGAGGAGGAATTAGGAGAGGCCATGAGCAGTCAAAGTTTCAGATGGCATTTCTGTCTTTATTGTATCTAAATAATGTACAGAGTATTTCTCCCATTTTTGTAGGCACAGCTATGACTCTCGGTTGTGCTATGAGAGTGTGAGGGTCCCACATTCCTCCAGCCACTCTAGTCAAGATTGAGCAAAAGCCCCCTAGTGGAGGACGTGACTTCTCCTCCACCAGCACCAACTGGAACTGTCCATGGTGGAAAGAAGAGAAGAACTGAAAACAATGTCTCGGAGAAAGCTGGTTCAGGAGGGAAGCATGGTTGATGGCATTGAAAGTCACTGAGAGGTCCAGAAAAGCCAGAATGGTTGCATTTCTCCATCCCAGGCTCTCCAAAGAACGTCAACAAGTATCACTGATGAGATTTCAATGCCATGTCCCACTCTGAAACCAGACTGAATTTGCTTCAACTTGTCCCTTTGTGCGCTCTTTCAACAATCTTCCTCAAAAAGGGAAGATTGGAGACTGGACGAAAGTTTCTTTCTTTCTTTCTTTCTTTCTTTCTTTCTTTCTTTCTTTCTTTCTTTCTTTCTTTCTTTCTTTCTTTCTTTCTTTCTTTCTTTCTTTCTTTCTTTCTTTCTTTCTTTCTTAATATATGCTACCTCAACAAATTCCTGTGGCTTATAGAAATGGCTAGTGTCTTTTATAATGAAAAAGTTGAGCGTAGATCTCAATGCCTTATTTTACTGCACCAAAGGAAATTGGAAGTCAATGCTTCCCCCCCCATTGCTTTCTCCAACTATCCATTTCCCTTTTTCCTGTCCAAATTGGCCTAATGTTTTCTTTTCTATTCTTTTTGTATGCAATATTATATGTCATAAGAAAACTACAAATATGAAAAAATAAATGCTTGTGGCTTAATGCAAGAGAAAATGTGCAAATTAATATATCTGATGGTGGACTTGAAACTCAACGTACTGGTGGCAACAGAACATTCCATCTTGACCACAGTAGCAGCTAAAACAATCCGCTGCGATCCAACTGGACCCCATGAGATGAATCTTCTTACTGAATCTATCAATACATGTGTTTGGCGGCACATATTGATCTGAGAAGGAAGAACGGAAGAGTTGAAAGTTGAACCTGCAGCAGAATCCAAACCGCCAAACTATTGCAAGAAGTCTACTACTAGAGTTGGGGACTACTACCAGAAATCTACTATTAGATAAATGTGACAAAGTCTGTAGAGATTCTCAGTCATCCAGGTTATGGTTGTCTCGAAGATGGGTCAAAAATCACCTGGATGACTGAGAATCTCTACAGACTTTTATCTACACAATTTGAGATGAACACCCTTGAATGGTGTGGAAGAAGGAATGGCTTTCCAGAGGAAAAATTGCAGACTACAGCAACCAGAAATACTAACTCAGGTGACCCTGAAGATACAGATAAACTCCAAGTGCTCCAACCACCCTCTAAAAAGAGGCAAATGACCAGCTCTCTGCAAGGAGTATAAATCCTTCCATTCTCCACAATCCAGTCAGAGCTGAAGAAGCTTCTTGGATGAGAAGTGAAACGCCTTCTAAGAAAAAAACAACTTTGGGATAAAGGTGACAAGTATATTAATTCTCTGCATTGACTGACTACCATTTAATGATTGATCAGACTTGTAAGGAGTCCTGATGATCAAACATCTTCTGCATTAACAGTGTCGGTGTTTCCTGGCCCACTTCAATGAAAACCTGGGTTGTAAAAATTAAACCCACAACGTTTCTCCTGGCATTACTAAACCTTGGCAAGCAGTACAGCAATTATTTGACTAAATGTATAAACAGTTTGGTTACCAGGTGGATCCTGAAGACGAAAGGGAATCACATAGCATGCTTGACATGTAACCAGCACGAGAGAGAAGATGATCAGGCTCAAGAAGACTTTCTGAGAAAAGGAAAGAAAAAAGAAAAAAGAAGTCGTAAGAGATCTTACTAATTGTAAGATTTAACTGGCTGTTCAAAGTCTTTCTAATTCCCCTCTAATAATTCAATCAGGTTCATGAACATTGGAACAAGCCCTCTAGGTTAAGTTTACCATCTTATGCAAGTCTGCACTTTGGTCTCTGTTGCACAAGAGGGTCAGCCTGGAACATCTCTCTCTCCTTTTTGTGTCCCCTGCACACAATCCAGGATACCTGAATATCTCAACACTTTAATAGACGTTAATAGATTAACAGAGTTAGGGGACTCTGTAGGTCATCTAGTCAACCCTTCCACCCAAGCAGGAGGCCCTAGACCATTTCTGACAGAGGGCAGTCCCGTCTCTTCTTGAAAGCTTCCGGTGATAAAGCTTCCACAATATCTGAAGGCAACTTCTGTTCCATTTGTTGATCGTTCTCACTGTCAGAAAATTCCTCCTTATTTCTATGTTGAACCTCTCTTTGTTCAGTTTCCATCCATTATTCGTTGTCTGGACTTCAAGTGCTTTAAAAAATAGCTTGACCCCCTCCTCTTTTGACAGCCCCTCAAATATTGGAAGACTGCTATTGTGTCTCCCCTGGTCCTTCTCTTCACTAGACTGGCCATGCCCAGTTCCTGCAACCGTTCATCATATGCTTTAGCCTAATCATCCTGGTTGCTCTTCTCTGCACTCTTTCTAGAGTCTCAACATCTTTTTTATAGTGTGGTGACCAAAACTGGATGCAGGATTCTAGGTGTGATCTTACCAAGGCTTTATAGAGTGGTATTAGCAACTCACTTGATCTTGATTGTATCCCTCTGTTAATGCAATACAGGCTAGCATTGGCTTTTTTGAGTGCCTTTGTTTATATAATGTTTTGTTTGTCCATCTCTCTAGCAGTCCTCACCCTGGAACGTCTTTCTGTTCTTCTTCCCTCCAGAGGCAAAATTGCTGGGAATCACCCCACAAAGTGAAGGGAAATATGCCTTACTCTGGTACATCACTTTCTGCTTCTTTTTCAGGCCTTTTCCCACCCGTGATGCTTTGTCCATCTTGACTCTGTGCCCCTGAGTTGTGATATCCCTCACACCAAAAGTGCATTTTGGTACTTGTGTGTCTGTCATTAATCCTTCCAAATAGCTAGAAAGTTCACTCTGCTTTGAAGCCCTTGTCTCAAAATTAGACCATCAAACTCTGGATTTCAAACTCATCCCACTCACCCCAAAATGCAACTAACTGGTTTTGCAAACTTTTCTTTTTGTCTTCTCTCTCTTTTGGAGTTCCCAAGAAACATCTGATGGCGTTTGATCTCTTCCTATATTTTTTTTTCAATAAAAAATCTTTTTATTCTAATATATCAAAGGCAGTTTACAGATTGAGTTTAATATAATTTTTGTTATAGAAATGGTAATTTGGAAGTCACATAATATCTCTCAGATTACTTGAATTACAGCATCTGGGTTAGAGAATGCATAATTGTTCATTTCATTCACAACAACATTTTCCTGTTAGAAAATATGGAAGTTGTCACTCTTTTTAATCTTGTGTGCTTAGGCAAGGAAGATAATGCAGTATCATTTCCCAATGTCTTTGTGAAAATGTGAGATATAGGCATGAAGGATTCTGCCATCCTTCCTTATTGTCTGTTTTCCCTTCTCTCTCTCTCTCTTTTTAAAAAAGTGTTATTTTTAAAAAAGATTTCTTCCTAGATTTTATCCAAATAACGTACAGAACGAACCTCTGATTATTTTCTCCACAGTTACCACTTCGTAGGGTGACTGTCCTAAAAGGCCCCCTCATTCCTCCAGCCCTTCCTTTCTCAGGTCCAAGGCAAATTGGGCTCTGGGTGCAAATGAAGAAGAAACAATTTTACTTACCATCTTGGCTTCTGGGGAGACCCAGGAAACTCTTGGTTAGGGAGGAAGGACAAGGAGACGCACTTCTCTCTGAGGCCAGCCAGGAATCTGCTCCTCCAATTTAAATTAAAACCCAAGACCGCCCTTTCTGCAATTTTCCTTAAAAAAAAAATTCTGAGTCAAGGTTTTGGCAAAATATCCACTTTCAGAGGGAAAACATTTGCTTTAGAAGTAGTTTTGTGTTTGTTTTGCAGATGTGATAACAGGAAAGCATTTCATCACCTTCAGTGACATAATGAAAGGTTGGGATAATGAATAATTTGCAAGATTAAAAGGTCGCCGGGTAACCTTAATGGAGAGTCCTAAACCCGGATTTGGAGATCTTTTCAGGTTTTCAATAATTTTCAACCGTCCTTGTCAGAAGGTCTCAAAAGTGCACCACAATACCCTGGACCACTACAACCGTCATAAAGATGCTACCAAGCGCCGAACTTTTTCATCACATGTCCAAGTGGTTTTTGTGCCCAATGGTCATAAGTGTGAAAAGTGATCATATGTCACTATTTTTCAGTGCCGTTGCAAATTTGAGTGATCGTTAAGCGAATGGTTTTTGCTGAAACGTGGGTCAACATTTAACCTCCTGGCTTGATGAGACCTTTGCAATTTGTTCAGATGAATAAGGAGTTCGGTTACCATCTTTAAACTCAGGTGGAGAAAAAGACCCAAAACATTCTCTTTGACACCTAGCCAGCATGAAAGAGAAGAAGATCAGAATGAAGAAAACTTTCTGGAAAGAAAGGAAAATAAGAAAAGGCCATCAGAGAACTTTGTAGTTCTTGGAGCAACTGACCGTTCAGAGTTTTATATTATATTTTATTTTTATATTTTATATTGTTTATACATATCAATGTGTGAATAGTGTGATAGCTGCGTATCATACATTTCTGTGCTATAAACATAATGTTATAACTCCTAGTTATTTCATTTTCATAGTTTCATATACACATATCTTTAACTATCACCCTTTTGTTCTTTCGTATACCTTCGTGTCAATATCTCTCTCTCTCTCTCTCTCTCTCTCTCTCTCTCTCTCTCTCTATCTATCTATCTATCATTATTATTATTGGTTAATCTGTAGTGAGATTCACAGTCTTTGAGGCTGGTTAATAGCTCAGCAGCTCGAGTCCTAACCAAGGACCTAGGAACTGTTAAGATATCTTCGGGGGATGTAAGCTGTTCCAAGTAAGGTGGTTTTTTCTAGAGTCAAAATGTTCAAGTCTGGTAAATTTAGAATTTCTAAATAGCGGGGTAGCCCTTTGGGTATTGCTCCAAGGGCTCCAATTACAATCGGAACAACACATGATTTCTTTTTCCATAGTTGTTGTTGTTATTATTATTATTATTATTGTTGTTGTTCTTGTTGTTATTATTCCCCTCTTATTTTTATCTCAATTTTAATTTGTTTTTATCCCTTCCAATATCGTTATAATATTCAAAGATGTGTCCCTCCCCACTTCCTTTAGTTAACTCTTCACATCAATTTATATCAAAAACTCATTCTTCAATCTTTTATTATTCATTGCCTCAATGTACACTCCTAGTGTCAATCACAATCATTAATTCATAATTCTATGATATAGACTATAATTCTATTAATACACATATGTATATTTATTCCAATTTCTAATCTTCTTAATCTCTAAAGTTCCCCATTGCATCTTCAATGCAAGTGAATTCATGGAGGCTAGAATAGTGGGGGTGAAGGCCAGAATATGTCAGGGCACATCAAATTCCTGACAGAGGCAAAAATTCCTTCCTTGGGTATCCTCCTTCACAGGAGAGGATGGACTTCAAAGAATATCAAAGATTAAGATGCTTATTTGAGACCTGTATATTCAGCTACATTTACATGTGAGTT
Source organism: Coluber constrictor foxii (assembly GCA_038048745.1). Classification (NCBI taxonomy): domain Eukaryota; kingdom Metazoa; phylum Chordata; class Lepidosauria; order Squamata; family Colubridae; genus Coluber; species Coluber constrictor. The sequence goes on along the minus strand of JAWJVD010000101.1, from coordinate 269,176 downwards.
ATCTTTTATGATGCCTCAATGTCAGAGGTGGCTTTTTATGACCTATGGACCTTCATGGCTGGCTGAGGAATTCTGAGACTTGAAGTCCATAAACCACATAGAGGCCATAGCTCTCCACCTCTGCTCTATGTGAATGTTGTGGTCCGTCAGTGGCCTGTGCAGATTGTAGTTGATTCTGACAATGAGGAGGCTGGTGTGGTGCTGCGTCAGCAGCCTGTTCAGCTGGCACTCAAGTCAGACAATGAGGAGGCTGGAGAAGATGTGGTGCCAGAAGCAGGGATTCAGCCAAGGCCTTCAGAACCTCCAGAAGCTCCTTTAAGTGAAGAGGATGAAGATGAGTAGCCTCTTCTCGATGCACGGGCGCACAGAGCTGCCAAAAGGCAGGAATGGCTCCTCAGGAGGAGGTCTCCTTGAGAATAAGGCTTGGGGCTAATTGGCCACTCTCTTAACCTATTTAAGGAGGAATGCCGACTGAAGCAATTTGTAGGGAACAATTTTAGTTCACTCTCCTTCGCGTCTGGATTCTCTGCAAATTGCTTCTGGGCTTTCTGCCAATCATAGTAACATTGTGATTACTTTATCTTTGGATTCTTGTAGGCTCTTAAGAAAGTTTATTAACAGCCTTTGTTTGAAAAAGACTGAGTTATTTTACTAAATTAAGTTTTGTAGAGACTTTGTGTGTGCTGAGTTGTTTGGGGTCCATTGCTGGGGCAGAACAGTGAAGGGATGAGACACCAACTGTGGTCATCAGTCCTATAGAATTCTTGTTCCCATGTTTCTGTCTTTAACATGGCTGTTATTTAATAAAACAAACTGAGAAGAAAATTATTAAGATGAGGGATTTATTCAGGTTCATTTAAACAGAAAAGATTGATTCACGTTCACTCGTATGAAAAGAGGAAAATCCAACAAGATTAACAGCACTGTAATGCGGCATCAACCTTATAGAAATCATTTCCACATGTTTCTGCATTAGCCATTGCAATGCATCCCGTACGATGGGGGACCTCACCATATCTTGATGGGAAAAAAACAGGATGGGGAGGAGTTGGAAGAAGAAGAAGAGGGTATGGTCAGTCAAAGTTGGCCTTCATTGGTAAGGACCTCTAAGATCATCTGCCACCTCAGAACTTGCAGAGAACCATTGAACCTTCCTGGGAGAACGGTTGATTCAGCCAAGGTCTGGTTTGATTCTGAATTTTGGGACATCCTTCTTTGTATAGAGCAGTGTTTCTCAACCTTGGTAGCTTGAAGATGGGTGGACTTCAACTCCCACCCATCTTCAAGCTTCCAAGGCTGAGAAACAGTGGTATAGAGAAATCTCAAGGTTGGGACATGTAGGAATTGATTTTGGATGGCCCCACCTATACATTTTATAAGCAAGTAAGTAAACATTCAAGAAAGACAAACATCTAGCTCAACTTCTCAATGGTCTCCAAAGTTAATATAATGAGCCAGAAAGGGGCAGGACACCTATTAACCTAAATTAGTCATGGGGGACTATCATGAAATAGTAACTATCATTGAAATGTTTGTTGAAACCATTGATCTAGCCACCCATCTGACACTGAAAAACGGATAGCAACCAGCCAACAGTTAAAGGATCATCATAGTACAACTAGTGTAAGTGTGTGTATTATATAGTAAAGTCCTGGCACCATAACCAACACTAACAATCCACACCAAGCATGCTCATCAATCTCACCCTATCCCTCTGCTTTTCTGAAATTCGGATGGCAAACATCCGGTGGAAAGGTGTTAACTTCCTAACCCCACCTCCCCCTTACCCAGGAGAGACCAATAGGGCTGCTGGTTGACTCTCTACAATTACACTTTCCCATTGCGATCACTAGAAGGTTTGTCCTAATATAGGTTCATATTTCTGTTTAGTTGGCCTCGCTCATCTTCTTCGAGCAGTGCTGTAGATCAGGAGTCCCCGCCCTTGGTCCAGGGACCACCACCCATTCATGGCAGGCCAGAAACTAGTCTGTAGAAACCAAAAAAGCCCCATTTGTGGGAAGCTACTCACCCTCTGGTTCACGGAAAATTTCTCTCTGGTCCCTGGCACCCTAAACGTTGGCAGGCATTGCTATAGGTTCCTCAATCCTAGGTACAAAGTTTGATATGCATCCATGAATCTTAGGAGAAGACGTGAGAAAATTAAAAGATCTGAGGGTTGCTCAGAACCTTTACCCACCTTCTGCAACAAAGCGATCCATCTCTACTACAGTGACAATGGAAGCCATTATCTCCGTCCCAGGTGGACCCAATGAGATGCACTCTCCCATTTGCATCATGACATGTGGTTCGCTCCACCCGTTTGCCTAAGGGAAAAAAGTCAAGTTGAATTTGCAGCTGTATTCAAATTGTCAGACTGAGAAACCTTCCGCTAAGCTGGAAGACTGTTTTCAGAAAACTACTAATAGACGAAGTACATGACCAATCTCCTAATGGACAAATACAAGTAGTCCCTGACTTACAATTTTTTTTAGGGAGAATTCAAAGTTAGAACGTGTGATGTCTCCTGTGGATGATGGCTCATCCACGTCTTCCTCACAGGCCTCGGGGGAGAATGAGAGCATTCCTGGCACGTCCAGTAATGCTGACCCTGAGTTGTCGGCTGAGCGTGCCTTAGCTGGGGAGAGCTTGCAGGCCAATGAGGAAGAGGGGGAGGAGCTGCCAGCCTTGGTAGATGCTAGATCAGGCAGGGCAGGGAGGTGGAGATCTGCCAGATTAATGGGGAAAAGGCCCCGCCCTACTTAATGGATGGCACCGATTGGGGCTCTTTAGCATGGCAGGCAGAGGGAGGTGATGCTGGACGTAAGGTGTGTGGATCATGGTCAGATGGTTGTTTGTGTTTCTGGAACTCTGCAGCTCGTGGATTTAATTCAGTTGCAAAGAGCATTGCAGTTTGTGTTTGCAGCAGCCGGTGATCTGTCGGATGGACTAATTGGCCATTCCCTGGAAGGCTAGTCTGAAGCTTGTTCATGGCTAGTTTTACTGAAAAAGACCCCTTCCATTCCTGGCTTGGACTGTTCCTGTGGCTTCTCCTTCCAAGCCCTGAAAAACGAACCACCGAACCTGTTGACAAACCTCGGCAAAGGTTTTCAGCTGCTTGTTTTTGGAATCTCCCCTTCATTTCCATGACTCTTTGGCTGCAAGTTGGTTTCACTACCTGGTCACAAGACTTTTGACTGAAAGCTGGATCAACATTTAATCCACATTTCTCCTGGCATTATCAGATCTTTGCAATTTGTTCAGATGAATAAGCAGTTGGGTTACCATCTTTATACACAGGAGGAGAAAAAGACCCAATACATTCTTCTTTACACGTAACCAGCATGAAAGAGAAGATCAGGATGATGAAAACTTTCTGGAAAGAAAGGAAAACAAGAAAAGACCATCAGAGAACTTAGTAGTTGTTGGAGCAACTGACTGTTCAACCTTTTATAAAGTCCTCTTTGATAATGCGATATTGTCTATGAACTTTAGGAAAAGCTCTCTGGGTTAAGTTTACAATCTTGTGCAAGTGTGCAGTTCGGTCTCTGTTGCACAAGAGGGTCACCCTGGGACATCTCTCTCCCCTCTTCTTGCCAGATGCACACAATCCAGGACACCCAAATATCTCGGCCCTTTTTTCATATCCCTAGCAGTCCTCACCCTGGATCGTCTTTCCGTCCTTCTGCCCTCCAGAGGCAAAATTGCTGGGATTCACCCCACATAGTGAAGGGAAATATGCCTTACCCAGATATATCCGTTTCTGCTCCTTTTCCCACCCGTGATGCTTTGTCCATCTTGTCTCTGTGCCCCTGAGTTGTTATGTCCCTCACACCAAAAGTGCATTTCGGTATTTGTGTCTCTGTCATTAATCCTTCCAAATAGCTAGAAAGTTCAGTCCGCTTTGAAGCCCTTGTCCCAAAATTAGACCATCAACCCCTGGATTTTAAACTCATCCCACTCAGCCCAAAATGCAACCAATTGGTTTTGCAAACTTTTCTTTTTGTCCTCTCTCTCTTCTGGAGTTCCAAAGAAACATTTGGTTGCATTTTATTTCTTCCTGTGTTTCTATCTTTATTTTATTTAAATAACATACAGAATGAGCCTCAGATTATTTTCCCCACAGTTACAACCTCATAGAGTGACTGTCCCCAAGGGCTGCCTCATTCCTCCGGCCATTCCCTTCTCAGGTCCAAGGCAAATTGGCCTCTGGGTGCAAATGGAGAAGAAACCATTTGACTTACCATCTTGGCTTTGGTGGAGACCCAGGAAATTCTTGATAGGGAGGAAGGACAAGGAGCTACACTTCTCTCTGAGGCCGGCAAGGAATCTACTTCTCCAATTTAAATTAAAACCCAAGACCGCCCTTTTTGCAATTTTCCTTAAAAAAAATTCTCAGTAAAGGTTTTGGCAAAACGTCTACTTTCAGAGGGAAAACATTTGCTTTACAAATAGTCTCGTCATCTTTTGATCTTTAGACAAATAGTTAGGAGATCTTTCTCTTAAAGGTTCCGATCTCCTCTTTCATAATATGACTTTGGAAAAGGCCCTCTAGGTTAAGTTTACAATCTTGTGCAAGGGTGCATTTCAACTGTATTACCCAACAGGGTCATTCGAGAACATCATCCTCCAGAATATTTGAATCTCTCTCTCTCCATTGATGTTGTTGGGATTTAAGTCCACCACAGATGGGCTGAGATGTTTCCTTACCTTCACATTGATGGGATCTGCCACTTTTTCATGCCTCCTCCCACTCGTGATGCTTTGTGTCTGGGGGTGGGGCAGGGACAGTCCTGACTCTGTATCCCTGAGATGATATGTCCCCCATACAAAAAAATGTGTTTCTGCCTTTGTGTATCTACTGTTAATCCTACTAAATAGTAAACAAAAGAAATGAAACAAAATGCAAGTACAACAGGGAAGTTTGGGTGTTACATTCTCCTTACATATCACAAAATGTAATTAATTCATTCTGTGTATATATTTTTTGGTCCTTTCTTCCAAAGTTCCACTTTGTCCTTTATCTCTTCCAACTTCATCTGATAGCATTCAATCATCATCTCTTTCTGTTATTTCTATCTTTAGTTTATCCAAATAATGCACAGAATGAACCTCCTATTCTTTCCCCCCATAGTTACAACCCTGTAAGATGATTGTAGTGTGAAAGTGTGACTGTCCCAAAGGGGCCCCCTCCTTCCTCCAGCCATCCTCTTCTCAGATCCAAGTCAGGTTAAAATCTTCTTACAGATGAAGAACCAACCACATTATGATGTAGTGGCAATTGTTGGTTTGTGTTATTGTTTTTGTCAGTAAAATGAAGCTTATGTGAAGGTCAGGAAAATTAAATCCATTGGAGCCAGTAGGAACCATTGCCAGGGTGACAGAGTCTGACAGCTGAGGGAGGGAATGCTAACCGTTTTTCCTGCCCCGGTTCCAGTCTGAATTGAGCTCCCCAATCCTAGCCATTTTCCTGCTTCCAATGAAATTATCTTGCCATACAGCCACGATTATCTTGAAATAACAAAGAGCTCCTTAATTTATTTGCACCAGGGACATAATGAAAATTTGGATAATCTATAATTTGCCAGATTTAAAGGACACAGGGCAACCTTAATGGAGAGACCGAGATCCAGATTTGGACAAACAAAGAGTTGTAGTCCTTACTAAGTTTATCCCATCACGAAGGTGCGTAAAAGTCCTTTGGTTATTTGAAGAATTTTGCTGTTTGAATGAAAGTCCCTAGCACAACTATTAGAGCTGTTTGAATGAAAGTCCCTAGCACAACTATTAGATGGTGTATACCTAGGACCTTCTCTTAGCTTTCCACCACTGCAGTTATTTAATCCCAATTTGTACTCTTCTAATTTCCCTGTTGCACCTTTCGATGCAAGTGAATTCGTGGATTCTAGAATGGTGGGAGTAAAGACCGGAATATGTCAGGTAACATCAAATTCATGACTGAGGCAGAAATTCCTTCCTCGGATATCCTCCTTCACAGGACAGGGTTGACTTCATAGAATATCAAATATTAAGATACTTATTTGAGACAAATGTATTCAGCTTCATTTACATGTGAGCTATCTGTTATGATTCCTCAGTGTCAGAGGTCATCCTTTTATGATCTATCGATCTTCATGGCTGGATGAGGAATTCTGGGAGTTGAAGTCCACAAGCCACATAGGGACCATAGCTCTCCACCTCTGCTCTGTGTGAAGAGATGAGACACCAACAGTGGTCATCTCTCCTATAGAATTCCTGTTCCCATGTTTCTGTCTTTAACATGGTTCTTATTTAATAAAACAAAAAGAATACAAAATATTGAGAGGAGGGATTTATTCAGGTTCATTTAAACAGAAAAGGTTGATTCAAATTCACTCGTATGAAGAGAGGGGAATCCATAGGCTTAATGTTGGAAAAAAAAGGGGGGTGAGAAGGATGAGGAAGAAGAAGAAGAGGGTATGGTCAGTCAAAGTTGGCATTCATCAGTAAGGACCTCTGAGTCTAAGATCATCTGCCACCTTAGAACCTGAAACAAACAATTGAATCTTCCTGGGAGAAAAGTAGATTCAGCCACGTTCTCATTTTATTCTAAACACCCAGTTCTTGGACATCTTTCTTGTAATAGAGAAACCTCAAGGTTGGGACACATAGGATTTGATTTTGGATGGTCCCGTGTTGGATTGTGATATGGATAAGGAGTTCTTGGAGATCTGCAACCATGGCCAGCAGGATGGACAAAATGAGGATTCCCCAGTCCTGATTGGCCAAGAAAAGGAAGGGAAGCAAGGAGAAATCCTCCTTCTTGCCAGCTTCAGTTTCTCTACTCTCTTCTGCACCCAAGAATCCTGGATCTGCACATAATGTTGCTTGCTCAGCATTGGAAAGACAATGAATGTAGGCTGCCCAGGGTTTCCTTTAGCTAAGTTGGGAAGCCTATAAATTTTATAAGTAAGTAAATATTTAAGAAGGACAAACCTCTAGCTCAACTTCTCAGCGGCCTTCAAAGTTAATATAATGAGCCAGAAAGGGGCAGGCCACTTATTGACCAAGATTAGAGGACTATCATGAAATAATAACTATCATTGAAATATTGATTGAAACCATTGATCTAGCCACCCATCTGACACTGAAGAATGGATGGCTACAAGCCAACAGTTGAAGCATTGTTATAGAACAATATAGCCTGGTGGCGTGGCAGACTAAAGCCTGTTATTAACATTCAGCTGTCTGCAATTATTGTAAGTTCATGGCTTAAGGTTAACTCAGCCTTCCATCCTTTCTAAGGTAGGTAAATTGAGGACCCAGTTTGTGGTGGCAATAAGCTGACTTTGTATAAATATACAAAAGTATGAAGGCTATTGCTTCACGCATTGTAAGCCGCCCTGAGTCTCTGGAGAATGGCGGCATATAAATCAAATCTTAAAAAAAATGTATGTGTGTATTAAAACCACAAATTGTAAAAACCTGGCACCACAATCGAAACTAATAATCCATCCCAAGCATGCTCATCAATCTCACCCTATCCCTCTGTTTTTCCAAAATCTTAAATCTGGCTGACATCCCGTAGAAGGGTGTTCACTTCCCCACCTCACCTCCCCCTTACACCCAGGAGAGACCAAGAGGGCTGCTGGTTGACTTTCTACAAATGCAATAAAGGCAGAAAGCAATTACACCTTCCCATTCCTATCACTACAAGCTATGTCCTAATATTGCCTCTTATTTCTGCTCAGTTGACCTCACTTATCCCCTTCTTCAAGCAGCGCACTAGGTCAGGGGTCCCAAACTCTTGGCCCAGGGATCAGCACCCATCCATGGCATTCAGAAACTGGGCTGTAGAAACAAGCAAAGCCCCAATTGGCTTGACGCTGGAAACATGTGAAGCTACTCACCTTCTGATTCACGGAAAATTTCTCTCCAGTCCCTGGTGCTCTAAAGGTTGGGAGGCACTGTTGTATGTTCCTCTGTTACATCAGACCTAGGTACAAAGTTTTATATGTATCCATGAATCTTAGGAGAAGACGTGAGTAAATTAAAAGATCTGAGGGTTGCTTGGAACCTTTACCCACATTTTGCAACAAATCCATTTATTTATACGGCACTCACAACGCTCGCCACTCTCTGTGTACCAGATGGACCCAATGAGATGCTCTCTCCCATCACCAGGACATGTGGTATGTGGCACCTCTTTGCCCAAGGGAAAAAAAGTCAAGATGAACTTGCAACCGCACTCAAATTTATCAAACCACACTGAGAAACCTTCTGCTAGGGTTGAAGGCTCCTCTCCGAAAACTACTAACAGACAACGTACAGTATCAATCTACTAAGGGACAGATACAGGTAGTCCATGAATGGCAACAGTTTGTTTAGTGAGAATTCAAAGTTACAAGGGCACTGAATGAAATGACCAATGACCCTTTTTCACCCTTCCGACCACTGAAGCATCCCCATAGTCACGGGATGAAAATTGAGATGCGTATTTATGAAGGTGGGAACGTCCTGGGGGTCATGTGGTCACTTTTTCCTGCCTTCTAACAAGCAGACTCAATGGGGAACCAGATTCACTTAATGACCATGTCATTAACTTCAGAACCGAAGGGATTCACTCACCAACTGGGGCAAGAAAAGTCATAAAATGAGACAAAATTCACTTTACAACTCCTTCCCTTAGCAACAGAAATTTTGGGCTTAATTGTGGCTGAAAATTGAGGACTATCTGTATATATATATTCTCTGCCTTTGCTGCATACTATTTTATTTCATTTCATTTCATTTCATTTCATTTCATTTCATTTCATTTCATTTCATTTCATTTCATTTCATTCATGAGCTTTGAAAGGACCCCTGTGGACCCAAAGGCTACTGCATTAATACGGAAGGTGCTTCTCGGTCCAGTTAGGAGACTTTTGACTAAAACCTGGATCAACATTTAATCCACATTTCTCCTGGCATGATGAGACTTTTGCAATTTGTACAGATGAATAACGAATTAGCTTACCATCTATATACAAAGGGGCCCTAGAGGTCGTCATACAGAATCCTTGACAAATAGCCAGCACAATAGAGAAGATGACCAGGATGAAGAAAACTTTCTGGAAAGAAAGGAAAAGAAGAAAAAGCCATCAGAGAACTTAGTAGTTGTTGGAGCAGCTGCCTGTTCAAAGGTTTACACAAGTCCCGTTTGATAATGCGATGTTGTCCATGAACTTTAGGAAAAGCTCTCTGGGTTAAGTTTACCATCATGTGCAAATATGCAGTTTGGTCTCTGTTGCACAAGAGAGTCAATATCTGGAATATCTCCCTCCCCTCTTTTTGTCAGCTGCACATAATCTAGGATACGCGAATATCTTGGCCCTTTTTTCATATCCCTAGCTGTCCTCACCCTGGAACGTCTTTCTGTCCTTCTGCCCTCCAGAGGCAAAATTGCTGGGATTCACCCCACACAGTGAAGGGAAATATGCCTTACCCAGATACATCCGTTTCTGCTCCTTTTCCCTCCCGTGATGCTTTGTCCATCTTGTCTCTGTGCCCCTGAGTTGTCATGTCCCTCACACCAAAAGTGCATTTCGGTATTTGTGTCTCTGTCATTAATCCTTCCAAATAGCTAGAAAGTTCACTCTGCTTTGAAGCCCTTGTCCCAAAATTAGACCATCAACCTCTGGATTTTAAACTCATCCCACTCACCCCAAAATGCAACCAATTGGTTTTGCAAATAGTTCTGTTTGTCCTCTTGTCCTCTCTTGGAGTTCTAAAGAAAGATCTGATGGCGTTTGATTTCTTCCTGTGTTTCTATCCTTCTTTGAGCCAAATAACATACAGAATGAATCTCTGATTATTTTCCCCAAACTGACAACTTTCTATGGTGACTTTCTAGGGTGGGCTCTGGGTGCAAATGAAGAAGAAACCATTCTACTTACCATCTTGGCTTCGGAGGAGACCCAGGAAACTCTTGTTAAGGAAGAAAGATAAGGAGCCGCACTTCTCTCTGAGGGAACAAAAGAATCTGCTCCTCCAATTTAAATTAAAACCCAAGACCGCCCCTTCTGCAATTTTCTTTAAAAAAATATTCTGAGCAAAGGTTTTGGCAAAATATCCACCTTCAGAGGGAAAACATTTGCTTTACAAATAGTCTCGTCATTTTCATTTATTTCATTTATTTCATTTCTATACCGCCCTTCTCTCGAAGGACTCAGGGCGGTGCACAGCCAACAATAAAACAAGTCCAAATACAAAATTTAAAAAACATTTAAAAAACATATTAAACCATTGGCCTAATTATTAAAAATAAACTCCAATTAAAAATCATGTCTAGGCCAGCCTCGCTTGTTGGGCACGGCGAAAGGTGCGTAGGTCAGGGATCATCCGTCTCTCCGGGGGCAGTTCGTTCCAGAGGGCAGGTGCCCCCACAGAGAAGGCTCTCCCCCTGGGGGCTGCCAGTCAACACTGTTTGACTGACGGCACCCTGAGGAGTCCCTCTCTGTGGGAGCGTATTGGCCAGTTGGAGTCTATCGGCAGCAGAAAACGGTCTCATAAGTACCCGGGTCCTAAGCCATGGAGTGCTCTAAATATGGTCACCACCACCTTGAATCGTACCCAGAAGACCACTGGGAGCCAGTGCAGCTTGCACAAGCAGAGTGTTTAATGGGTGTGCCGAGTCATTCCCATAATCGCCCACGCGGCCGCATTCTGGATCAGTTGGAGCTTCCAAATGCTCTTCAAGGGGAGCCCCATGTAGAGAGCATTACAGTAGTCCAGACAGGAAGTGACGAGGGCATGAGTGACCATTCACAAGGAGTCCCAGTACAGAAAGGGGAGCAACTGGTGAATCAGGCAAACCTGATAAAAATCCCCCTGGTCACAGCCGTCACATGCTCTTCAAGCGACAGCTGCACATCCAGGAGGACACCCAAATTGTGGGCCCTCTCTGTGGGGGGCCAAGGTCTTGCCCCCAGTAGTCAGCGTTGGAACCAGCTGGCTATACCAGGATGCCAGGAACCACAGCCACTCAGTCTTGGAGGAGTTGAGTCTGAGCCTGTTTCTCCCCATGCAGATCCGCACGGCCTCCAGACACCGGGATATCACGTCAAGTGCATCATTGGAATGTTCTGGGGTGGAGATGTACAGCTGAGTATCATCAGCGTACTGATGAAACTTCACCCCAAAACCACAGATGATCTCACCCAGCGGCTTCACATAAATGTTGAACGGAAGAGGTGAGAGGACCGACCCTTGTGGCACCCCACAAATAAGGCGCCTCGAGGTCACATCTGACCCCCTGCCTATGCAGACTGCGTATGGCTAGAGAAGATGGAGGAGAATCATCGCAACAAAGTGCCCCCTACACCTTTATCTTTAGATCTTTAGACAAATAGTTAGATCTTTCTCTTAAAGGTTCCAATCTCCTCTTTCATAATATGACTTTGGAAAAGGCCCACTAGATTAAGTTTACAATCTTCTGCAAGTGTGCATTTCAACTGTATTACCCAACAGGGTCAACCCGAGAACATCTTCCTCCAGAATATTTGAATATTTCTCTCTCCATTGATGTTGTAGGGATTAAAGTCCACCACAGAAGGGCTGAAATGTTTCCTTACCCTCACATTGATTTGTTACTTTTTCATGCCTTCTCCCACTTGTGATGCTTTGCGTCTGAGGCTGGGGGGGAGGGACAATCCTGACTTGGTATTCCTGAGATGAGGACCTTTTCCAAATTTCATGAACAACATCATATTATGAAAAAGGATATTGGAATCTTGAACAGAAAGATCTCTTACAGGAGATCTGTTGGGAAAATATGCAGCTCCCCTCAAGCAGAGTGAGAGAGCAAGTGGGCAGGATTAATGCAGGACAGAAACCCCCCCAGATTGTCACTCACAAGGAGCCTGCAGGGAAAGCAATATCAAGAGAGGACATTCCTGAGCCTCTCAAATGCCTCATTCTGGCCTGGGAGTCCCTGGGAAAGAGTGAGAATGAATCCCACTTCCGAGAGGACAGCATATCAGCTGGTGGTTTACTATCCTGAGTACTCAATATGAGTAGGGGGTCTCTTGGGGGAAGCTGGGTTAGAGGCTGAACATCTGGCCGTTTCTATTTCTCACATTCTGCTGGAGATCTTCAATCTCTCCATCATTTGGTCTTTTTCTAGCTAGGTGGATCTGAAGCTGATGAAATGCTTGCCCTTGATCCCATCTGCAAAACAAACACAAAACTATTTGTAAAGCAAATGTTTACCCTCTGAAAGTGGATATTTTGCCAAAACCTTCGCTCCGAATATTTTTTTAGAGAAAATTGGAGAAGGGGCAGTCTTGGGTTTTAATTTAAATTGGAGGAGCAGATTCCTTGCTGGCCTGAGAGAGAAGTGTGTCTCCTTGTCTTTCCTCCCTACCAAGAGTTCCCTGGGTCTCCTCTGAAGCCAAGATGGTGAGTAAAATGGTTGGTTCTTCATTTGCAACTAAAGTCCACCCTAGAAAATCACCATAGAAGGTTGTCAGTTTGGGGAAAATAATCAGAGATTCATTCTGTATGTTATTTGGATCAAAGAAGGATAGAAATACAGGAAGAAATCAAATGCCATCAGATCTTTCTTTAGAACTCCAAAAGAGAGATAGGACAAAAAGAACTATTTGCAAAACCAATTGGTTGCATTTTGGGGTGAGTGGGATGAGTTAAAAATCCAGAGGTTGATGGTCTAAGGGCTTCAAAGCGGAGTGAACTTTCTAGTTATTTGGAAGAATTAATGACAGGCACACAAAAAGCGAAATGCACTTTTGGTGTGAGGGACATGACAACTCAGGGGCACAGAGTCAATATGGACAAAGCATCACGGGAGGGAAAAGGCCTGAAAAAGGATCAGAAATTGATTGATTATTGATTGATTGATTGATTGATTGGTTCGATTTATATGCCGCCCTTCTCCGGAGACTCAGGACGGCTTAAAATGCGTTAAGCAATAGCCTTCATACTTTTGTATATACCTGCTTAGTAGGGCTTTCGTTCCCCCCCCCCAAGCAGTGTTCTTTTTTATCCAAAGTCCGCTTATTGCCCCCACAATCTGGGTCCTCATTTTACCTACCTCAGAAGGATGGAAGGCTGAGTCAACCTTGAGCCTGGTGAGATTTGAACTCATAGTAATTGCAGGCAGCTGGCAGCTAAGTGCTATTTTAACAGCACTTTAATCTGCTGCGCCACCAAGGCTCCGGTAGAAATGGATGCATCTGGGTAAGGCATATTTCCCTTCACTGTGTGGGGTGAATCCCAGCAATATTGCCTCTGGAGGGGAGAAGGACGGAAAGACGTTTTAGGGTGAGATCTGCTAGGGAGGCGAAAAAAGGGGCGAGATATTCGGGTATCCTGGATTGTGTACCGCTGATAAAAAGAAGAGAGGGAGATGTTCCAGGGTGACCCTCTTATGCAACAGAGACCAAATTGCACACTTGCACAAGATGGTAAACTTAGGAGCCTTTAGGAGGGCTTTTCCTAAAGTTCATGGACAACATCGCATTATCAAACGGGACTTGTGTAAACCTTTGAACAGGCAGCTGCTCCAAAAGCTACTAAGTTCTGATGGCCTTTTCTTCTTTTCCTTTCTTTCCAGAAAGTTTTCTTCATTCTGATCATCTTCTCTATCATGCTGGCTACGTGTCAAGGACACTGTATTGCAAATGCTGTTGTAGCTAAGTATAAAGATGGTAACCTACCTCCTTATCCATCTGTACCAATTGCAAAGGTCTCATCATGCCAGGAGAAATGTTTATTAATTGTTGATCCAGGTTTCAGTCAAAAGTCTTCTAACTGGGCCAAGAAACACTTTCCATATCAATGCAGAAGACTTTGGGTCCACAGGGGTCCTTTCAAAGCTCATAAATAGAATAAATAATAAAATAAAATAATAAATAAAATAAAATAAAATAAAATAAAATAAAATAAAATAAAATAAAATAAAATAAAATAAAATAAAATAAAATATAAAATAAAATAAAATAAAATAAAATAAAATAAAATAAAATAAAATAAATAAAATAAAATAAAATAAAATAAAATAAAATAAAATAAAATAAAATAAAATAAAATAAAATAAATAAAATAAAATAAAATAAAATAAAATAAAATAAAATAGTATGCAGCAAAGGCAGAGAATATATATATACAGTTAGTCCTCAATTTACAGCCACAATTAAGCCCAAAATTTTTATTGCTAAGTGAAGGAGTTGTAAAGTGAATTTTGTCTCATTTTATGACTTTTCTTGCCCCAGTTGGTGAGTGAATCCCTTCAGTTGTGAAGTTAATGACATGGTCATTAAGTGAATCTGGTTCCCCATTGAGTCTGGTTGTTAGAAGGCAGGAAAAAGTGACCACATGACCCCCAGGATATTCCCACCGTCATAAATATGCATCTCAATTTTGATCATGTGACTATGGGGATGCTTCAGTGGTCGGAAGGGTGAAAAAGGGTCATTGGTCATTTCATTCAGTGCTGTTGTAACTTTGAATTCTCACTAAACAAACTGTTGTCATTCATGGACTACCTGTATCTGTCCCTTAGTAGATTGATACTGTACGTTGTCTGTTAGTAGTTTTCTGAGAGGAGCCTTCAACCCTAGGAGAAGGTTTCTCAGTGCGGTTTGATAAATTTGAGTGCAGTTGCAAGTTCATCTTGACTTTTTCTCCCTTAGGCAAAGAGGTGGAGCCTAGCACATGTCCTGACATGCATGATGGGAGAGAGCATCTCTTTGGGTCCGTCTGGTACATGAATAAATACCGTTGTGAGTGCCATACAAATGGATTGCTTTGTTGCGAAACACATGGGTAAAGGTTCCGAGCAACTTTCAGATCTTTTAATTTTCTCACGTCTTCCCGTAAGATTCATGGATACATATAACACTTTGTACCTAGGTCTGACGCAACAGTGGAAGGTATGACACTGCCTCCCAACCTTTAGGGCACCAGGGACCAGAGAGAGGTTTTTCCGTGAACTAGAAGGTGAGTAGTTTCCCACAGACGGGCCTTTGTTGTTTCTGCGGCCCAGGTTCTGGATGCCATGGATAGGTGCTGGTCAGTGGACCAAGGGTTGGGGACCCCTGACCTAGTGCGCTGCTTGAAGAAGGGAATGAAACTGAGCAGAAATATGAAACAATATTAGGACATACCTTGTAGTGATAGGAATGGGAAGATGTAATTGCTTTCTGCCTTTACTGCATTTGCGGAAGGTCAACCTGGCCAAGTGTCATTGGACACACAAGGAATTTGTCTTTGGTGCATAGGCTCTCAGTGTACATAAAAGAAAAGATACGTTCATCAAGAATCATAAGGTACAACACTTAATGATAGTCATAGGGGACAAATAAGCTATCAAATCATAGTAGGAAACAATAAAAACAATAGAATAGAATAGAATAGAATAGAATAGAATAGAATAGAATAGAATAGAATAGAATAGAATAGAATAGAATAGAATAGAATAGAATTTTTTATTGGCCAAGTGCGATTGGACACACAAGGAATTTATCTTTGGTGCATAGGCTCCCAGTGTACATAAAAGAAAAGATACGTTCATCAAGAATCAAAAGGTATAACACTTAATGATATCTGAGGTTTGAAGGGCATGTGTGGTTTTATCATAGCTTCTAGCCATATGCCAATTTTCTTCCGATACTTTTTTGCTTTTTCAATCTGAGCAACCAATATTATATTTCTTGGGTGCAGAATGGAGTAGAGAAACTGAGGCTGGCAACACCTTGTCTGAATCTACATTTCTCCCAGGAAGACTCAATAGTTAGCTGCAGGTTCTAAGGTGGCAGATGATCTTAGACTCAGAGGTCCTTACCGATGACAGACCATAACTACTACTTCTTCTTTCCATCAGAGATGTGGTGCTGTCGCCCATCGTCTGGGATGCATCACAGTGGAAAATCCAGAATCATGTCAATATGATTTGGATAACATCCATGATACATTACAGCACTGTTAAGCTTGTTGGATTCTCCTCTCATCATACGAGTGAATTTGAATCAACCTTTTCTGTTTAAGTGAAACTGAATAAATCCCTTCTCTCTATATTTTTTTCTTCTCTTTTTGTTTTATTAAATAACAACCATGTTAAAGACAGAAACATGGGAACAGGAATTCTGTAGGAGAGATGACCACCGTTGGTACCTCATCTCTTCACACAGAGCAGAGGTGGAGAGCTATGGTCCCTATGTGGCTTGTGGACTTCAACTCCCAGAATTCCTTATCCAGCCATGAAGATCCATAGGTCATAAAAGAGTGACCTCTGACACTGAGGAATCCTAACAGATAGCTCACATGTAAATGAAGCTGAATACATATGTCTCAAATAAGCATCTTAATCTTTGGTATTCTATGAAATCCATCCTGTGAAAGAGGATACCCGAGGAAGGAATTTCAGTCTCAGTCATGAATTTGATCTGCCCTGACATATTCTGGTCTTTACTCCCACCATTCTAGAATCCATGAATTCACTTGCATTGAAGATGCAACGGGGAATTTAGAAGATTAGAAATTGGGATTAAATAACTGCAGTGGTGGAAAGCTAAGAGAAAGTCCGAGGTAGCATGCCATCTAATAGTTGTGCTAGGGACTTGCATTCAAACAGCTTAATAGCTGCAGGTTGGCCCACGTGGATTCCTCCAACTTCCCAGAGAATGACATAAATCTTCAAATAACCCAAGGATTTTTATGCAGCTTCCTGATGGGATAAATTTAGTGAGGAACACAAACCAACAATTGGCCACTATGTCATCTTTCTTAATGTGGTTGGTTCTTCATCTCCAAGAAGAGTTTAACCTGACTTGGATCTGAGAAGAGGATGGCTGGCGGAAGGAGGGGGCCCCTTTGGGACAGTCACACTTTCACAGCACAATCATCCTACAGGATTGTAACGATGGGGGAAAATAATAGGAGGTTAATTCTGTATGTTATTTGGATGAAATAAAGATAGAAATAACAGAAAAAAATGACGATTGAATGCCATCAGATGCCGTTTCTTCAGAACTTCAGAAGTGGCTGTTTTTGTGATATGTGGAGTGAATTTAACACCCAAACTTTCCTGGGGTAGTATGTCGGCCAGGATTCTTGCATTTTGTTTTCCCTCTAGCTATTTAGTCCCCTGGGGCTCCGGTTGGCCCCTGACCTTTGCATTTTCCGTCGCGAACTAAAAACATAGTTGTTCAAATTGCCCAGCCTGGACTGATGGGGTTTTGATTATTTTTAACGTGTTTTATGGGTTTAATATGTATTTTAAACATGCTTTTATTGGATTGGGGTTGTATTTTTTAATTGTTGTGAGCCGCCCTGAATCCTATGGAGATAGGGCAGCATACAAATCAAATTAAATCAATAAAATCAATCAATAAAAGTAAATACACAAATGCAGAAACACATTTTTGGGGTAGAGTCAGGATTGTCCCAACCCCCAAAAGCATCAGGAGTGTGACAAGGCACGAAAAAGTGGCAGATACCACCAATGTGAGGGTAAGGAACATCTCAGCCATCTGTGGTGGGCTCAATCCCAACAATATCAATGGAGAGAGAGAGATTCAAGTATTCTGAAGGAAGATGTTGACACTGTTGTGTAATAGAGTTCAAATGCCCACTTGCACAATGTTGTAAGCTTAACCTGCAAGTTTTATGTAGAGGACATTGGAATCTTGAGCAGAAAGATCTCTTACAGGAGATCTGTTGGGAAAATACGCAGCTCCCCTCGAGCAGAGCCAGAGAGCAAATGGGCAGGATTAATGCAGGACCGAAACCCCAGAGATTGTCACCCCCAAGGAGTCTGCAGGGAAAGCCATATCAAGAGAGGACATTCCTGAGGCTCTCAAATGCCCCATTCTGGCTTGGGGGTCCCTGGGAAAGAGTGAGAGTGAATCCCACTTCCGAGAGGCCAGCCCATCACCTGGCGGTCCACAATCCTGAGTACTCAATATGAGTAGGGGGTCCCTTCGGGGAAGCTGGGTTAGAGGCTGAACATCTGGCCGTTTCTATTTCTCGCCTTCTTCTGGAGATCTTCAATCTCTCCATCATCTGGTCTTTTTCTAGCTAGGTGGATCTGAAGCTGATGAAATGCTTGCCCTTGATCCCATCTGCAAAACAAACACAAAACTATTTGTAAAGCAAATGTTTTCCCTCTGAAAGTGGATATTTTGCCAAAACCTTTGCTCAGAATATTTTTTTTAGAGAAAATTGCAGAAGGGGCGGTCTTGGGTTTTAATTTAAATTGGAGGAGCAGATTCCTTTGTTGTCTCAGAGAGAAGTGTGTCTCCTTGTCTTCCCTCCTTACCAAGAGTTTCCTGGGTCTCCTCTGAAGCCAAGATGGTAAGTAGAATGGTTTCTTCTTCATTTGCACCCAGAGCCCACCCTAGAAAGTCACTGTAGAAAGTTGTAACCTGGGGAAAATAATCCGAGATTCATTCTGTATGTTATTTGGATCAAAGAAGGATAGAAACACAGGAAGAAATCAAATGCCATCAGATCTTTCTTTAGAACTCCAAGAGAGGACAAGAAAACAAAAAGAACTATTTGCAAAACCAATTGGTTGCATTTTGGGGTGAGTGGGATGAGTTTAAAATCCAGGGGTTGATGGTCTAATTTTGGGACAAGGGCTTCAAAGCAGAGTGAACTTTCTAGCTATTTGGAAGGATTAATGACAGGCACACAAATACCAAAATGCATTTTTGGTGTGAGGGATATCACAACTCAGGGGCACAGAGTCAAGATGGACAAAGCATCACAGGTGGAAAAAAGTCTGAAAAAGGAGCAGAAATGGATTGATTGATTGATTGATTGAATGATTGATTCGATTTATATGCCGCACTTCTCCGGAGACTCGGGGCGGCTTAAAATGTGTTAAGCAATAGACTTCATACTTTTGTATACACCTGCTTAGTAGGGCTTTGCCCCCTTCCCCCAAGCAGTGTTCTTTTTTATACAAAGTCAGTTTATTGCCCCCACAATCCGGGTCCTCATTTTACCAACCTCGGAAGGATGGAAGGCTGAGTCAACCTTGAGCCTGGTGAGATTTGAACTCGCAGTAATTGCAGGCACCTGACAACTAAGTACTACTTTAAAAGCACTTTAGTCCGCTCACCACCAAGACTCCGGTAGAAATGGATGCATTTGGTTAAGGCATATTTCCCTTCACTGTGTGGGGTGAATCCCAGCAATATTGCCTCTGGAGGGGAGAAGGACGGAAAGACGTTTTAGGGTGAGGTCTTCTAGGGAGGCGCACAAAGGGCCGAGATATTCAGGTATCCTGGATTGTGTGCAGCTGGCACAAAGAGGGGAGGGAGATGTTCCAGGATGACCCTCTTGTGCAACACGGACCAAACTGCACACTTGCACAAGATGGTAAACTTAACCCAGAGGGCTTTTCCTAAAGTTCATGGACAACATTGCAGGTTCAAACGGGACTTGTGTAAACCTTTGAACAGGCAGCTGCTCCAACAACTACTAAGTTCTCTGATGGCCTTTTCTTCTTTTCCTTTCTTTCCAGAAAGTTTTCTTCATCCTGGTCATCTGCTCTATCGGGCTGGCTACGTGTCGAGAAATCTGTATGACGACTGCTAGGCTCCCTAAGTATAAAGATGGTAACCTACCTCCTTCTTCATCTGCACCGATTGCAAAGGTCTCATCATGCCAAGAGAAACATGGATTAAACGTTGATCCAGGTTTCAGTCAAAAGTCTCCTAACTGGGCTGAGAAACAGCTTCCGTATTAATGCAGAAGCCTTTGGGTCCACAGGGGTCCTTTCAAAGCTCATGAATGAAATGAAATGAAATGAAATAGTATGCAGCAAAGGCAGAGAATATATATATACAGTTAGTCCTCAATTTTCAGCCACAATTAAGCCCAAAATTTGTTTTGCTAAGTGAACGAGTTGTAAAGTGAATTTTGTCTCATTTTATGACTTTTCTTGCCCCAGTTGGTGAGTGAATCCCTTCAGTTGTGAAGTTAATGACATGGTCATTAAGTGAATCTGGTTCCCCATTGAGTCTGCTTGTTAGAAGGCAGGAAAAAGGTGACCACATGACCCCCAGGACATTCCCACCGTCATAAATATGCATCTCAATTTTCATCCCGTGACTATGGGGATGCTTCAGTGGTCGGAAGGGTGAAAAGGGTCATTGGTCATTTCATTCAGTGCCGTTGTAACTTTGAATTCTCACTGAACAAACTGTTGTCATTCATGGACTACCTGTATCTGGCCCTTAGTAGATTGATACTGTACGTTGTCTGTTAGTAGTTTTCTGAGAGGAGCCTTCAACCCTAGGAGAAGGTTTCTCAGTGCGGTTTGATAAATTTGAGTGCGGTTGCAAGTTCATCTTGACTTTTTTCCCCTTAGGCAAAGAGGTGCCGCATACCACATGTCCTGATGGTGGGAAAAATCATCTCATAGGGTCCACTTGGTACACAGAGAGTGGCATGCGTTGTGAGTGCACACCACTGGAATGGATTTGTTGCGAAACAGATGGGTAAAAGTTCCAAGCAACTTTCAGATCTTTTAATTTTCTCACGTCTTCTCCTAAGATTCATGGATACATATAACACTTTGTACCTAGGTCTGATGTAGCAGAGGAACCTAAAACAGTGCCTCCCAACCTTTAGGGCACCAGGGACCAGAAAGAGGTTTTTCCTCAAAGCAGACGGTGAGTAGCTTTGCTTGTTTCTGCGGCCCAGTTTCTGGCATGCCACGGACAGCTGCTGGTCCGTGGACCGAGAGTTGGGGACCCCTGACGTAGCATGCTGCTCGAAGAAAAGGATGAGACTGAGCAGAAATATGAGACAATATTAGGACATACCTTGTAGTGATAGGAATGGAATTGCATTTGTAGAAGGTCAACCAGGAGCCCCATTGGTCTCTCCTGGGTGTAACGGTGACGTGAGGTAGGGAGGAGAACACTCTTCCACAGGATGTTTATCTGGCCTC
Source organism: Coluber constrictor foxii (assembly GCA_038048745.1). Taxonomy (NCBI): domain Eukaryota; kingdom Metazoa; phylum Chordata; class Lepidosauria; order Squamata; family Colubridae; genus Coluber; species Coluber constrictor. The sequence goes on along the minus strand of JAWJVD010000101.1, from coordinate 248,238 downwards.
TCTAAGATTTCAGAAAAACAGAGGGATAGGGTGAGTTTGATGAGCATGCTTGGGATGGATTGTTAGTGTTGATTATGGTGCCAGGTTTTTACAATTTGTGGTTTTAATACACACACTTACATTAATTGTGCTATGATGCTGCCGTAACTGTTGGCTGGTAGCCATCCATTCTTCAGTGTCAGATGGGTGGCTAGATCAATGGTTTCAATCAATAGTTCAATGATAGTTATTATTTCATGATAGTCCCCTAGTCTAGGTCAATAGGTGGCCTGCCCCTTTCTGGCTCATTATATTAACTTTGAAGGCCGCTGAGAAGTTGAGCTAGAGGTTTGTCCTTCTTAAATATTTACTTACTTATAAAATTTACAGGCTTCCAAACTTAGCTAAAGGAAGCCCTGGGCAGCCTACATTCATTGTCTTTCCAATGCTGAGCAAGCAACATTATGTGCAGATCCAGGATTCTTGGGTGCAGAAGAGAGAAGAGAAACTGAGGCTGGCAAGAAGGAGGATTTCTCCTTGCTTCCCTTTCTTTTCCTGGCCAATCAGGATTGGGGAATCCTCATTTTGTCCATCCTGCTGGCCATGGTTGCAGATCTCCAAGAAGCTCCTTATCCATATCACAATCCAACACGGGACCATCCAAAATCAAATCCTATGTGTCCCAACCTTGAGGTTTCTCTATTAGAAGAAAGATGTCCAAGAACTTGGTGTTTAGAATCAAATCAGGAGGAGGAGCCTCAGATAGCTCAACAGGCTAGATAGCCTGTTATTACATTCAGCTGTCTGCAACTATTGTCAGTTCATGATTGAAGGTTGACTTAGCCCTCCATCCTTTCTAAGGCAGGTAAATTGAAGACCCAGTTTGTGAGGGCAATAAGCTGACTTTGTATAAAAAATATACAAAAGTATGAAGGCTGTTGCTTAACGCATTGTAAGCCGCCATGAGTCTCCGGAGAAGTGCGGCATATAAATCTAATTTTTTAAAAAATCAGAACTTGGCTGAATCTACTTTTCTCCCAGGAAGATTCAATAGTTTGTTTCAGGTTCTAAGGTGGCAGATGATCTTAGACTCAGAGGTCCTTACTGATGAAGGCCAACTTTGACTAACCATACCTTCTTCTTCTTATTCCTCATCCTTCTCACCAATTTTTTTTTCCAACAGAGATATCTGGGAAGGATAACAGTGGTAAATCCAGAAACATGTCAATATTATTTCGATAACATCCATGATACATTACAGCGCTATTAAGCCTATGGATTCTCCTCTCTTCATACGAGTGAATTTGAATCAACCTTTTCTGTTTAAATGAACCTGAATAAATCTCTCCTCTCAATATTTTTTCTTCTCTTTTTGTTTTATTAAATAACAACCATGTTAAAGACAGAAACATGGGAACAGGAATTCTGTAGGAGAGATGACCACCGTTGGTACCTCATCTCTTCACACAGAGCAGAGGTGGAGAGCTATGGTCCCTATGTGGCTTGTGGACTTCAACTCCCAGAATTCCTCATCCAGCCATGAAGATCCATAGGTCATAAAAGGGTGACCTCTGACACTGAGGAATCATAACAAATAATTCACATGTAAACGAAGCTGAATATATATGTCTCAAATAAGCATCTTAATCTTTGATGTTCTATTAAGTCCACCCTGTCCTGTGAAGGAGGATACCCGAGGAAGGAATTTCTGCCTCAGTCATGAATTTGATGTTCCCTAACATATTCTGGTCTTTACTCCCACCATTCTAGAATCCACAAATTCACTTGCATCGAAAGATGCAATGGGGAAATTAGAAGGTTAGAAATTGGGGTTAAATAACTGCAGTGGTGGAAAGCTAAGAGAAGGTCCCAGGTGTACACCGTCTAATAGTTATGGTAGGGACTTGCACTCAAACAGCTTAATAGCTGCAGGTTGGCCCACACGGACTCCTCCAACTTCCCAGAGAATGACAAAATTCTTCAAATAACCAAAGGGCTTTTACGCACCTTCCTGATGGGATAAACTTAGTAAGGACTACAACTGTTTCCTTGTCCAAATCTGGATCTCGGTCTCTCCATTAAGGTTGCCCTGTGGCCTTTAAATCTTGCGAATTATACATTATCAAAATTTTCATTATGTCCCTGGGGAAATAAATCTGAGATTAAGGAGCTCTTTGTTATTTCAAGATAATCGTGGCTGTATGGCAAGATAATTTCATTGGAAGCAGGAAAATGGCTAGGATTGGGGAGCTCAATTCAGACTGGAACCGGGGCAGGAAAAACGGTTAGCATTCCCTCCCTCAGCTGTCAGACTCTGTCACCCTGGCAATGGTTCCTACTGGCTCCAATGGATTTAATTTTCCTGACCTTCACATAAGCTTCACTTTTACTGACAAAAACAATAACACAAACCAACAATTCCCACTACATCATAATGTGGTTGGTTCTTCATCTGTAAGAAGAGTTTAACCTGACTTGGATCTGAGAAGAGGATGGCTGGAGGAAGGAGGAGACCCCTTTGGGACAGTCACACTTTCACAGTACAATCATCCTATTGGTTTGTAACTGTAGGGGAAACTAATAAGAGGTTCATTCTGTGTGTTATTTGGATAAACTAAAGATAGAAATAACAGAAAGAGATGATGATTGAATGCTATCAGGTAAAGCTGGAAGAGATAAAGGACAAAGTGGGACTTTGGAAGAAAGGACCAAAAATATGTATACACAGAATGAATTAATTACATTTTGTGATATGTATGGAGAATGTAACACCCAGTTTCCTGGTGTATTTGCATTTTGGTTACTTTCTTTTGTTTACTATTTACTGGGATTAACAGAAGATACACAAATGCAGAAACACATTTTTTGGTATGGGGGACATATCACCTCAGGGATACAGAGTCAGGATTGTCCCTCCCCCACCCCCAGACACAAAGCATCACGAGTGGGAGAAGGCATGAAAAAGTGGCAGATCCCATCAATGTGAAGGTAAGGAAACATTTCAGCCCATCTGTGGTGGACTTAAATCCCAAGAACATCAATGGAGAGAGAGAGAGATTCAAATATTCTGGAGGATGAAGTTCTCGGCTGACCCTGTTGGGTAATACAGTTGAAATGCAGACTTGCACAAGATTGTAAACTTAACCTAGAGGGCCTTTTCCAAAAGTCATATTATGAAAGAGGAGATTGGAACTTTTAAGAGAAAGATCTCCTAACTATTTGTCTAAAGATCAAAAGATGACGAGACTATTTGTAAAGCAAATGTTTTCCCTCTGAAAGTAGACGTTTTGCCAAAACCTTTAGTCAGAATTTTTTTTAAAGGAAAATTGCAAAAAGGGCGGTCTTGGGTTTTAATTTAAATTGGAGGAGCAGATTCCTTGCCGGACTCAGAGAGAAGTGTGGCTGCTTGTCCTTCCTCCCTACCAAGAATTTCCTGGGTCTCCCCAGAAGCCAAGATGGTAAGTAAAATGGTTTCTTCTCCATTTGCACCCAGAGCCCAATTTGCCTTGGACCTGAGAAGGGAATGGCCGGAGGAATGAGGCAGCCCTTGGGGACAGTCACTCTATGAGGTTGTAACTGTGGGGAAAATATTCTGAGGTTCATTCTGTATGTTATTTAAATAAAATAAAGATAGAAACACAGGAAGAAATAAAAGGCAACCAAATGTTTCTTTGGAACTCCAGAAGAGAGATAGGACAAACAGAACTATTTGCAAAACCAGTTAGTTGCATTTTGGGGCGAGTGGGATGAGTTTAAAATCCAGGGGTTGATGGTCTAATTTTGGGACAAGGGCTTCAAAGCAGAGTGAACTTTCTAGCTATTTGGAAGGATTAATGACAGAGACACAAATACCGAAATGCACTTTTGGTGTGAGGGACATAACAACTCAGGGGCACAGAGACAAGATGGACAAAGCATCACGGATGGGAAAAGGAGCAGAAACGGATGTATCTGGGTAAGGAATAGTTCCCTTCACTGTGTGGGGTGAATCCCAGCAATTTTGCCTCTGGAGGGCAGAAGGACGGAATGACGATCCAGGGTGAGGACTGCTAGGGATATGAAAAAAGGGCCGAGATATTTGGGTGTCCTGGATTGTGTGCATCTGGCAAGAAGAGGGGAGGGAGATATCCCAGGGTGACCCTCTTGTGCAACAGAGACCGAACTGCGCACTTGCACAAGATTGTAAACTTAACCCAGAGGGCTTTTCCTAAAGTTCATAGACAATATCGCATTATCAAAGAGGACTTTTGCAAAACGTTGAACAGTCAGTTGCTCCAACAACTACTAAGTTCTCTGATGGTCTTTTCTTGTTTTCCTTTTTTTCCAGAAAGTTTTCATCATCCTGATCTTCTCTTTCATGCTGGTTACATGCAAAGAAGAATGTATTGGGTCTGTTTATCCTCCTGAGTATAAAGATGGTAACTCAACTGCTTATTCATCTGAACAAATTGCAAAGATCTGATAATGCCAGGAGAAATGTGGATCAAATGTTGATCCAGGTTTCAGTCAAAAGTCTTGTGACCAGGTAGTGAAACCAACTTGCAGCCAAAGAGTCATGGAAATGAAGGGGAGATTCCAAAAACAAGCAGCACAAAACCTCTGCCGAGGTTTGTCAACAGGTCCGATGGTTCGTTTTTCAGGGCTTGGAAGGAGAAGCCACAGGAATAGTCCAAGCCAGGAATGCAAGGGGTCTTTTTCAGTGAAACTAGCCATGAACAAGCTTCAGAGTAACCTTCCTGGGAATGGCCAATTAGTCCATCCGACAGATCACCGGCTGCTGCAAACACAAACTGCAATGCTCTTTGCAACTGAATTAAATCCACGAGCTGCAGAGTTCCAGAAACACAAACAAGCATCTGGCCATGATCCACACACCTTACGTCCAGCATCACCTCCCTCTGCCTGCCGTGCTAAAGAGCCCCAATTGGTGCCACCCATTAAGTAGGGCGGGGCCTTTTCCCCATCAATCTGGCAGATCTCCACCTCCCTGCCCTGCCTGGTCTAGCATCTACCAAGGCTGGCAGCTCCTCCCCCTCTTCCTCATTGGCCTGCAAGCTCTCCCCAGCTAAGGCACGCTCAGCCGACAACTCAGGGTCAGCATTACTGGACGTGCCAGGAATGCTCTCATTCTCCCCCGAGGCCTTTTGAGGAAGACACGGATGAGCCATCATCCACAGGAGACATCACACGTTGTAACTTTGAATTCTCCCTAAAAAGAATTGTAAGTCAGGGACTACTTGTATTTGTCCATTAGTAGATTGGTCATGTATTTCGTCTATTAGTAGTTTTCTGAAAACAGTCTTCCAGCTTAGCAGAAGGTTTCTCAGTTTGACAATTTGAATACAGTTGCAAATTGAATTTGACTTTTTTCCCTTAGGCAAACCGGTGGAGCGAAGCACATGTCCTGATGTAAATGGGAGAGTGCATCTCATTGGGTCCACCTGGGACGAAGATAATGGCTTCCATTGTGAGTGTCGTAGAGATGGATCGCATTGTTGCAGAAGGTGGGTAAAGGTTCCGAGCAACCCTCAGATCTTTTAATTTTCTCACGTCTTCTCCTAAGATTCATGGATACATATAAAACTTTGTGCCTAGGATTGAGGAACCTATAGCATTGCCTGCCAACGTTTAGGGCGCCAGGGACCGGAGAAAATTTTTCCGTGAACCAGAGGGTGAGTAGCTTCCCACAAATGGGGCTTTTTTGGTTTCTGCAGCCTAGTTTCTGGCATGCCATGAATGGGTGGTGGTCCCTGGACCAAGGGCGGGGACTCCTGATCTACAGCGCTGCTCGAAGAAGATGAGCGAGGCCAACTAAACAGAAATATGAACCTATATTAGGACAAACCTTCTAGTGATCGCAATGGGAAAGTGTAATTGTAGAGAGTCAACCAGCAGCCCTATTGGTCTCTCCTGGGTAAGGGGGAGGTGGGGTTGGGAAGTGAACACCTTTCCACCGGATGTTTGCCATCCGGATTTCAGAAAAGCAGAGGGATAGGGTGAGATTGATGAGCATGCTTGGTGTGGATTGTTAGTGTTGGTTATGGTGCCAGGACTATACTATATAATACACACATAGTTGTACTATGATGATCCTTTAACTGTTGGCTGGTTGCTATCCGTTTTTCAGTGTCAGATGGGTGGCTAGATCAATGGTTTCAACAAACATTTCAATGATAGTTACTATTTCATGATAGTCCCCCATGACTAATTTAGGTTAATAGGTGTCCTGCCCCTTTCTGGTTCATTATATTAACTTTGGAGGCCATTGAGAAGTTGAGCTAGATGTTTGTCTTTCTTGAATGTTTACTTATTTGCTTATAAAATGTATAGGCGGGGCCATCCAAAATCAATTCCTACATGTCCCAACCTTGAGATTTCTCTATACCACTGTTTCTCAGCCTTGGAAGCTTGAAGATGGGTGGGAGGTTGAGAAACACTGCTCTATACAAAGAAGGATGTCCCAAAGTTCAGAATCAAACCAGACCTTGGCTGAATCAACCGTTCTCCCAGGAAGGTTCAATGGTTCTCTGCAAGTTCTGAGGTGGCAGATGATCTTAGAGGTCCTTACCAATGAAGGCCAACTTTGACTGACCATGCCCTCTTCTTCTTCTTCCAACTCCTCCCCATCCTGTTTTGTTTCCCATCAAGATATGGTGAGGTCCCCCATCGTCCGGGATGCATTGCAATGGCTAATCCAGAAACATGTGGATATGATTTCTATAAGGTTGATGCCCCATTACAGCGCTGTTAATCTTGTTGGATTTTTCTCTTTTCATACGAGTGAACGTGAATCAATCTTTTCTGTTTAAATGAACCTGAATAAATCCCTCATCTCAATAATTTTCTTCTCAGTTTGTTTTATTAAATAACAGCCATGTTAAAGACAGAAACATGGGAACAAGAATTCTATAGGACTGATGACCACAGTTGGTGTCTCATCCCTTCACTGTTCTGCCCCAAAGAACTCAGCACACACAAAGTCTCTACAAAACTTAATTTAGTAAAATAACTCAGTCTTTTTCAAACAAAGGCTGTTAATAAACTTTCTTAACAGCCTACAAGAATCCAAAGATAAAGTAATCACAATCTTACTATGATTGGCAGAAAGCCCAGAAGCAATTTGCAGAGAATCCAGACGCGAAGGAGAGTGAACTAAAGTTGTTCCCTACAAATTGCTTCAGTCGGCATTCCTCCTTAAATACGTTAAGAGAGTGGCCAATGAGCCCCAAGCCTTATTCTCAAGGAGACCTCCTCCTGAGGAGCCATTCCTGCCTTTTGGCAGCTCTGTGCGCCCGTGCATCGAGAAGAGGCTACTCATCTTCATCCTCTTCACTTAAAGGAGCTTCTGGAGGTTCTGAAGGCCTTGGCTGAATCCCTGCTTCTGGCACCACATCTTCTCCAGCCTCCTCATTGTCTGACTTGAGTGCCAGCTGAACAGGCTGCTGACGCAGCACCACACCAGTCTCCTCAGTGTCGGAATCAACTACAATCTGCGCAGGCCGCTGACGGACCACAACATTCACATAGAGCAGAGGTGGAGAGCTATGGCCTCTATGTGGTTTATGGACTTCAAGTCTCAGAATTCCTCAGCCAGCCATGAAGGTCCATTGGTTATAAAAAGCCACCTCTGACATTGAGGCATCGTAACAGATAACTCACATGTAAATGTAGCTGAATATACAGGTCTCAAATAAGCATCTTAATCTTTGATATTCTTTGAAGTCCATCCTCTCCTGTGAAGGAGGATACCCAAGGAAGGAATTTTTGCCTCTGTCAGGAATTTGATGTGCCCTGACATATTCTGGCCTTCACCCCCACTATTCTAGCCTCCATGAATTCACTTGCATTGAAGATGCAATGGGGAACTTCGAAGATTAGAAATTGGAATAAATATACATGTGTGAATTAATAGAATTATAGTCTATATCATAGAATTATGTATTAATGATTGTGATTGACACTAGGAGTGTATATTGAGGCAATGAATAATAAAAGATTGAAGAATGAATTTTTGATATCAATTGATGTGAAGAGTTAACTAAAGGAAGTGGGGAGGGACACATCTTTGAATATTATAACGATATTGGAAGGGATAAAAACAAATTATAATAGAGATAAAAATAAGAGGGTAATAATAATAATAATAATAACAACAACAACAATAATAATGATGATGAATAATAATAATACTAAACTATGGAAAAAGAAATCATGTGGTGTTCCGATTGTAATTGGAGCTCTTGGAGCAATACCCAAAGGGCTACCCCGCTATTTAGAAATTCTAAATTTACCACTTGAACATTTTGACTCTACAAAAAACCACCTTACTCGGAACAGCTTACATCCTCCGACGATACCTTAACAGTTCCTAGGTCCTTGGTTAGGACTCGAGCTGCTGAACTATTAACCAGCCTCAAAGCCTGTGAATCTCACTACAGATTAACCAATAATAATAATAATGATAGATAGATAGATAGATAGATAGATAGATAGATAGATAGATAGATAGATGATAGATAAATATATTGACACGAAGGTATATGAAAGAACAAAAGGGTGATAGTTAAAGATATGTGTATATGAAACTATGAAAATGAAATAACTAGGAGTAATAACATTATGTTTATAGTACTGAAATGTATGATACGCAGCTATCACACTATTCACACATTGATATGTATAAACAATATAAAATATAAAAATAAAATATAATATAAAACTCTGAACGGTCAGTTGCTCCAAGAACTACGAAGTTCTCTGATGGCCTTTTCTTATTTTTCTTTCTTTCCAGAAAGTTTCCTTCATTCTGATCTTCTTCTCTTTCATGCTGGCTAGGTGTCAAAGAGAATGTTTTGGGTCTTTTTCTCCACCTGAGTTTAAAGATGGTAACCGAACTCCTTATTCATCTGAACAAATTGCAAAGGTCTCATCAAGCCAGGAGAAATGGGGGTTAAATGTTGACCCACGTTTCAGCAAAAACCATTCGCTTAACGATCACTCAAATTTGCAACGGCACTGAAAAATAGTGACATATGATCACTTTTCACACTTATGACCATTGGGCACAAAAACCACTTGGACATGGGATGAAAAATGTGGTCGCTTGGTAGCATCTTTATGACGGTTGTAGTGGTCCAGGGTATTGTGGTGCACTTTTGAGACCTTCTGACAATGACGGTCGAAGATTATTGAAAACCTGAAAAGATCTCCAAATCTGAGTTTAGGACTCTCCATTAAGGTTATCCGGCGGCCTGTTAATCTTGCAAATTATTCATTATCCCAACCTTTCATTATGTCACTGAAGGTGATGAAATGCTTTCCCGTTATCACATCTGCAAAACAAACACAAAACTCCTTCTAAAGCAAATGTTTTCCCTCTGAAAGTGGATATTTTGCCAAAACCTTGACTCAGATTTTTTTTTTAAGGAAAATTGCAGAAGGGGAGGTCTTGGGTTTTAATTTAAATTGGAGGAGCAGATTCCTTGCTGGCCTCAGAGAGAAGTGCGTCTCCTTGTCCTTCCTCCCTACCAAGAGTTTCCTGGGTCTCCTCTGAAGCCAAGATGGTAAGTAGAATGGTTTCTTCTTCATTTGCCCCCAGAGCCCACCCTAGAAAGTCACCATAGAAAGTTGTCAGTTTGGGGAAAATAATCAGAGATTCATTCTGTATGTTATTTGGCTCAAAGAAGGATAGAAATACAGGAAGAAATCAAACGCTATCAGATCTTTCTTTAGAACTCCAAAAGAGGACAAGAGGACAGACAGAACTATTTGCAAAACCAATTGGTTGCATTTTGGGCTGAGTGGGCTGAGTTTAAAATCCAGAGGTTGATGGTCTAATTTTGGGACAAGGGCTTCAAAGCAGAGTGAACTTTCTAGCTATTTGGAAGGATTAATGACAGGCACACAAATACCAAAATGCATTTTTGGTGTGGGGGACATAACAACTCAGGCACAGAGTCAAGATGGACAAAGCATCACAGGTGGAGAAAAGTCTGAAAAGGAGCAGAAATGGATGGATTGATTGATTGATTGATTCGATTTATATGCCGCCCTTCTCCGGAGACTCAGGACGGATTAAAATGTGTTAAGCAATAGCCTTCATACTTTTGTACATACCTGCTTAGTAGCGCTTTCGCCCCCCCCCAGGTGTTATTTTTATACAAAGTCAGCTTATTGCCCCCACAATCTGAGTCCTCATTTTACCTACCTCAAAAGGTTGGAAGGCAGAGTCAACCTTGAGCCTGGTGAGATATGAACTCGCAGTAATTCAAGGCAGCTGGCAACTAAGTACTACTTTAAAAGCACTTTAGTCCGCTCACCACCAAGGCTCCGGTAGAAATGGATGCATTTGGTTAAGGCATATTTCCCTTCACTGTGTGGGGTGAATCCCAGCAATATTGCCTCTGGAGGGGAGAAGGACGGAAAGAAGTTTTAGGGTGAGGTCTGCTAGGGAGGCGAACAAAGGGCCGATATATTCGGGTATCCTGGATTGTTTGCAGCTGGCACAAAGAGGGGAGGGAGATGTTCCAGGATGACCCTCTTGTGCAACACGGACCGAACTGCACACTTGCACAAGATGGTAAACTTAACCCAGAGGGCTTTTCCTAAAGTTCATGGACAACATTGCAGGTTCAAACGGGACTTGTCTAAACCTTTGAACAGGCAGCTGCTCCAACAACTACTAAGTTCTCTGATGGCCTTTTCTTCTTTTCCTTTTCTTTCCAGAAAGTTTTCTTCATCCTGGTCATCTGCTCTATCGGGCTGGCTATGTGTCGAGAAATCTGTTGGATGACTCATAGGCTCCCTAAGTATAAAAATGGTAACCTACCTCTTTATTCATCTGTACCAATTGCAAAGGTCTCATCATGCCAGGAGAAACATGGATTAAACGTTGATCCAGGTTTCAGTCAAAAGTCTCCTAACTGGGCTGAGAAACACCTTCCGTATTAATACAGAAGCCGTTGGGTCCACAGAGGTCCTTTCAAAGCTCATAAATAAAATGAAATGAAATGGTAGGCAGCAAATGCAGAGAATATATATATCAGGTAGTCCTCAATTTACAGCCACATTTAAGCCCAAAATTTCTATTGCTAGAATTTTGTCTCATTTTATGACTTTTCTTGCCCCAGTTGGTAAGTGAACCCCTTCAGTTGTGAAGTTAATGACATGGTCATTAAGTGACGTTGACTTCCCCATTGAGTCTGGTTGTTAGAAGGCAGAAAAAGGTGACCACATGACCCCCAGGACATTCCCACCGTCATAAATATGCATCTCAATTTTGATCCCGTTGCTATGGGGATGCTTCAGTGGTTGGAAGGGTGAAAAGGGGTCATTGGTCATTTGATTCGGTGCCGTTGTAACTTTGAATTCTCACTAAACAAACTGTTGTCATTCATGGACTACCTGTATCTGTCCCTTAGTAGATTGATACTGTACGTTGTCTGTTAGTTGTTTTCTGAGAGGAGCCTTCAACCCTAGGAGAAGGTTTCTCAATGCGGTTTGATAAATTTGAGTGCGGTTGCAAGTTCATCTTGACTTTTTTCCCCTTAGGCAAACAGGTGCCGCATACCACATGTCCTGGTGGTGGGAGAAGTCATCTCATTGGCTCCACTTGGTACTCAAAGAGGGGCGAGCGTTGTGAGTGCAGACCACTGGAATTAATTTGTTGCGAAACAGATGGGTAAAGGTTCCAAGCAACTTTCAGATCTTTTAATTTTCTCACGTCTTCTCCTAAGATTCATGGATACATATAACACTTTGTACCTAGGTCTGATGTAACAGAGGCACCTAGAACAGTGCCTCCCAACCTTTAGGGCACCAGAGACCAGAGAGAGGTTTTTCCTCGAAGCAGAAGGTGAGTAGCTTTGCTTGTTTCTGCGGCCCAGTTTCTGGCATGCCACGGACAGCTGCTGGTCCGTGGACCGAGAGTTGGGGACCCCTGACGTAGCATGCTGCTCGAAGAAGAGGATGAGACTGAGCAGAAATATGAGACAATATTAGGACATACCTTGTAAATGCATTTGTAGAAGGTCAACAATATTAGGACATACCTTGGAATTGCATTTGTAGAAGGTCAACCAGGAGCCCTATTGGTCTCTCCTGGGTGTAACGGCGACGTGAGGTAGGGAGGAGAATACTCTTCCACAGGATGTTTGTCTGGCCTCTCTAAGATTTCAGAAAAACAGAGGGATAGGGTGAGTTTGATGAGCATGCTTGGTGTGGATTGTTAGTGTTGATTATGGTGCCAGGTTTTTACAATTTGTGGTTTTAATACACACACTTACATTAATTGTGCTATGATGCTACCGTAACTGTTGGCTTGTAGCCATCCATTCTTCAGTGTCAGATGGGTGGCTAGATCAATGGTTTCAATCAATATTTCAATGATAGTTATTATTTCATGATAGTCCTCTAATCTTGGTCAATAAGTGGCCTGCCCCTTTCTGGTTCATTATATTAACTTTGAAGGCCGCTGAGAAGTTGAGCTAGAGGTTTGTCCTTCTTAAATATTTACTTACTTATAAACTTTACAGGCTTCCCAACTTAGTTAAAGGAAACCCTGGGCAGCCTACATTCACTGTCTTTCCAATGCTGAGCAAGCAACATTATGTGCAGATCCAGGATTCTTGGGTGCAGAAGAGAGAAGAGAAACTGAGGCTGGCAAGAAGGAGGATTTCTCCTTGCTTCCCTTTCTTTTCCTGGCCAATCAGGACTGGGGAATCCTCATTTTGTCCATCCTGCTGGCCATGGTTGCAGATCTCCAAGAAGCTCCTTATCCATATCACAATCCAACACGGGACCATCCAAAATCAAATCCTATGTGTCCCAACCTTGAGGTTTCTCTATTACAAGAAAGATGTCCAAGAACTGGGTGTTTAGAATCAAATCAGGAGGAGGAGCCTCAGATAGCTCAACAGACTAGATTGCCTGTTATTACATTCAGCTGTCTGCAATTATTGTAAGTTCATGGCTCAAGGTTGACTTAGCCCTCCATCCTTTCTTAGGAAGGGAAATTGAGGACCCAGTTTGTGGGGGCAATAAGCTGACTTTGTATAAAAAATATACAAAAGTATGAAGGTTGTTGCTTAACGCATTGTAAGCCGCCCTGAGTCTCCGGAGAAGGGCGGCATATAAATCTAATTTTTTAAAAAATCAGAACTTGGCTGAATCTACTTTTCTCTCAGGAAGATTCAATAGTTTGTTTCAGGTTCTAAGGTGGCAGATGATCTTAAACTCAGAAGTCCTTACTGATGAAGGCCAACTTTGACTAACCATACCTTCTTCTTCTTATTCCTCATCCTTCTCACCGTTTTTTCTTCCAACAGAGATATCTGGGAAGCACAACAGTGATAAATCCAGAATCATGTCAATATGATTTCTATAACATCCATGATACATTACAGTGCTGTTAAACCTGTTGGATTCTCCTCTCTTCATACGAGTAAATTTGAATCAAACTTTTCTGTTTAAATGAACCTGAATAAATCTCTCCTCTCAATATTTTGTATTCTTTTTGTTTTATTAAATGAGAACTATGTTAAAGACAGAAACATGGGAACAGGAATTCTATAGGACTGATGACCACTGTTGGTGTCTCATCCCTTCACAGAGAGCAGAGGTGGAGAGCTATGGCCCAGTAGTGGGTTTCAAAATTTTTTTACTACCAGTTCTGTGGGCCTGGCTTGGTGGGTGTGGCATGGATTGGTGGGCGTGGCTTGGTGGGTGTGACAGGTAAAGGATATTGTGAAATCCTCATTCTCTCTCCAATCCAGGGGAAGGTTACTGCAAAATCCCCATTTCTTTAGATGGGACTTGGGAGGCAGAGAATAGTTGGGGTCGGGGCCAGTCAGAATTTTTGCTACCGGTTCTTCGAACTACTCAAAATTTCCACTACTGGTTCTCCAGAACTGGTCAGAACCTACTAAAACCCACCTCTGCCCAAGAGGCCCCCTACCCATATTGAGTACTCAGGATTGTAGACCACCAGGTGATGGGCTGTCCTCTCGGAAGTGGGATTCACTCTCATTCTTTCCCAGGGACTCCCAAGCCAGAATGAGGCATTTGAGAGGCTCAGGAATGTCCTCTCTTGATATTGCTTTCCCTGCAGGCTCCTTGTGAGTGACAATCTGGGGGGGTTTCTGTCCTGCATTAATCCTGCCCACTTGCTCTCTCACTCTGCTTGAGGGGAGCTGCGTATTTTCCCAACGGACCTCCTGTAAGAGATCTTTCTGTTCAAGATTCCAATGTCCTCTCCATAAAACTTGTACATTAAGTTTACAAAATTGTGCAAGTGGGTATTTATTTATTTATTTATTTATTTATTTATTTATTTATTTATTTATCTATCAAATTTATATACCGCCCTACTCCCAAAAGGAACTCAGGGTGGTGAACAGCCAAAATAAAATACAATAACATATAAAAGTTAAAAGCTATTAAAATAAATTAAATAATTTGGGCTCAAAGAAGAAAATTTAAAACATCCAATTATATAAAACATTTTAAAACCCAGTTTAAAAGGGGAGAGTTAGGCCAGACCAGTCTGTTGGGATAAAAATATTTTTAGGGCACGGCGGAAGGTGTGTAAGTCTTGAAGCCTCCTTATCTCTGGGGGGAGCTCGTTCCAGATGGCAGGTGCCCCCACAGAGAAGGCTCTCCCCCTGGGGGCCGCCAGTCGACATTGTTTGGCCTGAGGAGCCCCTCTCTATGGAAGCAAACTGGTTGGTCTAGAGGCTATTGGTGGCAGAAGGCGGTCCTGTAAGTAACCTGGTCCTAAGCCATGGAGCACTCTAAAGATGGTAACCAAAACCTTGAAGCGCACCCGGAAGACCACCGGGAGCCAGTGCAGTTCGCGCAGGAGGTGAGTCACATGGGAGCGCCACATCGCTCCCATCACCATTCATGCGGCCGCATTCTGGACCAGCTGGAGCTTCCAGGTGCTCCTCAAGGGGAGCCCCATGTAGAGAGCATTACAGTAGTCCAGGCATGAGGTGACAAGGGTGTGAGTGACTGTGCGTAACGAATCCTGATCCAGAAAGGGACGCAACTGGCGAATCAGGGGAATCTGATAAAAAGTCCTCCCGGCCACGGCCGTCATATGCTCTTCTAAAGACAGTCGTGAGTCAAGGAGGATGCCCAAGTTGCAAGTCCCATCCGTGGGGGCCAATGACTCGTCCCCAATACTCAGTGATGGCACCAACTGACTATATCGGGACGCCGGAAACCACAGCTACACGGTCTCGGATGGGTTGAGCCTGAGTCTGTTCCTCCCCATTCAGATCCGTACAGCCTAAAGGCACCGGGACATCACATCGAGGGCATCATTGAACTCTATTACACAACAGCGTCAACATCTTCCTTCAGAATATTTGAATCTCTCTCTCTCCATTGATGTTGTTGGGATTGAGCCCACCATAGATGGGCAGATACGTGCCTTACCCTCATATTGGTGGTATCTGCTTCTTTTTCATGCCTTCTCCCACTCCTGATGCTTTTGGGGGTTGGTACAATCCTGACTCTACCCAAAAAACATGTTTCTACATTTGTGTATTTACTTTTATTGATTTACTTTATTGATTTAATTTGATTTGTATGCCGCCCTATCTCCATAGGACTCAGGGCGGCTCACAACAATTAAAAAATACAACCCCAATCCAATAAAAGCATGTTAAAAATACATATTAAACCCATAAAACACGTTAAAAATAATCAAAACCCCATCAGTCCAGGCTGGGCAATTTGAACAACTATGTTTTTAGTTTGCGACGGAAAATGCAAAGGTCAGGGGCCAATCGGAGCCCCAGGGGACTAAATAGCTAGAGGGAAAACAAAATGCAAGAATCCTGGCCGACATACTACCCCAGGAAAGTTTGGGTGTTAAATTCACTCCACATATCACAAAAACACCCACTTCTGAAGTTCTGAAGAAACGGCATCTGATGGCATTCAATCGTCATTCTTTTCTGTTATTTCTATCTTTATTTCATCCAAATAACATACAGAATTAACCTCCTATTATTTCCCCCCATGGTTACAACCCTGTAGGATGATTTTGCTGTGAAAGTGTGACTGTCCCAAAGAGGCTCCCTCCTTCCTCCAGCCATCCTCTTCTCAGATCCAAGTCAGGTTAAACTCTTCTTGCAGATGAAGAACCAACCACATGAAGAAAGATGACGTAGTGGCCAATTGTTGGTTTGTGTTATTGTTTTTGTCAGTAAAAGTGAAGCTTATGTGACGGTCAAGAGAAGCTAAATCCATTGGAGCCAGTAGGAACCATTGCCAGGGTGACAGAGTCTGAGAGTTGAGGGAGGGAATGCTAACCATTTTTCCTGCCCCGGGTTCCAGTCTGAATTGAGCTCCCCAATCTGGGCCATTTACCTGCTTCCAATGAAATTATCTTGCCATACACCCACGATTATCTTGAAATAACAAAGAGCTCCTTAATTTATTTGCAGCAGGGACATAATGAAAATTTGGATAATGTATAATTTGCCAGATTTAAAGGCCACAGGGCAACCTTAATGGAGAGACCGAGATCCAGATTTGGACTAGCAAACAGTTGTAATCCTCACTAAGTTTATCCCATCAGGAAGGTGCATACAAGTCCTTGGGTTATTTGAAGATTTATGTCATTCTCTGGGAAGTTGGAGGAGTCCATGTGGGCCAACCTGCAGCTATTAAGCTGTTTCAATGTAAGTCCCTAGCACAACTATTAGATGGTGTACACCTGGGCACTTCTATTAGCTTTCCACCACTGCAGTTATTTAATCCTAATTTCTAGTCTTCTAAATTCCCCATTGCATCTTCAATGCAAGTGAATTCATGGATTCTAGAATGGTGGGAGTAAAGACCAGAATATGTCAGGGCGCATCAAATTCCTGACTGAGGCAGAAATTCCTTCCTCGGGTATCCTGCTTCATAGCAGAGGATGAACTTCAAAGAATATCAAAGATTAAGATGCTTATTTGAGAGAGATACTCAGCTTTATTTACATGTGAGTTATCTCTTACGATTCCTCAATGTCAGTGGTGGCCTTTTTATGACCTAATGACTTTCATGGCTGGCTGAGGAACTCTGGGAGTTGAAGTCCATGTGCCACATAATGGCCATAGCTCTCCACCTCTGCTCTGTGTGAAGGGATGAGACACCAACCGTGGTCATCAGTCCTATAAAATTCCTGTTCCTATGTTTCTGTCTTTAACATGGTTCTTATTTAATAAAACAAAAGGAATACAAAATATTGAGAGGAGAGATTTATTCAGGTTCATTTAAACAGAAAAGGTTGATTCAAATTCACTCGTATGAAGAGAGGAGAATCCATAGGCTTAATAGCGCTGTAATGTATCATGGATGTTATAGAAATCATATTGACATGATTCTGGATTTTCCACTGTTGTGCTTCCCAGATATCTCTGTTGGAAAAAAAAAACGGTGAGAAGGATGAGGAATAAGGAGAAGAAGGTATGGTTAGTCAAAGTTGGCCTTCATCAGTAAGGACCTCTGAGTCTAAGATCATCTGCCACCTTAGAACCTGAAACAAACTATTGAATCTTCCTGGGAGAAAAGTAGATTCAGCCAAGTTCTGATTTTTTTTTTGATTAGATTTATATGCCGCCCTTCTCCGGAGACTCAGGGCGGCTTACAATGCGTTAAGCAACAGCCTTCATACTTTTGTATATTTTTTATACAAAGTCAGCTTATTGCCCTCACAAACTGGGTCTTCAATTTACCTGCCTTAGAAAGGCTGGAGGGCTAAGTCAACCTTGAGTCATGAACTGACAATAATTGCAGACAGCTGAATGTAATAACAGGCTATCTAGCCTGTTGAGCTATCTGAGGCTCCTCCTCCTGATTTGATTCTAAACACCCAGTTCTTGGACATCTTTCTTGTAATAGAGAAACCTCAAGGTTGGGACACATAGGATTTGATTTTGGATGGTCCCGTGTTGGATTGTGATATGGATAAGGAGCTTCTTGGAGATCTGCAACCATGGCCAGCAGGATGGACAAAATGAGGATTCCCCAATCCTGATTGGCCAGGAAAAGAAAGGGAAGCAAGGAGAAATCCTCCTCCTTGCCAGCCTCAGTTTCTCTTCTCTCTTCTGCACCCAAGAATCCTGGATCTGCACATAATGTTGCTTGCTCAGCATTGGAAAGACAATGAATGTAGGCTGCCCAGGGTTTCCTTTAGCTAAGTTGGGAAGCCTGTAAATTTTATAAGTAAGTAAATATTTAAGAAGGACAAACCTCTAGCTCAACTTCTCAGCGGCCTTCAAAGTTAATATAATGAGCCAGAAAGGGGCAGGCCACCTATTGACCTAGACTAGGGGACTATCATGAAATAATAACTATCATTGAAATATTGATTGAAACCATTGATCTAGCCACCCATCTGACACTGAAGAATGGATGGCTACCAGCCAACAGTTACGGCAGCATCATAGCACAATTAATGTAAGTGTGTGTATTAAAACCACAAATTGTCAAAACCTGGCACCATAATCAACACTAACAATCCATCCCAAGCATGCTCATCAAACTCAGCCTATCCCTCTGTTTTTCTGAAATCTTAGAGAGGCCAGACAAACATCCTGTGGAAGAGTGTTCTCCTCCCTACCTCACGTCGCCGTTACACCCAGGAGAGACCAATAGGGCTCCTGGTTGACCTTCTACAAATGCAATTCCATTCCTATCACTACAAGGTATGTCCTAATATTGTCTCATATTTCTGCTCAGTCTCATCCTCTTCTTCGAGCAGCGTGCTAGGTCAGGGGTCCCCAACTCTCGGTCCACGGACAAGCACTGGTCCGTGGCATGCCAGAAACTGGGCCGCAGAAACAAGCAAAGCCCCATCGGTGGGAAGCTACTCACCTTCTGCTTCGAGGAAAAACCTCTCTCTGGTCCCTGGTGCCCTAAAGGTTGGGAGGCACTGTTCTAGGTTCCTCTGTTACATCAGACCTAGGTACAAAGTGTTATATGTATCCATAAATCTTAGGAGAAGACGTGAGAAAATTAAAAGATCTGAAAGTTGCTTAGAACCTTTACCCATCTGTTCTGCAACAAATGAATTCCTTTGGCTTGCACTCACAACGCAAGCCACTCTCTGTGTACCAAGTGGAGCCTATGAGATGACTTCTCCCAACACCAGGACATGTGGTATGCGGCACCTCTTTGCCTAAGGGAAAAAAGTCAAGATGAACTTGCAGTTTGTTTAGTGAGAATTCAAAGTTACAACGGCACTGAATGAAATGACCAATGACCCTTTTTCACCCTTCCGACCACTGAAGCATCCCCATAGTCACGGGATGAAAATTGAGATGCATATTTATGAAGGTGGGAACGTCCTGGGGGTCATGTGGTCACTTTTTCCTGCCTTCTAACAAGCAGACTCAATGGGGAACCAGATTCACTTAATGACCATCTCATTAACTTCACAACCGAAGGGATTCACTCACCAACTGGGGCAAGAAAAGTCATAAAATGAGACAAAATTCACTTTACAACTCGTTCACTTAGCAAAAGAAATTTTGGGCTTAATAGTGGCTGAAAATTGAGGACTATCTGTATATATATATTCTCTGCCTTTGCTGCATACTATTTTATTTCCTTTCCTTTCCTTTCCTTTCCTTTCCTTTCCTTTCCTTTCCTTTCCTTTCCTTTCCTTTCCTTTCCTTTCCTTTCCTTTCCTTTCCTTTCCTTTCCTTTCCTTTCCTTTCCTTATTTCATTTCATTTCATTCATGAGCTTTGAAAGGACCCCTGTGGACCCAAAGGCTTCTGCATTAATACGGAAGGTGTTTCTCGGCCCAGTTAGGAGACTTTTGACTGAAACCTGGATCAATGTTTAATCCACGTTTCTCCTGGCATGATGAGACCTTTGCAATTGGTACAGATGAATAAGGAGGTAGGTTACCATCTTTATACTTAGGGAGCCTATGAGTCGTCATACAGTATTCTCGACACGTAGCCAGCCCGATAGAGCAGATGACCAGGATGAAGAAAACTTTCTGGAAAGAAAGGAAAAGAAGAAAAGGCCATCAGAGAACTTAGTAGCTGCCTGTTCAAAGGTTTACAAAAGTCCCATTTGAAAATGCTATGTTGTCCATGAACTTTAGGAAAAGCCCTCTAGGTTAAGTTTACCATCTTGTGCAAGTGTGGTGTTCGGTCTGTGTTGCAAAAGAGGGTCATCCTGGAACATCTCCCTCCCCTCTTTGTACCAGCTGCACACAATCGAGGATACCCGAATATATCGGCCCTTTGTCCACCTCCCTTGCAGACCTCACCCTAAAATGTCTTTCCGTCCTTCTCCCCTCCAGAGGCAATATTACTGGGATTCACCCCACACAGTGAAGGGAAATATGCCTTACCCAGATTCACCCATTTCTACTGGAGCCTTGGTGGTGAGCGGACTAAAGTGCTTTTAAAGTAGTACTTAGTTGCCAGCTGCCTGCAATTACTGCGAGTTCAAATCTCACCAGGCTCAAGGTTGACTCAGCCTTCCATCCTTCCGAGATTAGTAAAATGAGGACCCGGATTGTGGGAGCAATAAGCTGACTTTGGATAAAAAAGAACACTGCTCGGGGGGGGGGCAAAATCCCTAGTAAGCAGGTGTATACAAAAGTATGAAGGCTATTGCTTAACGCATTGTAAGCTGCCCCGAGTCTCCGGAGAAGGTCGGCATATAAATCGAATCAATCATTTAATCAATCAATCAATCAATCAATCAATCCATTTCTGCTCCTTTTTCAGACTTTTTTCCACCTGTGATGCTTTGTCCATCTTGACTCTGTGCCCGAGTTGTTATGTCCCTCACACCAAAAATGCATTTTGGTATTTGTGTACCTGTCATTAATCCTTCCAAATAGCTAGAAAGTTCTCTCTGCTTTGAAGCCCTTGTCCCAAAATTAGACCATCAACCTCTGGATTTTCAACTCATCCCACTCAGCCCAAAATACAACCAATTGGTTTTGCAAATAGTTCTGTTTGTTTTCTTGTCCTCTCTTGGAGTTCTAAAGAAAGATCTGATGGCATTTGATTTCTTCCTGTGTTTCTATCCTTCTTTGATCCAAATAACATACAGAATGAATCTCGGATTATTTTCCCCAGGTTACAACTTTCTACAGTGACTTTCTAGGATGGGCTCTGGGTGCAAATGAAGAAGAAACCATTCTACTTACCATCTTGGCTTCAGAGGAGACCCAGGAAACTCTTGGTAAGGAGGAAAGACAAGGAGACACACTTCTCTCTGAGCCAACAAAGGAATCTGCTCGACTAATTTAAATTAAAACCCAAGACTGCCCCTTCTGCAATTTTCTTTAAAAAAATATTCTGAGCAAAGGTTTGGGCAAAATATCCACTTTCAGAGGGAAAACATTTGCTTTACAAATAGTTTTGTGTTTGTTTTGCAGATGGGATCAAGGGCAAGCATTTCATCAGCTTCAGATCCACCTAGCTAGAAAAAGACCAAATGATGGAGAGATTGAAGATCTCCAGAAGAAGGTGAGAAATAGAAATGGCCAGATGTTCAGCCTCTAACCCAGCTTCCCCCAAGAGACCCCCTACTCATATTGAGTACTCAGGTTTGTGGACCGCCAGGTGATGGGCTGGCCTCTCAGAAGTGGGATTCACTCTCACTCTTTCCCAGGGACCCCCAAGCCAGAATGGGGCATTTGAGAGCCTCAGGAATGTCCTCTCTTGATATGGCTTTCCCTGCACCTTGGGGGTGACAGTCTCGGGGGTTTCGGTCCTGCATTAATCCTGCCTATTTACTCTCTGGCTCTGCTCGAGGGGAGCTGCATATTTTCCCAACAGATCTCCTGTAAGAGATCTTTCTGCTCAAGATTCCAATGTCCTCTACATAAAACTTGCAGGTTAAGTTTACAACATTGTGCAAGTGGGCATTTGAACTCTATTACACAACAGTGTCAACATCTTCCTTCAGAATAGTTGAATCTCTCTCTCTCCGTTGATATTGTTGGGATTGAGCCCACCACAGATGGGTGAGATGTTCCTTACCCTCACATTGGTGGTATCTGCCACTTTTTCGTGCCTTGTCCCACTCCTGATGCTTTTGGGGGTTGGGACAATCCTGACTCTACCCCAAAAATCTGTTTCTGCATTTGTGTATTTACTTTTATTTATTGATTTTATTGATTTAATTTGATTTGTATGCTGCCCTATCTCCATAGGATTCAGGGCGGCTCACAACAATTAAAAAATACAACCCCAATCCAATAAAAGCATGTTTAAAATACATATTAAACCCATAAAACACGTTAAAAATAATCAAAACCCCATCAGTCCAGGCTGGGCAATTTGAACAACTATGTTTTTAGTTCACGACGGAAAATGCAAAGGTCACGGGCCAACCGGAGCCCCAGGGAACTAAATAGCTAGAGGGAAAACAAAATGCAAGAATCCTGGCCCACGTACTACCCCAGGAAAGTTTGGGTGTTAAATTCACTCCACATATCACAAAAACAGCCACTTCTGAAGTTCTGAAGAAACGGCATCTGATGGCATTCAATCGTCATTTCTTTCTGTTATTTCTATCTTTATTTCATCCAAATAACATACAGAATTAACCTCCTATTATTTTCCCCCATCGTTACAATCCTGTAGGATGATTCTGCTGTGAAAGTGTGACTGTCCCAAAGGGGCCCCCTCCTTCCGCCAGCCATCCTCTTCTCAGATCCAAGTCAGGTTAAACTCTTCTTGGAGATGAAGAACCAACCACATTAAGACAGATGACATAGTGGCTAATTGTTGGTTTGTGTTCCTCACTAAATTTATCCCATCAGGAAGCTGCATAAAAATCCTTGGGTTATTTGAAGATTTATGTCATTCTCTGGGAAGTTGGAGGAGTCCATGTGGGCCAACTTGCAGCTATTAAGCTGTTTGAATGCAAGTCCCTAGCACAACTATTAGATGGCATGCTACCTGGGACTTTCTCTTAGCTTTCCACCACTGCAGTTATTTAATCCCAATTTCTAATCTTCTAATTTCCCCGTTGCACCTTTTGATGCAAGTGAATTTGTGGATTCTAGAATGGTGGGAGTAAAGACCAGAATATGTCAGGGCAGATCAAATTCATGACTGAAGCAGAAATTCCTTCCTCGGGTATCCTCTTTCACAGGACAGGATGGACTTCATAGAATATCAAATATTAAGATGCTTATTTGAGACATATGTATTCAGCTTCATTTACATGTGAGTTATCTGTTACGATTCCTCAGTGTCAGAGGTCACCCTTTTATGACCTATGGATATTCAAGGCTGGCTGAGGAATTCTGGGAGTTGAAGTCCACATGCCACATAGGGGCCACAGCTTTCCACGTCTGCTCTGTATCAAGGGACGAGACACCAATGATGATCATCAGTTCTATAGAATTCCTGTTCCCGTGTTTCTGTCTTTAAAATGGTTGTTATTTAATAAAACAAAAAGAGAAGAAAAATATAGAGAGGAGGGATTTATTCAGGTTCACTTAAACAGAGAAGGTTGATTCAAATTCACTCATATGATGAGAGGAGAATCCAACAAGCTTAACAGTGCTGTAATGTATCATGGATGTTATCCAAATCATATTGACATGATTCTGGATTTTCCATTGTGATGCATCCCAGACGATGGGCGACAGCACCATATCTCTGATGGAAAGAAGAAGTAGTAGTTATGGTAAGTCATCGGTAAGGACCTCTGAGTCTAAGATCATCTGCCACCTTAGAACCTGCAGCTAACTATTGAGTCTTCCTGGGAGAAATGTAGATTCAGACAAGGTGTTGCCAGCCTCAGTTTCTCTACTCCATTCTGCACCCAAGAAATATAATATTGCTTACTCAGCATTGAAAAAGCAAAAATTCGCATATGGCTAGAAGCTATGATAAAACCACACATGGCCTTCAAACCTCAGATATCATTAAGTGTTATACCTTTTGATGCTTGATGAATGTATCTTTTCTTTTAGGTACACTGAGAGCCTATGCACCGAAGACAAGTTCCTTGTGTGTCCAATCACACTTGGCCAATAAAAAATTCTATTCTATTCTATTCTATTCTATTCTATTCTATTCTATTCTATTCTATTCTATTCTATTCTATTCTATTCTATTCTACTCTATTCTATTCTATTCTATTCTATTCTATTGTTTTTATTGTTTCCTACTATGATTTGATAGCTTATTTGTTCGCTATGACTATCATTAAGTGTATGATTCTTGATGAAGGTATCTTTTCTTTTAGGTACACTGAGAGCCTATGCACCAAGACAAATTCCTTGTATGTCCAATCACACTTGGCCAATAAAAAATTCTATTCTATTCTATTCTATTCTATTCTATTCTATTCTATTCTATTCTATTCTATTCTATTCTATTCTATTCTATTCTATTCTATTCTATTCTATTCTATTCTATTCTATTCTATTGTTTTTATTGTTTCCTACTATGATTTGATAGCTTATTTGTTCACTATGACTATCATTAAGTGTATGATTCTTGATGAAGGTATCTTTTCTTTTAGGTACACTGAGAACCTATGCACCAAAGACAAATTCCTTGTGTGTCCAATCACACTTGGCCAATAAAAAATTCTATTCTATTCTATTCTATTCTATTCTATTCTATTCTATTCTATTCTATTCTATTCTATTCTATTCTATTCTATTCTATTCTATTCTATTCTATTCTATTCTATTCTATTCTATTCTATATTCCTGCTGGGCATTCTGCCAGAAAAGTATAATGAGGGTAATACATATTTAATTTTACACACTTTAACATCAGACAGGATTGTATAGGCACAATATTGGAAAAATGAACAAACCCCCACAGATGAGAATGTTATAAAAAAATAATAATGGAAAGTTCATAAATGAACAAGTTAATGTTAAAAATGAAAGAAAAATAGAATTCTGAATATTTTATGATATGGGAACTTTTTTTGATAAATGGTTAATCGATAGATACAGAGATCAGATGGATAGATTTTATATAATTGATGTTAATATGGAAGACAGTATATTGTATAACAATGATTGTTAGTATCTACTATATGTTTGCATGTTGATATTTATTTGTTTGTTTGTTTGTTTGTTTGTTTATTAGTTCAATTTATATGCCGCCCTTCTCCAGAGACTCAGGGCGGCTTACAATGCGTTAAGCAATAGCCTTCATACTTTTGTATATACCTGCTTTCGCCCCCCCCCATGCAAGCGGTGTTCTTTTTTATGCAAAGTCAGCTTATTGCCCCCACAATCCGGGTCCTTATTTTACCTATCTCGGAAGGATGGAAGGCTGAGTCAACCTTGAGCCTGGTGAGATTTGAACTTGCAGTAATTGCAGGCAGCTGGCAACTAAGTGTTACTTTAACAACACTTAGTCCCCTGCGCCACAATGGGATTGTATGAGTGCTTCACTTCGCTCGCACACACGCTTCACTTCTCATGACATCAGGGTCAATGGGTGGAGCCTCCTGCCGGTTTTACTACGGTTCTGTTGAACCGGTCTAAACCGTGGGCAATCCACCACTGCTCCAGACTCATCCTCAGTCTTAAAGGGCTGTTCAGCTTTAAATTATCATTACCCTGACACATAAAGATCATTACAAGAGCCTGGTGGCGCAGGGGACTAAATGCTGTTAAAGTAACACTTAGCTGCCAGCTGCCTGCAATTACTGCAAGTTCGAATCTCACCAGGCTCAAGCCTTCCATCCTTCTGAGGTAGGTAAAATGAGGACCTGGATTGTGGGGGTAATGAGATGACTTTGTATAAAAAAGAACACCGCTTGGGTTGGCCGAAAGCCCTACTAAATAGGTATATACAAAAGTATGAAGGCTGTTGCTTAACGCATTGTAAGCCACCCTGAGTCTCTGGAGAAGGGCGGCATATAAATTGAACCAATAAATAAATAAATAAATAAATGAAAAAGGTTGGATACTAGCCAACAGTTAAGGCAGCATCATAGCACAATTAATGTAAGTGTGTGTATTGAAAACACAAATTGTAAAAACCTGGCACCATAATCAACACTAACAATCCACACCAAGCATTCTCATCAGTCTCACCCTATCCCTCTGCTTTTCACAAAATCTTAAACCTGGCTGACATCCGGTGGAAGGGCGTTCGCTTCCCCACCTCACCTCCCCCTTACACCCAGGAGAGACCAAGAGGGCTGCTGGTTGACCTTTTACAGATGCAATAAATGCAATTACACTTTCCCATTCCTATCACTACAAGGTATGTCCTAATATTGCCTCTGATTTCCGTTCAGTCTCGTCCTCTTCTTCGAGCAGCGTGCTAGGTCAGGGGTCTCCAAATCTCGGTCCCCGGACCAGCAGCTGTCCGTGGCATGCCAGAAACTGGGCCGCAGAAACAAGCAAAGCTACTCACCTTCTGCTTCGAGGAAAAACCTCTCTCTGGTCCCTGGTGCCCTAAAGGTTGGGAGGCAGTGTTCTAGGTTCCTCTGCTACGTCAGACCTAGGTACAAAGTGTTATATGTATCCATGAATCTTAGGAGAAGACGTGAGAAAATTAAAAGATCTGAAAGTTGCTCAGAACCTTTACCCTTCTGTTTCGCAACAAATGAATTCCTTTGGTTTGCACTCACAACGCTCGCCACTCTCTGAGTACCAAGTGGAGCCAATGAGATGCTCTCTCCCACCATCAGGACATGTGGTATGTGGCACCTCTTTGCCTAAGGGGAAAAAAGTCAAGATGAACTTGCAACCGCACTCAAATTTATCAAACCGCACTGAGAAACCTTCTCCTAAGGTTAAAGGCTCCTCTCAGAAAACTACTAACAGACAACGTACAGTATCAATCTACTAAGGGACACACACAGGTAGTCCATGAACGACAACAGTTTGGTTAGTGAGAATTCAAAGTTACAACGGCACTGAATGAAATGACCAATGACCCTTTTTCACCCTTCCGACCACTGAAGGATCCTCATAGTCACGGGATGAAAATTGAGATGCATATTTATGAAGGTGGGAACGTCCTGGGGGTCATGTGGTCACTTTTTCCTGCCTTCTAACAAGCAAACTCAATGGGGAACCAGATTCACTTAATGACCATGTCATTAACTTCACAACCGAAGGGATTCACTCACCAACTGGGGCAAGAAAGGTCATAAAATGAGACAAAATTCACTTTACAACTCCTTCCCTTAGGAACAGAAATTTTGGGCTTAATTGTGGCTGAAAATTGAGGACTATCTGTATATATATATATTCTCTGCCTTTGCTGCATACTATTTTATTTCCTTTCCTTTCCTTTCCTTTCCTTTCCTTTCCTTTCCTTTCCTTTCCTTTCCTTTCCTTTCCTTTCCTTTCCTTTCCTTTCCTTTCCTTTCCTTTCCTTTCCTTTCCTTTCCTTTCCTTTCCTTTCCTTATTTCATTTCATTTCATTCATGAGCTTTGAAAGGACCCCTGTGGACCCAAAGGCTTCTGCATTAATACGGAAGGTGTTTCTCGGCCCAGTTAGGAGACTTTTGACTGAAACCTGGATCAACGTTTAATCCACGTTTCTCTTGGCATGATGAGACCTTTATAATTGGTACAGATGAATAAGGAGGTAGGTTACCATCTTTATACTTAGGGAGCCTAAGAGCTATCGAACAGAATTCTCGACATGTAGCCAGCCCGATAGAGCAGATGACCAGGATGAAGAAAACTTTCTGGAAAGAAAGGAAAAGAAGAAAAGGCCATCAGAGAACTTAGTAGTTGTTGGAGCAGCTGTCTGTTCAAAGGTTTACACAAGTCCCGTTTGACAATGCAATGTTGTCCATGAACTTGAGGAAAAGCCCTCTGGGTTAAGTTTACCATCTTGTGCAAGTGTGCAGTTCGGTCCCTGTTGTACAAGAGGGTCATCCTGGAACATCTCCCTCCCCTCTTTGTGCCAGCTGCACACAATCTAGGATACCAGAATATCTTGGCCCTTTTTTCATATCCCTAGCAGTCCTTACCTTGGAACGTCTTTCTGATCTTCTGCCCTCCTGAGGGAAAACCCTCCATTGATTGACCCCACCAGAGATGAAGGGAGATGTCCCTTTTCATACCTTCTCCTACCCATGACGTGACAATCCTAACTCTTTATTCCAGAATTGATATGTGGCCCACTCAATAATTATCTCGTTCATTCCTTTATCTACAGTTAATAGAACGTAATAACCTGAAAACAAGCTAAATGCAAGACTCCTTGCCGATGTAGTACCTCAGGAAATTTTGCATTATTACTTCCATCCCCCAAACACTACAAAATGCAATTAATTGGTTGTGTGAATATTTTGTTTTGTCCCTTCTCTCTCTAAGGAGTTCTAAAGAAACATCTGGTGGCATTGTCCCAAAGGAGGTTTTTTTCAAGAGGCAACTGGACTTCCTGGTTTTTCTTTGAAGATGTTTTGCTCCTCATCCAAGAAGCTTCTTGAACTCCAACTGGATGGTGGGGAATGGAAGGATTTCATGACTAGCTGCCTGCAAAGTGTACAAATCCTTCCGTTCCCCACCATCCAGTCGGAGCTCAGGAAGCTTCTTGGATGAGGAGCAAAACATCTTCAAAGAAAAACCAGAAAGTCCAGTTGCCTCTTGAAAAAGCACCTTTGGGACAACCATGACCTGGATGATTGAGAGTCTCCATAGACATCTGATTTGATCTTCATATATTTCTGTCTTTATTTAATCTTAATAGTGTACAGAATCATCCTCTTACAGCTACGGTTCTGGGTTCAGCTGCAAGAGACTAGCTGTCCCAAAGGAGCCACTTCATTCTTCCACCCATTCCCTTTTCACATCCAAGTTCAACCGAGCTGGGGTTGCGAATAAAGGAAAAGAAATTTAACTTACCATTTTGTTTTTTGAGGCAAGACGCAGGAAAGTCTTGATAGGGAGGAAGAACAGGGACTGGCTTCTCTCTCTGAAGACAGCAAGAAACTTACTCATCCAATTTATCCAAAAACCATGCCTGCCCCTGGTCCACATTTTTTAAAAAAAATTGGGGTGTAAGTTGTGCCAAAATATCCACTGCCAGAAGGAAAATATTTGCTTCGTAAATAGCTGGTGTTTGTTTTGTCCATGTGATGAAAGGAAAGTATTTCATCAGCTTCAGAGCGTCATGGTTAGAAAAAGAACTTTTTCCTTTTGGGGTCTAATGGAAAAAGACCTGGAACCAAAAAAGATTGGAATTTTGTTACTATATACCCGTGATGGCGAACCCATGGCACACATGTCCAAAGCGGCATGCGAAGCCATGTCGCCTGTCATGCACGGCCTTGCCAGTTTTTCTTCCCGCACAGGAAGATAATTCAATTTCTAGGATTACAAAACCTTTCAATTCACAGAACCTTAAATTAAATCAAAGTTTCATGGTGTTTTTTTTTCCAGGGCAGAGCACAGGAAATAGAGTGGGGGGCAGCAGATTCTACAAGATCGGTGACCCCTTGTGGGTGACAATCTCGGGGGTTTCTCTCCTGCATTAATCCTGCCCACTTTCTCTCTGGCTCTGCTCAAGGGGAGCTGTGTATTTTCCCAACGGATCTCCTATAAAAGATGTTTCTGTTCAAGATTCCAATGTCCTGTTTCATAATATGACTTTGTTCATGAACTTTGGAAAAGGCCCTCTAGGTTAAGTTTACAAAATTGTGCAAGTGGGCATTTGAACTCTATTACACAACAGCGTCAACATCTTCCTTCAGAATACTTGAATCTCTCTCTCTCCATTGATGTTGTTGGGATTGAGCCCACCACAGATGGGTGAGATGTTCCTTACCCTCACATTAGTGGTATCTGCCACTTTTTCATGTCTTGTCCCACTCCTGATGATTGTGGCAGTTGGGACAATCCTGACTCTACCCAAAAAAAGTGTTTCTGCATTTGTGTATTTACTTTTATTTATTTATTTTATTGATTTAATTTGATTTGTATGCCACCCTATCTCCATAGGACTCAGGGCAGCTCACAACAATTAAGAAATACAGCCCCAATCCAATAAAAGCATGTTAAAAATACATATTAAACCCATAAAACACGTTAAAAATAATCAAAACCCCATCAGTCCAGGCTGGGCAATTTGAACAACTATGTTTTTAGTTCGCGATGGAAAATGCAAAGGTCAGGGGCCAACCGGAGCCCTAGGGAACTAAATAGCTAGAGGGAAAACAAAATGTAAGAATCCTGGCCCACGTACTACCCCAGGAAAGTTTGGGTGTTAAATTCACTCCACATATCACAAAAACACCCACTTCTGAAGTTCTGAAGAAACGGCATCTGATGGCATTCAATCGTCATTTCTTTCTGTTATTTCTATCTTTATTTCATCCAAATAACATACAAAATGAACCTCCTATTATTTCCCCCCATGGTTACAACCTTGTAGGATGATTTTGCTGTGAAAGTGTGACTGTCCCAAAGGGGCTCCCTCCTTCCTCTAGCCATCCTCTTCTCAGATCCAAGTCAGGTTAAACTCTTCTTGCAGATGAAGAACCAACCACATTAAGAAAGATGACGTAGTGGCCAATTGTTGGTTTGTGTTATTGTTTTTGTCAGTAAAAATGAAGCTTATGTGATGGTCAGGAGAAGCTAAATCCATTAGAGCCTGTAGGAACCATTGCCAGGATGACTGAGTCTGACAGCTGAGGGAGGGAATGCTAACCCTTTTTCCTGCCCCGGTTCCAGTCTGAATTGAGCTCCCCAATCTGGGCCATTTACCTGCTTCCAATGAAATTATCTTGCCATACAGCCACGATTATCTTGAAATAACAAAGAGCTCCTTAAACTCAGATGTATTTGCAGCAGGGACATAATGAAAATTTGGATAATGTATAATTTGCCAGATTTAAAGGCCACAGGGCAACCTTAATGGAGAGACCGAGATCCAGATTTGGACAAGCAAACAGTTGTAATCCTCATTAAGTTTATCCCATCAGGAAGGTGCATAAAAGTCCTTGGGTTATTTGAAGATTTATGTCCTTCTCTGGGAAGTTGGAGGAGTCCATGTGGACCAACCTGCAGCTATTAAGCTGTTTGAATGCAAGTCCCTAGCACAACTATTAGATGGTGTACACCTGGGACCTTCTCTTAGCTTTCCACCAGTGCAGTTATTTAATCCCAATTTCTAATCTTCTAAATTCCCCATTGCATCTTCAATGCAAGTGAATTCATGGATTCTAGAATGGTGGGAGTAAAGTCCAGAATATGTCAGGTAACATCAAATTCATGACTGAGGCAGAAATTCCTTCCTCGGATATCCTCCTTCACAGGACAGGGTGGACTTCATAGAATATCAAAGATTAAGATTCTTATTTGACACCCATATATTCAGCTTCATTTACATGTGCGTTATCTGTTATGATTCCTCAGTGTCAGAAGTCACCCTTTTATGACCTATGGATCTTCATGGCTGGCTGAGGAATTCTGGGAGTTGAAGTCCACATGCCACATAGGGGCCATAGCTCTCCACCTCTGCTCTATGTGAAGGGACAAGACACCAATGATGGTCATCAGTCCTATAGAATTCCTGTTCCCATGTTTCTGTCTTTAACATGGCTGTTATTTTGTTGTGGCTCCGTTGCCTGAGCCTGCGTCATCAGCAGGGGAGGACTCTGAGAGTGAGGGAGAGGAGTTGGCAAGGCCTCCTTCTCCAGGACTCTCCTCTCTGGCAATGCCTCCAGAGGACACCGATGAGCAGGAGATAGGCCCAGAGCCAAGCTCGTCCCCGCAGCCAGAGGAGGACATTGATGAGGGGAGTGATTTTTGGTTGGATCCTCACCAGTGTCGGAGAGACAGGAGAGCCCAGCAGAGGAAAAGGTGTGGTCGTGATTAGCTGGTAGACCACGCCTCACAGGCTATATAAGAGAGGGATTGCAGCCTATATCTTTGTGACGAACAAAACAAAGATTCATGGATCCCGGTTTTGAATCGGCCCTGCGTCTCAGCTCTGAACATTTTGGTGCTGTGTATTTGACTGAATTATTAATAAAGACATTGGCAAGCAGCTGCGGGGAGTGCTGCCAAACTTTGTTATCAGCTTTCTTGGTTGCCTGCCAGTTCATTAGACTCTGATTGTCTGAGGGGGGTTATTCCTGGGAACGGGGCCAGAACATATTTAATAAAACAAAAAGAGAAGAAAAAATATAGAGAGGAGGGATTTATTCAGTTTCACTTAAACAGAAAAGGTTGATTCAAATTCACTCGTATGACGAGAGGAGAATCCAACAAGCTTAACAGCGCTGTAATGTATCATGGATGTTAGCAAAATCATATTGACATGACTCTGGATTTTCCACTGTGATGCATCCCAGATGATATCTTTTGGATCACCATATTTCTGATGGAAAGAAAAGAAGAACGCATGGTCAGTCAAAGTTGGCCTTCATCGGTAAGGACCTCTGTGTCTAAGATCATCTGCTACCTTAGAACCCGCAGCGAACTATTGAGTCTTCCTGGGAGAAAGGTAGATTCAGATAAGGGGTTGCCAGCCTCAGTTTCTCTACTCCCTTCTGCACATAAGAATTCTGGGTCTGTATATAATATTGCTTGCTCAGCATTGAAAAAGCAAAAAAGTATTGGAAGAAAATTCGCATATGGCTAGAAGCTATGATAAAACCACGCATGGGCTTCAAACCTCAGATATCATTAAGTGTTATACCTTATGATTCTTGATGAACGTATCTTTTCTTTTATGTACACAGAGAGTGTATGCACCAAGACAAATTCCTTGTGTGTCCAATGACACTTGGCCAATAAAAAATTCTATTCCATTCCATTCCATTCCATTCCATTCCATTCCATTCCATTCCATTCCATTCCATTCCATTCTATTCTATTCTATTCTATTCTATTCTATTCTATTCTATTCTATTCTATTCTATTCCATTCCATTCTATTCCATTCCATTCCATTCCTTATTCCTTTCTATTCCTTATTCCATTCCATTCCATTCCATTCCATTCCATTCCATTCCATTCCATTCCATTCCATTCCATTCCATTCCATTCTATTCTATTCTATTCTATTCTATTCTATTCTATTCTATTCTATTCTATTCCATTCCATTGTTTTTATTGTTTCCTACTATGATTTGATAGCTTATTTGTTCCCTATGACTATCATTAAGTATTGTACCTTATGATTCTTGATGAAGGTATCTTTTCTTTTAGGTACACTGAGAGCCTATGCACCAAAGACAAATTCCTTGTGTGTCCAATCACACTTGGCCAATAAAAAATTCTATTCTATTCTATTCTATATTCCTGCTGGGCATTCTACCAGAAAAGTATAATGAGGGTAATACATATTTAATTTTACACACTTTAACATCAGACAGGATTGTATAGGCACAATACTGGAAAAATGAATAAACCCCCACAGATGAGAGTGTTATAAAAAAATAATAATGGAATGTTCATAAATGGACAAGTTAATGTTAAAAATGAAAGAAAAATAGAATTCTGAATATTTTATGATATGGGAACTTTTTTTGATAAATGGTTAGTCGATAGATACAGAGATCAGATGGATAGATTTTATATAATTGATGTTAATATTGAAGATAGTATATTGTATAACAATGATTGTTAGTATCTACTATATGTTTGTATGTTGATATTTATTTGTTTGTTTGTTTGTTTGTTTGTCTGTTTGTTTATTAGTTCAATTTATATGTCGCCCTTCTCCAGAGACTCAGGGCGGCTTACAATGCGTTAAGCAATAGCCTTCATACTTTTGTATATACCTGCTTTCGCACCCCCCCCCCCATGCAAGCGGTGTTCTTTTTTATGCAAAGTCAGCTTATTGCCCCCACAATCCGGGTCCTTATTTTACCTATCTCGGAAGGATGGAAGACTGAGTCAACCTTGAGCCTGGTGAGATTTGAACTTGCAGTAATTGCAGGCAGCTGGCAACTAAGTGTTACTTTAACAACACTTAGTCCCCTGCGCCACAATGGGATTGTATGAGTGCTTCACTTCGCTCGCACACACGCTTCACTTCTCATGACGTCAGGGTCAATGGGTGGAGCCTCCTGCCGGTTTTACTACGGTTCTGTTGAACCGGTCTAAACCGTGGGCAATCCACCACTGCTCCAGACTCATCCTCAGTCTTAAAGGGCTGTTCAGCTTTAGATTATCATTACCCTGACACATAAAGATCATTACAAGAGCCTGGTGGCGCAGGGGACTAAATGCTGTTAAAGTAACACTTAGCTGCCAGCTGCCTGCAATTACTGCAAGTTCGAATCTCACCAGGCTCAAGCCTTCCATCCTTCTGAGGTAGGTAAAATGAGGACCTGGATTGTGGGGGTAATGAGATGACTTTGTATAAAAAAGAACACCGCTTGGGTTGGCCGAAAGCCCTACTAAATAGGTATATACAAAAGTATGAAGGCTGTTGCTTAACGCATTGTAAGCCACCCTGAGTCTCTGGAGAAGGGCGGCATATAAATTGAACCAATAAATAAATAAATAAATAAATGAAAAAGGTTGGATACTAGCCAACAGTTAAGGCAGCATCATAGCACAATTAATGTAAGTGTGTGTATTGAAAACACAAATTGTAAAAACCTGGCACCATAATCAACACTAACAATCCACACCAAGCATTCTCATCAGTCTCACCCTATCCCTCTGCTTTTCACAAAATCTTAAACCTGGCTGACATCCGGTGGAAGGGCGTTCGCTTCCCCACCTCACCTCCCCCTTACACCCAGGAGAGACCAAGAGGGCTGCTGGTTGACCTTTTACAGATGCAATAAATGCAATTACACTTTCCCATTCCTATCACTACAAGGTATGTCCTAATATTGCCTCTGATTTCCGTTCAGTCTCGTCCTCTTCTTCGAGCAGCGTGCTAGGTCAGGGGTCTCCAACTCTCGGTCCCCGGACCAGCAGCTGTCCGTGGCATGCCAGAAACTGGGCCGCAGAAACAAGCAAAGCTACTCACCTTCTGCTTCGAGGAAAAACCTCTCTCTGGTCCCTGGTGCCCTAAAGGTTGGGAGGCAGTGTTCTAGGTTCCTCTGCTACGTCAGACCTAGGTACAAAGTGTTATATGTATCCATGAATCTTAGGAGAAGACGTGAGAAAATTAAAAGATCTGAAAGTTGCTCAGAACCTTTACCCTTCTGTTTCGCAACAAATGAATTCCAGTGGTCTGCACTCACAACGCAAGCCACTCTCTGTGTACCAAGTGGAGCCTATGAGATGCTCTCTCCCACCATCAGGACATGTGGTATCCGGCACCTCTTTGCCTAAGGGAAAAAAAGTCAAGATGAACTTGCAACCGCACTCAAATTTATCAAACCACACTGAGAAACCTTCTACTAGGGTTGAAGGCTCCTCTCAGAAAACAACTAACAGACAACGTACAGTACCAATCTACTAAGGGACAGATACAGGTAGTCCATGAATGACAACAGTTTGTTTAGTGAGAATTCAAAGTTACAACGGCACTGAATGAAATGACCAATGACCCATTTTCACCCTTCTGACCACTGAAGCATCCCCATAGTCACGGGATGAAAATTGAGATGCATATTTATGAAGGTGGGAACGTCCTGGGGGTCATGTGGTCACTTTTTCCTGCCTTCTAACAAGCAGACTCAATGGGGAAGTCAAATTCACTTAATGACCATGTCATTAACTTCACAACCGAAGGGATTCACTCACCAACTGGGGCAAGAAAGGTCATAAAATGAGACAAAATTCACTTTACAACTCCTTCACTTAGTAACAGAAATGTTGGGCTTAATTGTGGCTGAAAATTGAGGACTATCTGTATATATATATTCTCTGCCTTTGCTGCACACTATTTTATTTTATTTTATTTTATTTTATTTTATTTTATTTTATTTTATTTTATTTTATTTTATTTTATTTTATTTTATTTTATTTTATTTCCTTTCCTTTCCTTTCCTTTCCTTTCCTTTCCTTTCCTTTCCTTTCCTTTCCTTTCCTTTCCTTTCCTTTCCTTTCCTTTCCTTTCCTTTCCTTTCCTTTCCTTTCCTTTCATTTCATTTCATTTCATTTCAATCATGAGCTTTGAAAGTACCCCTGTGGACCCAAAGGCTTCTGCATTAATACGGAAGGTGTTTCTCGGCCCAGTTAGGAGACTTTTGACTGAAACCTGGATCAACGTTTAATCCACGTTTCTCTTGGCATGATGAGACCTTTGCAATTGGTACAGATGAATAAGGAGGTAGGTTACCATCTTTATACTTAGGGAGCCTAAGAGCTATCGAACAGAATTCTCGACACGTAGCCAGCGCGATAGAGCAGATGACCAGGATGAAGAAAACTTTCTGGAAAGAAAGGAAAAGAAGAAAAGGCCATCAGAGAACTTAGTAGTTGTTGGAGCAGCTGCCTGTTCAAAGGTTTACACAAGTCCCGTTTGACAATGCGATGTCCATGAACTTTAGGAAAAGCCCTCTGGGTTAAGTTTACCATCTTGTGCAAGTGTGCAGTTCGGTCCCTGTTGCACAAGAGGGTCATCCTGGAACATCTCCCTCCCCTCTTTGTGCCAGCTGCACACAATCTAGGATACCAGAATATCTTGGCCCTTTTTTCATATCCCTAGCAGTCCTTACCTTGGAACGTCTTTCTGATCTTCTGCCCTCCTGAGGGAAAACCCTCCATTGATTGACCCCACCAGAGATGAAGGGAGATGTCCCTTTTCATACCTTCTCCTACCCATGACGTGACAATCCTAACTCTTTATTCCAGAATTGATATGTGGCCCACGCAATAATTATCTCGTTCATTCCTTTATCTACAGTTAATAGAACGTAATAACCTGAAAACAAGCTAAATGCAAGACTCCTTGCCGATGTAGTACCCCAGGAAATTTTGGATTATTACTTCCATCCCCCAAACACTACAAAATGCAATTAATTGGTTGTGTGAATATTTTGTTTTGTCCCTTCTCTCTCTAAGGAGTTCTAAAGAAACATCTGGTGGCATTGTCCCAAAGGAGCTTTTTTTCAAGAGGCAACTGAACTTACTGGTTTTTCTCTGAAGACATTTTGCTCCTCATCCAAGAAGCTTCTTGAACTCCAACTGGATGGTGGGGAATGGAAGGATTTCATGACTAGCTGCCTGCAAAGTGTACAAATCCTTCCGTTCCCCACCATCCAGTCGGAGCTCAGGAAGCTTCTTGGATGAGGAGCAAAACATCTTCAAAGAAAAACCAGGAAGTCCAGTTGCCTCTTGAAAAAGCACCTTTGGGACAACCATGATCTGGATGATTGAGAGTCTCCATAGACATCTGATTTGATCTTCATATATTTCTGTCTTTATTTAATCTTAATAGTGTACAGAATCATCCTCTTACAGCTACGGTTCTGGGTTCAGCTGCAAGAGACTAGCTGTCCCAAAGGAGCCACTTCATTCTTCCACCCATTCCCTTTTCACATCCAAGTTCAACCGAGCTGGGGTTGTGAATAAAGGAAAAGAAATTTAACTTACCATTTTGTTTTTTGAGGCAAGACGCAGGAAAGTCTTGATAGGGAGGAAGAACAGGGACTGGCTTCTCTCTCTGAAGACAGCAAGAAACTTACTCGTCCAATTTATCCAAAAACCATGCCTGCCCCTGGTCCACATTTTTTACAAAAAATTGGGGTGTAAGTTGTGCCAAAATATCCACTGCCAGAAGGAAAATATTTGCTTCGTAAATAGCTGGTGTTTGTTTTTTCCATGTGATGGAAGGAAAGTATTTCATCAGCTTCAAAGCAACATGATTAGAAAAAGAACTTTTTCCTTTTGGGGTCTAATGGAAAAAGACCTGGCGCCAAAAAAGATTGGAATTTTCTTACTATATACCCGTGATGGCGAACCCATGGCACACATGTCCAAAGCGGCATGCGAAGCCATGTCGCCTGTCATGCACGGCCTTGCCAGTTTTTCTTCCCGCACAGGAAGACAATTCAATTTCTAGGATTACAAAACCTTTCAAATCACAGAACCTTAAATTAAATCAAAGTTTCATGGTGTTTTTTTTTCCAGGGCAGAGCACAGGAAATAGAGTGGGGGGCAGCAGATTCTACAAGATCGGTGACCCCTTGTGGGTGACAATCTCGGGGGTTTCTCTCCTGCATTAATCCTGCCCACTTTCTCTCTGGCTCTGCTCAAGGGGAGCTGTGTATTTTCCCAACGGATCTCCTGTAAAAGATGTTTCTGTTCAAGATTCCAATGTCCTCTTTCATAATATGACTTTGTTCATGAACTTTGGAAAAGGCCCTCTAGGTTAAGTTTACAAAATTGTGCAAGTGGGCATTTGAACTCTATTACACAACAGCGTCAACATCTTCCTTCAGAATACTTGAATCTCTCTCTCTCCATTGATGTTGTTGGGATTGAGCCCACCACAGATGGGTGAGATGTTCCTTACCCTCACATTAGTGGTATCTGCCACTTTTTCATGTCTTGTCCCACTCCTGATGATTGTGGCAGTTGGGACAATCCTGACTCTACCCAAAAAACGTGTTTCTGCATTTGTGTATTTACTTTTAATGATTTATTTTATTGATTTAATTTGATTTGTATGCCACCCTATCTCCATAGGACTCAGGGCAGCTCACAACAATTAAGAAATACAGCCCCAATCCAATAAAAGCATGTTAAAAATACATATTAAACCCATAAAACACGTTAAAAATAATCAAAACCCCATCAGTCCAGGCTGGGCAATTTGAACAACTATGTTTTTAGTTCGCGATGGAAAATGCAAAGGTCGCGGGCCAACCGGAGCCCCAGGGAACTAAATAGCTAGAGGGAAAACAAAATGCAAGAATCCTGGCCCACGTACTACCCCAGGAAAATTTGGGTGTTAAATTCACTCCACATATCACAAAAACACCCACTTCTGAAGTTCTGAAGAAACGGCATCTGATGGCATTCAATCGTCATTTCTTTCTGTTATTTCTATCTTTATTTCATCCAAATAACATACAAAATGAACCTCCTATTATTTCCCCCCATGGTTACAACCTTGTAGGATGATTTTGCTGTGAAAGTGTGACTGTCCCAAAGAGGCTCCCTCCTTCCTCCAGCCATCCTCTCCTCAGATCCAAGTCAGGTTAAACTCTTCTTGCAGATGAAGAACCAACCACATTAAGAAAGATGACGTAGTGGCCAATTGTTGGTTTGTGTTATTGTTTTTGTCAGTAAAAATGAAGCTTATGTGATGGTCAGGAGAAGCTAAATCCATTAGAGCCAGTAGGAACCATTGCCAGGGTGACAGAGTCTGACAGTTGAGGGAGGGAATGCTAACCCTTTTTCCTGCCCCGGTTCCAGTCTGAATTGAGCTTCCCAATCTGGGCCATTTACCTGCTTCCAATGAAATTATCTTGCCATACAGCCACGATTATCTTGAAATAACAAAGAGCTCCTTAAACTCAGATGTATTTGCAGCAGGGACATAATGAAAATTTGGATAATGTATAATTTGCCAGATTTAAAGGCCACAGGGCAACCTTAATGGAGAGACCGAGATCCAGATTTGGACAAGCAAACAGTTGTAATCCTCACTAAGTTTATCCCATCAGGAAGGTGCATAAAAGTCCTTGGGTTATTTGAAGATTTATGTCCTTCTCTGGGAAGTTGGAGGAGTCCATGTGGACCAACCTGCAGCTATTAAGCTGTTTGAATGCAAGTCCCTAGCACAACTATTAGATGGTGTACACCTGGGACCTTCTCTTAGCTTTCCACCAGTGCAGTTATTTAATCCCAATTTCTAATCTTCTAAATTCCCCATTGCATCTTCAATGCAAGTGAATTCATGGATTCTAGAATGGTGGGAGTAAAGTCCAGAATATGTCAGGTAACATCAAATTCATGACTGAGGCAGAAATTCCTTCCTCGGATATCCTCCTTCACAGGACAGGGTGGACTTCATAGAATATCAAAGATTAAGATTCTTATTTGACACCCATATATTCAGCTTCATTTACATGTGCGTTATCTGTTATGATTCCTCAGTGTCAGAAGTCACCCTTTTATGACCTATGGATCTTCATGGCTGGCTGAGGAATTCTGGGAGTTGAAGTCCACATGCCACATAGGGGCCATAGCTCTCCACCTCTGCTCTATGTGAAGGGACGAGACACCAATGATGGTCATCAGTCCTATAGAATTCCTGTTCCCATGTTTCTGTCTTTAACATGGCTGTTATTTTGTTGTGGCTCCGTTGCCTGAGCCTGCGTCATCAGCAGGGGAGGACTCTGAGAGTGAGGGAGAGGAGTTGGCAAGGCCTCCTTCTCCAGGACTCTCCTCTCTGGCAATGCCTCCAGAGGACACCGATGAGCAGGAGATAGGCCCAGAGCCAACCTCGTCCCCGCAGCCACAGGAGGACATTGATGAGGGGAGTGATTTTTGGTTGGATCCTCACCAGTGTCGGAGAGACAGGAGAGCCCAGCAGAGGAAAAGGTGTGGTCGTGATTAGCTGGTGGACCACGCCTCACAGGCTATATAAGAGAGGGATTGCAGCCTATATCTTTGTGACGAACAAAACAAAGATTCATGGATCCCGGTTTTGAATCGGCCCTGCGTCTCAGCTCTGAACATTTTGGTGGTGTGCATTTGACTGAATTATTAATAAAGACGTTGGCAAGCAGCTGCGGGGATTGCTGCCAAACTTTGTTATCAGCTTTCTTGGTTGCCTGCCAGTTCATTAGACTCTGATTGTCTGAGGGGGGTTATTCCTGGGAACGGGGCTAGAACATATTTAATAAAACAAAAAGAGAAGAAAAAATATAGAGAGGAGGGATTTATTCAGTTTCACTTAAACAGAAAAGGTTGATTCAAATTCACTCGTATGACGAGAGGAGAATCCAACAAGCTTAACAGCGCTGTAATGTATCATGGATGTTAGCAAAATCATATTGACATGATTCTGGATTTTCCACTGTGATGCATCCCAGATGATATCTTTGGGATCACCATATTTCTGATGGAAAGAAAAGAAGAACGCATGGTCAGTCAAAGTTGGCCTTCATCGGTAAGGACCTCTGAGTCTAAGATCATCTGCTAACTTAGAACCCGCAGCGAACTATTGAGTCTTCCTGGGAGAAAGGTAGATTCAGATAAGGGGTTGCCTCAGTTTCTCTACTCCCTTCTGCACTTAAGAATTCTGGGTCTGTATATAATATTGCTTGCTCAGCATTGAAAAAGCAAAAAAGTATTGGAAGAAAATTCGCATATGGCTAGAAGCTATGATAAAACCACGCATGGGCTTCAAACGTGAGATATCATTAAGTGTTGTACCTTATGATTCTTGATGAACGTATCTTTTCTTTTATGTACACGGAGAGTGTATGCACCAAGACAAATTCCTTGTGTGTCCAATTACACTTGGCCAATAAAAAATTCCATTCCATTCCATTCCATTCCATTCCATTCCATTCCATTCCATTCCATTCTATTCTATTCTATTCTATTCTATTCTATTCTATTCTATTCTATTTTATTCTATTCCATTCCATTCCATTCCATTGTTTTTATTGTTTCCTACTATGATTTGATAGCTTATTTGTTCCCTATGACTATCCTTAAGTATTGTACCTTATGATTCTTGATGAAGGTATCTTTTCTTTTAGGTACACTGAGAGCCTATGCACCAAAGACAAATTCCTTGTGTGTCCAATCACACTTGGCTAATAAAAAATTCTATTCTATTCTATTCTATATTCCTGCTGGGCATTCTACCAGAAAAGTATAATGAGGGTAATACATATTTAATTTTACACACTTTAACATCAGACAGGATTTTATAGGCACAATATTGGAAAAATGAACAAAGCCCCACAGATGAGAATGTAATAAAAAATAATAATAATGGAATATTCATAAATGGACAAGTTAATGTTAAAAATGAAAGAAAAATAGAATTCTGAATATTTTATGATATGGGAACTTTTTTTGATAAATGGTTAGTCGATAGATACAGAGATCAGATGGATAGATTTTATATAATTGATGTTAATATGGAAGACAGTATATTGTATAACAATGATTGTTAGTATCTACTATATGTTTGCATGTTGATATTTATTTGTTTGTTTGTTTGTTTGTTTATTAGTTCAATTTATATGCCGCCCTTCTCCAGAGACTCAGGGCGGCTTACAATGCGTTAAGCAATAGCCTTCATACTTTTGTATATACCTGCTTTCGCACCCCCCCCCCATGCAAGCGGTGTTCTTTTTTATGCAAAGTCAGCTTATTGCCCCCACAATCCGGGTCCTTATTTTACCTACCTCGGAAGGATGGAAGACTGAGTCAACCTTGAGGCTGGTGAGATTTGAACTTGCAGTAATTGCAGGCAGCTGGCAACTAAGTGTTACTTTAACAACACTTAGTCCCCTGCGCCACAATGGGATTGTATGAGTGCTTCACTTCGCTCGCACACACGCTTCACTTCTCATGACGTCAGGGTCAATGGGTGGAGCCTCCTGCCGGGTTTACTACGGTTCTGTTGAACCGGTCTAAACCGTGGGCAATCCACCACTGCTCCAGACTCATCCTCAGTCTTAAAGGGCTGTTCAGCTTTAAATTATCATTACCCTGACACATAAAGATCATTACAAGAGCCTGGTGGCGCAGGGGACTAAGTGCTGTTAAAGTAACACTTAGCTGCCAGCTGCCTGCAATGACTACAAGTTCGAATCTCACCAGGCTCAAGCCTTCCATCCTTCTGAGGTAGGTAAAATGAGGACCTGGATTGTGGGGGTAATGAGATGACTTTGTATAAAAAAGAACACCGCTTGGGTTGGCCGAAAGCCCTACTAAATAGGTATATACAAAAGTATGAAGGCTGTTGCTTAACGCATTGTAAGCCACCCTGAGTCTCTGGAGAAGGGCGGCATATAAATTGAACCAATAAATAAATAAATAAATAAATGAAAAAGGTTGGATACTAGCCAACAGTTAAGGCAGCATCATAGCACAATTAATGTAAGTGTGTGTATTGAAAACACAAATTGTAAAAACCTGGCACCATAATCAACACTAACAATCCACACCAAGCATTCTCATCAGTCTCACCCTATCCCTCTGCTTTTCACAAAATCTTAAACCTGGCTGACATCCGGTGGAAGGGCGTTCGCTTCCCCCCCTCACCTCCCCCTTACACCCAGGAGAGACCAAGAGGGCTGCTGGTTGACCTTTTACAGATGCAATAAATGCAATTACACTTTCCCATTCCTATCACTACAAGGTATGTCCTAATATTGCCTCTGATTTCCGTTCAGTCTCGTCCTCTTCTTCGAGCAGCGTGCTAGGTCAGGGGTCCCCAACTCTCGGTCCACGGACCAGCAGCTGTCCGTGGCATGCCAGAAACTGGGCCGCAGAAACAAGCAAAGCTACTCACCTTCTGCTTCGAGGAAAAACCTCTCTCTGGTCCCTGGTGCCCTAAAGGTTGGGAGGCACTGTTCTAGGTTCCTCTGCTACGTCAGACCTAGGTACAAAGTGTTATATGTATCCATGAATCTTAGGAGAAGACGTGAGAAAATTAAAAGATCTGAAAGTTGCTCAGAACCTTTACCCTTCTGTTTCGCAACAAATGAATTCCTTTGGTCTGCACTCACAACGCGCACCACTCTCTGAGTACCAAGTGGAGCCAATGAGATGCTCTCTCCCAACACTAGTACATGTGGTATGCGGCACCTCTTTGCCTAAGGGAAAAAAAGTCAAGATGAACTTGCAACCGCACTCAAATTTATCAAACCGCACTGAGAAACCTT
Source organism: Coluber constrictor foxii (assembly GCA_038048745.1). Classification (NCBI taxonomy): domain Eukaryota; kingdom Metazoa; phylum Chordata; class Lepidosauria; order Squamata; family Colubridae; genus Coluber; species Coluber constrictor. The sequence continues at coordinate 204,548 of JAWJVD010000101.1, read as the reverse complement.
CTCCTAGGGTTGAAGGCTCCTCTCAGAAAACTACTAACAGACAACGTACAGTACCAATCTACTAAGGGACAGATACAGGTAGTCCATGAATGACAACAGTTTGTTTAGTGAGAATTCAAAGTTACAACGGCACTGAATGAAATGACCAATGACCCTTTTTCACCCTTCCGACCACTGAAGCATCCCCATAGTCACGGGATGAAAATTGAGATGCGTATTTATGAAGGTGGGAACGTCCTGGGGGTCATGTGGTCACTTTTTCCTGCCTTGTAACAAGCAGACTCAATGGGGAACCAGGTTCACTTAATGACCATCTCATTAACTTCACAACCGAAGGGATTCACTCACCAACTGGGGCAAGAAAGGTCATAAAATGAGACAAAATTCACTTTACAACTCCTTCCCTTAGGAACAGAAATGTTGGGCTTAATTGTGGCTGAAAATTGAGGACTATCTGTATATATATATTCTCTGCCTTTGCTGCATACTATTTTATTTTATTTCATTTCATTTCATTTCATTTCATTTCATTTCATTCATGAGCTTTGAAGGGACCCCTGTGGACCCAAAGGCTTCTGCATTAATACGGAAGGTGTTTCTCGGCCCAGTTAGGAGACTTTTGACTGAAACCTGGATCAACGTTTAATCCACGTTTCTCTTGGCATGATGAGACCTTTACAATTGGTACAGATGAATAAGGAGGTAGGTTACCATCTTTATACTTAGGGTGCCTAAGAGTCGTCATACAGTATTCTCGACACGTAGCCAGCCCGATACAGCAGATGACCAGGATGAAGAAAACTTTCTGGAAAGAAAGGAAAAGAAGAAAAGGCCATCAGAGAACTTCGTAGTTGTTGGAGCAGCTGCCTGTTCAAAGTTTTACACAAGTCCCATTTGAAAATGCGATGTTGTCCATGAACTTTAGGAAAAGCCCTCTGGGTTAAGTTTACCATCTTGTGCAAGTGTGCAGTTCGGTCCCTGTTGCACAAGAGGGTCATCCTGGAACATCTCCCTCCCCTCTTTGTGCCAGCTGCACACAATCTAGGATACCGGAATATCTTGGCCCTTTTTTCATATCCCTAGCAGTCCTTATCTTGGAACTTCTTTCTGTCCTTCTGCCCTCCTGAGGGAAAACCAACCATTGATTGACCCCACCAGAGATGAAGGGAGATGTCCCCTTTCATACCTTCTCCTACCCATGACGTGACAATCCTAACTCTTTATTCCAGAATTGATATGTGGCCCACGCAATAATTATCTCATGCATTTCTTTATCTACAGTTAATAGAACGTAATAACCTGAAAACAAGCTAAATGCAAGACTCCTTGCCGATGTAGTACCCCAGGAAATTTTGGATTATTACTTCCATCCCCCAAACACTACAAAATGCAATTAATTGGTTGTGTGAATATTTTGTTTTGTCCCTTCTCTCTCTAAGGAATTCTAAAGAAACATCTGGTGGCATTGTCCCAAAGGAGCTTTTTTTCAAGAGGCAACTGGACTTCCTAGTTTTTCTTTGAAGACATTTTGCTCTTCATCCAAGAAGCTTCTTCAGCTCTGACTGGATGGTGGGGAATGGAAGGATTTCATGACCAGCTGCCTGCAAAGTGTACAAATCCTTCTGTCCCCCACCATCCAGTGGGAGCTCAAGAAGCTTCTTGGATGAGAAGCAAAACATCTTCAAAGAAAAACCAGTAAGTCCAGTTGCCTCTTGAAAAAGCTCCTTTGGGACAACCATGATCTGGATGATTGAGAGTCTCCATAGACATCTGATTTGATCTTCATATATTTCTGTCTTTATTTAATCTTAATAGTGTACAGAATCATCCTCTTACAGCTACGGTTCTGGGTTCAGCTGCAAGAGACTAGCTGTCCCAAAGGAGCCACTTCATTCTTCCACCCATTCCCTTTTCACATCCAAGTTCAACCGAGCTGGGGTTGCGAATAAAGGAAAAGAAATTTAACTTACCATTTTGTTTTTTGAGGCAAGACGCAGGAAAGTCTTGATAGGGAGGAAGAACAGGGACTGGCTTCTCTCTCTGAAGACAGCAAGAAACTTACTCGTCCAATTTATCCAAAACCCATGCCTGCCCCTGGTCCACATTTTTTTAAAAAAATTGGGGTGTAAGTTGTGCCAAAATATCCACTGCCAGAAGGAAAATATTTGCTTTGTAAATAGCTGGTGTTTGTTTTGTCCATGTGATGGAAGGAAAGTATTTCATCAGCTTCAAAGCAACATGATTAGAAAAAGAACTTTTTCCTTTTGGGGTCTAATGGAAAAAGACCTGGAGCCAAAAAAAATTGGAATTTTGTTACTATATACCCATGATGGCGAACCCATGGCACACATGTCCAAAGCGGCATGCGAAGCCATGTCGCCTGTCATGCACGGCCTTGCCAGTTTTTCTTCCCGCACAGGAAGACAATTCAATTTCTAGGATTACAAAACCTTTCAAATCACAGAACCTTAAATTAAATCAAAGTTTCATGGTGGTTTTTTTTTCCAGGGCAGAGCATAGGAAATAGATTGGGGGGGCAGCAGACTCTACAAGATGAGGACATCTGAGGGTGGAATGGAACAATTCACTCACAGCATATTCACCGTGGCCATCTTGCCACGGTCAACTCAACACGGAAAATTCCATTCGGGATAACTCCACATGAAAAAAAAATATCCATTTTTTGTCAATAGAAACAATGCCAAAGGAACAGTGGCAGATAACATAGGTTGCATTGAGTTATCCCTCATGGAATTGTCTGTGGTGACTTGTCCCGTGAGCGGCAAGCAGGCCATGAAGGGTTTCCTGCAGTGAGTCTGCTGAGCCAAGATGGCCACAGTGAGTTAGCCATGACAAGATGGCTGTGGTACATTGTCCTAGATCAGGTGTCTCCAACCTTGGCAACTTTAAGCCTGGCGGACTTCAATTCCCACAATGCTTTGCTGGCTGGGGAATTGTGGGAGTTGAAGTCTGCCAGGCTTAAAGTTGCCAAGGTTGGAGACTTCTGTCCTAGACCTAGGCCAGGTGTCAGCAACCTGTGGCTCCGGAGCCACATGTGGCTCTTTGGGTCCTCTGCTCTGGTTCCCTGTTGGGTGATCCCACCACTGGCTGGCCCCACCCCTCATCCTCCCAGTCACTCCTCACCTGGCCTGAGAAGGTAAGGGTAATGGCAGGTGATGGAGAAGTGGCCAGGGCCAGGGCAGAGACAGAGAGATACCGAGAGAGAGGGAGAGAGGGAGAGAGATCTGTCAAAAGGATTTTGTGGTTCCTGGTGTTCTTTAACAACTGGTTCTCTGCCTTAATGACCGGCTGGGTAGGCATGGCTGGGGGGGGGGGTGTCATGTGACTGGTAGAAGTGAATGACGTTGAGTTGGCCACGCCCACCCAGGTTTTGTGGCTCCTGGTGTTTTGTTTTCTGTGGGAAATAGGTCCAAATGGCTCTTTGAGCGTTTAAGTTTGCAGATCCCTGACCTAGGCCCTCTTCAGGGTGCCAGAAATTGGTAGGAGAGCGAATGTAGACCACGTCAAGGATACAGAGCAGAAAGGAGAAAGTTGGGTGATACTTTGGGGTTTCATCTCAGGTTCTCTGGACAAGGGCAGGTGATGACAATACTCTCAAAGCATCCAGGATGGATCAACTACAAGCCGATATAGCATTTGCACTATGCAACTGAAGCTTTCTCATTTTCTTATATAAATATTTTTATTGTTTTATATCACATATTCCCAGTGGTGGGATTCAAATTTTTTTACTACCGGTTCTGTGGGCATGGCTTGGTGGGCATGGCATGACTCGGTGGGTGTGGCAGGGGAAGAATACTGTAAAATCTCCATTCCCACCCCACTCCAGGGGAAGGTTACTGCAAAAACCCCATTTCCTCCTGATCAGCTGGGACTTGGGAGGCAGAGAATAGATGTGGGTGGGGCCAGTCAGAAGTGGTATTTACCGGTTCTCCAAACTCCTCAAAATTTCCACTACCGGTTCTCCAGAACTGGTCAGAATCTGCTGAATGCTATCTCTGCATATTCCATTTCTGTGTTGAACAGTGTTTTCTAGTTGTCCAAAGTATTAACATATAAACATCCTCATGATCATTATAATCAGATGCATAATATATATATATGCAATAATATCAATCATTATTGAAAAGTATACTATCTTCCATTATGGTATTGATTATAGTATCGAAATATTTACTCATCAGTTTTTCTTTCTTATGTACTCCATATTTCACATAAATCCACTCCTCTAATCAGTCTCTGTCAATTAACCACTTGTCTTCTTTTCTTTTGATTTTGAGAGTTAACCTTTCCATTTCTGCACGTTGCAGAATTTTATTTTGATTATATTATCATCTGTAAGGGTTTCTAGATTTTTCCAGTGTTGTGCATATACAATCCTGGCTGCTGTTAGGATACGTAAAATTAAATATGTATTACCCTTATTATAATAATTTTCTGGAAGCATGCCCAGAAAGGAAGTATCAAATTTGTATGTTGTTTTGTCATAGTCTCCAGCCATATGTGAATTTTCTTCCAGTATTTTTTTTAAAAATTTGGGTTTCTCATTTTTATGTGTATCAACTCTTCATTTTCTAATGAAATGATCCATTTGGCTGCTCATCTCATATCTGTGGACTCTATGGACTCTTCTCAATTTCAGCAACTCTAAGTTGAAGGACTTCAACGCCCACAATTACTCAACAACTCTGCTATCTCTATGGCATGGGAAGACAATCAATAAAGTTTGCAAAAGGCCCATGCAGGACGTTTTTGGATCAACAACCAAAAAAGAATGGGTGTAAAATGTGATTGCTTTTTATGATCATTAGGGTATTCTTCCCTACAAGAATATTTAACTACTTTTTACATTTTTATTGCTTAAAGATTTTACCTTAAGACTGAAAAGAAAAAAAGGAAAAGAAATACGTTGAGAATTTGCAAAATTTTTAAATACCATATTTTTCCTGAGTATAAGACACACCTTTTTCCCTCCTAAAAGGGGGTGAAAATGTAGGTGCGTCTTATACACCAAATGTAGCCCTGCCCACCCACTGGCCTCCACCCTTTGGCCTCTGCCTCCCGACAGTTTACCTCCTTGCAGCAAGCAGCAAGAAGAAACAGTCCGTTTCAGCTTCAGCACAGCCTAATTAGCACAAGTTGATTGGATTGGCCTCCTGACTCTCAGCTGATTTGCTCTCAGCCGTTTTGCGCAGGGCTCTGCTGCTTGCTGCAAGGAGGTAAATTGCTGGAGCAGATTTTTTTTTTTCCTTGTGCAAAATCAGAAATGAGGAGGTGACAAGCTGCCTGGGAAAGCCAAGGGAAATAAAGCCATTAAAAAGCGAAAGTTAGAATATTTTGGACATGCGATGCGACACCCAGAAAAATATGGCATCCTTCACTTAATCCTCAAAGGAAAGATTGAAGGCAAACAATGTCCAGGCAGAAGAACATCATCATGGCTTCAAAACCTTAGGGACTGGTTTGGACAAAACTCAGCAGCCCTTTTTCATATGGCTGTTGACAAAAATAGGATTGCCAACATGATTGCCAACGTCTGATAACGGACATGGCAGAAGAAAAAGGAGGAGGAGGAGGGGAGGGGTAGGGGGAGAAAGAAGAAAAGGAGGAAGAGGAAGAGGAAGAGGAAGAGGAAGAGGAAGAGGAAGAGGAAGAGGAAAAAGAAGAAGAAGAAGAAGAAGAAGAAGAAGAAGAAGAAGAAGAAGAAGAAGAAGAAGAAGAAGAAGAAGAAGAAGAAGAAGAAGAAGAAGAAGAAGAAGAAGAAGAAGAAGAGGAGGGGAGAAAGAAGAAGAAGAGGAAGAGGAAGGAGGAGGAGGACATTTATGGTAAATCATAATTTAGTGTTTTGAAATTTTACAAGAAAGGAACTCTAATTTCAGATATTTCATATATTAAGATATAATTTATTAAAAAATCCAAATAAATACATTTCATTTTTAAATTCTTTAGCAGAAACCGGTGGTTTTTGCTGAGGGATAAGAATATTTAACTGCATTTTTTTTTAAAAAAAAATTAACATTCTCCCCCCCTCCCCCCCAAAATGGAATATAAAATACAAGGTATACACTGAGAACTTTAGCTTTAAATATTACTATCAAATCCCGGAATTAACAAAACAACAGAATAGGCTTATTAATTGAATTCGTAAGACTGTAATAACAATGAAAAAGAATGTTTAACTAATCTAAAGCAGTATGTCTATGGCAAAACAGAATCTACTGTTTGTAAACATTATGTTAAATGAACTCTCATTTCAGATATCTGATATATTAAATTATAATCTATCAAGAAAAAAATCCAAATAAATACATTTCCTTCTAAAATTGCGCAGCAGCAACCAGTGGCCATATGTGTAACATCCATTTTAAGCTTGTTTATTAAAATAAGGGACATCCCAGATGGGAGGATGAACTGGGAGCTCAAAAATTCAAGATGGCGGCCATGGCCAAATGAACAAGGACCTTTGGTATTAACGCAGTGGGGCTGCGGCCAGGACTGGTCTGGGTAGCTGTGGCTTCCTTGCCTATGGCCAACAGGGTGTAGGGCAGCCATGGGGCAGATTGGGGGCAGAGATGCGGGTGGGGTGAGTTGAGCTTTTTGAGGGTCAGGGCCATGAGGAACCGAGGCTGGATTGCTTGGTTTGGGATGGGTACTTCCTTATCAACCCTTTATTCTCTGTGGAGGACACAACCATGATTGCTGGAATTGTTATTGCCAATTGATATGGTAACGTGACATCTTGGTTTACAACCGCATCAGTCTCTTGATGACCGAAACTCCGACCCCAAATGTGGTCGTACGTTCCCAGCCTGCAATCTTCCAGATGGACAAGCCCAAGTGGACGTTCTCCAAGGACAGCCAAAGCTGGGATAACCGTAAGAGAGGGAGATGTCCATTTCTTTCTCCCGCTCCTCGAAGATCTTGATCCTCCCCAGCGAAGTCCAGCAGGCTGCTTCCTCCCTCTCCATCTGAGCTTCTCGCTTCATCATCTCCCGAATGGGCCGTTGCTCGTCCGTGATGGGTTGCGAGACCTCCAGGTCGGGGGGCGGCATTCTCCAGGGCCTGAACATATCCCCTTTATACGGTGGCGATGAAGATGGACCTTTAGGCACTGGGACTTTGGCTGGTGCAGCAATGTTGCCGGAGCGCCCAACATTTGGTCCTAAGCCAGCTGGCTTCGACCCCAGACTGGTGGTTTTCCCGGCCTGAATTCTCCAGTCTCTACTGCGTGGAAGTCCAGAATCCCAGGTCTTGGGGGCAGGTGGGATGGTGGCAGGGGGCACCTGCTTCCCCAAGTGCTTTAGGTGCTGAGTAGGCACAGGGATTAATGACCGTTTTTGCCAAGGCTGTGATTGTGGTTTAGGCAGATGCTGGGATGAAGGTTTGGACGGAGGGCGTGAAGGTAATTTTGACATGGAGACTGATGGTGGCTTGCATTGAGGATGCGGCTGGGAGGCTGGGAGGAAGTGCAGTGGTGGCTTGGGTGCAGTGGTGAGAGGTTGGGAAGATGGACAAGATGCTGCTTTAGGCAAAAGGTTGGCCTCCGTGATAAGATTGTTTGGAACCGGATTGTAAGTCGGAACGGAATGGCCCTTCTTGCTTGGCAGAGTTGGCACGGTCTGCTTGCCCAGTGGGTGAAAGACTTGGACAGACTCCATCAGTTTGAAAGCCAGGTTGGTCTTTGGGATTGGCTTGGGGGCTCCTTCCGCTTCTCTTTTGGGGCAGCACTTCTTGCTTTTTGTGCCACCCAGGCTCACGTTCTTCCTCGCTTCCTGTTTGTCTTGGCTTTTGGGCTGACTCTTCTCCACGGCGGAAGAGGCAGGGCCCGTCTTGGAGTCTTTGCAAGAAGAAGAGTCACCTTCTTCGGCTGGTTGCTCTGGAAGGAGTTCAGGAAGCCCGACCTTTGGGTCTTCAGGTCCAGTCAGAAGTTCAGGAGGCATCTTTGCCTGGGTGAGATCTTGAGCCTCCAGAACACAAGGGGCGATTTTGGATTTGGGGGCATCTGCTGCCCCCTTTGCAGAGATACTTTTGCAAGGTTTATTTCTCTGCGGCCCTTTTGCCCTGGCCTTAGATGGCATTTGATGCTGAGTTTTCTCCTCCTCTTTGATTTTTTTTGCTGGAGGCTCTTCTTCAATCCAAGGGATCTCCCTTTTCCCTTTCCCTTTCGATGAGGTCTGGAACTGACCACCATCTGGAAGGGAGAGAAGAAAAATACTGTTCAGTGTCAGGAAACTCCATCAGGACTTTAAGCCTGCCAAGTGAGGTCCGTCATGTTCTTCCAGAAGGAGGAGATGCGTGGCCCTACTCCTGCCCAATCTGAACCCACCTCTCTGAAAGTAGAAAAGAAGGAAGGGAGGGAGGGAGGGAGGAAGGAAGGAAAGAGAAAGAAAGAAAGAAAGAAAGAAAGAAAGAAAGAAAGAAAGAAGGAAGGAAGGAAGGAAGGAAGGAAGGAAGGAAGGAAGGAAGGAAGGAAGGAAGGAAGGAAGGAAGGAAGGAAGGAAGGAAGGAAGGAAGGAAAGAAAGAAAGAAAGAAAGAAAGAAAGAAAGAAAGAAAGAAAGAAAGAAAGAAAGAAAGAGGAAAAAAAGTCTGTGTTTGGAGGATACCAACCAGGTTGCTCAGACAAAATTTGAGCTACTTTTAGGCCCCCATACTTCTCCCACCTTCCCATTTGCCCCAGCTCTGCCATGAGGAACAGAAAAATGCTTGTTTTCAATCTCTGCAAACCATTCTCCAAGTAGCACCTTCATTCCTGGTTCACAGTATTAGAAGAAGGAATCTGCAATCTAGGGAATTTTCAGCAAAATTGTTTCAGCTGATGAACACAAAGCCAGTAAGGGTCTGGATCCCTGTCCATTATTGATGGGGACTAATTTTCATTGAGTGGTCTTCTCTAAAGCCCACAGCAAGATTCCATACATCTTGGAAGAGCATGACGAGACTCTGCAGCTTCAGGCATCTTCCAAAGAATCCACCCTCAGTTGTCTTCCTATCTGCAATGCTTTGGCACTCACCATTCACCCCAAAATTTTTGCTAGGGTCTGGTTCAGATGCTTCTTGGTCTCGAGAGGGCTGTGGGACCTCAGTCTTCAGACTGGCACCTGACGGGTGTCTTCCCACATCTTGGTCCACTGAAAGAAAGATGTCAAGAGGTGATTCTTTAAGCAAGGATGCTCTACCATACTATCTCACATCTATGGATTCCCTTCATAAGCCTTGAAGTCCAGGATGTCATACAAAGGCTGACAAGGGTTAATACCTGCAGGTAATACCTGGTACAAGTATATTTAGCACTCACCTTCCAACACTGGAAGAAGGTGAGGAATGTCCTCCAAATCGTAGTGTAACGATGAGGAAGGAGCCAGAGGTGAGCCCACAAACTGATGGAGGCTACTTCTTGGCTGATCAAGAGATCCCGGAAGATGGTAAGTCTGGGCCTTCTGTGGTTCCTCTTCAGGGGTTGTGATCTCTGAAAGAGTCAAGAAGAGAAACTGAGCAAGAGAGGTGGACACTGTACTATCTAAGCTGATCCTGCCTTGATGGCTCAATCTGCCTGTGACTCCTACCAAGTTTTCCTTCGCAGCTCTATGGAAATGGATGAAGAGGCAGAAGAGGATGGAGACAGCTCTTGACTGAGGCCTGTGCCTACCAAGCAGCTGGTCCTGTTTCATAAATTAACTCAAGAAACATATATTCAAACATCTAGGTCTTCAAGAAACATCTCTTATTCTAGCTCTAACCTTTCTTGAAGACCTCCAGGATTGGTGGCACAGGCTTCCAACATCTGTGGCTAGGTCTAAAGTATGGCGCTCTGGGAATGAGAGCCAAAATTCCAGGGTTGCACAAGTAGCTCTCACCTTGCAAAAAGGCTGGTTGGCTGGTAGGATGTTCGAGCGGCCACCTCTGTCCGAGTTGAAGGCCCACGTCGGAGGTGGCCTGTGCCTCTGAATGACCTGAAAGCCGATGTTGGGGAAAGGAGGGTCTGGGGATCTTCGGTATGGTGCCAGGGCCAGGAAGAGTTTGATACTGAGGTGGCAGAGGCGCGTAGAAAGGCTGAGGAAAGGTAGAGACGGGAGGGTTACAGGGTGTCAGGTTGGCTAGTTGCAGTTGCTCCCCATGGATGGTTTGGAGGTGCGACACTCCCGGAGGCACAAAACTTTGCAGGCTGGTGTTGCCTGCGAGCAAGTGAGCAGGCAGATGGGGGAAAGGAGGCTGGATCCAAAGGTTGCTCAGAACCGGTGCTGCCATTCCAGAGATATTAGGAAGGTTGTTTCCTAGAGCAGGTATGGCTATTAGTATTGGGCAACCTGGAGTCGGAAGGCTCAGGTTTTCTGGAGTCTCTGTGTTATGCACCTGATCTGTAAAACACACATCAAAAGAAGAACAGAAGTCAGGAACCCTATTTTCTGTTTCGATCAGAGAACCTCTGGGGTCCTGCATTGGATCTAGGTGCTCATAGTCTCCAGGGAGGGGCTAAACACCTATCCTCCCCCAGGTATAAAGCCATTCCCCCCGCACACCTGACCCAGGAGGAAAGGTAGAGAGATATTAGTGGGTAAGAAAGAAGCATTTTCCTTCCTTTTACAACATCCTTGGAAGCAGGCGGGGAAGCTGAGGGCATCGTGTAGTTTAGCCCTCAGTCCCATCCTGGGAGGTTTGAGAGATAGAGCCCTGCCTACACCCTGATGACCTTTGGGTCCTTCCAAAGAAAAACACATGGGGACTCAAAAATAGGGACCCTCCAAGGAACAGATAGATATTCCTGCTAACCTTGAAAAGCCACAGAGAAACAAGGCAAGGCAGTTCCTTGCCAAATATTTGGTTTCCTGTTTTGTGATGCCTGTTTCGTTTTCTCCCTGTCTTCCATGAGTCACCCTGTTAAACGTTTGATGTGATGAGCAAATAGGATTAAAAAAACAGTTTCTATCAAAAACTACATTGGGAAATATTCATTGGAAGTGGGTATGAAACTCCACTGAATAGAGGGCCAAATATTTAACCACAATCCAAGAAAAAGCAATCAGGAATTTCCCAAAACTGGACTGAGAGATGGATCACCCCACTGATATTCGTCCGACTTACTTTCTGTTTCTATTTCCTTCCCTTGGGTAGCCCATCCCCAAACCTTTTCCTTTCCCCAGCTGTGCTGTGTGTGTAATGCTATATTTGCCTCTCAATGAGATTTCTGGAGGAACAAGGGATCCCTTCCGAGATTGAGATGGCCCAATTCCTACCTGCCATCAGGGGGAAAAGATTATATTTTGAGTGGTGGTAGAGAAGGATGTTTCCTCTAACCTGCCAGCATCCGGTAAAGAGTGGTCAGTACAAGTGGAATCATTTAAAAGTGTTGACTCCTGTCCCTACGGTAACCCTGGACATTCTGAGATGCAAAGAGAATTTTCAGAGTAGAATCTGATGATGAAACGTGATGTCACTGCGGAAGGCAAGGAGTGCACCAGTGATGGTTATCGAGCTAAGACTGGGAGGAAGGAAAACGTCCAGTCCTTCTCCTGACCACTCACCTTCCCTGGTAGCCCATCGTCACTTTCAAAGATGTGGGAAATAGCTTTCATTTGGCCAGTAGATGACTTCTTTATGCCTTCAGCTATCCTGAGGGGCTTAAGGGGTTAAAGCCTCAGACCCAAACCCCTTGATGGTTTGGTGATTGTGATGCTGCCCTACATTTCAGGACCATCCCAGGAAAACATGGGTTTGTTTCAAAGGGCCGTCCCTATGTGCTGCAGATCTTTGGATGTTGGCAATATCCAAAACCTTGCTAGATGGCCTTCGATCCACTTGGGCCCAAGAGTGGGACGTTGTGTGACTTTTAGACTTGTGATCTGACTTTCCAGCTGCTATCAGCACAATTGAATTGTACAGGAAATGAAGATTTCTTATGACACTCTCCCTTTATTTTTCTTGCAAAGACTTCTATAATTTGAACAAACAAATGAACCAAGATCTAGTCTTCAAGTTTATCTGTCGTTCCAATCTCCAGATGAATTTTTAGGTTGTTCCATGTGCATAAATATGGGCTGAAGAATGTTGTTGTGTCATCTTCCAGCATTATTATTCAAGGCTAATAAAAGACAAGAAAGAGACTAAGATGCTTATGTGAAAGATTTATTCAGCTGCATTTACAGGTAAGCTATTTGAATGGTGCCATGGCCTAGAGGTGAAGCTCTCGGCTCACAATCAGGAGACTGTGAGTTCAATCCTAGGTAGAGGCAGGTATTTCTCTCTCTGGGCACTCTGAGAATATATCTGCCGAATAAAACTCCACATCGGCGACACGAAAGGCATCCGGCCAATAAACAGTCAGCTCCATTCAGTTGCCCAGACTCCATCCTGCAAGGGATAATGAGGTCATTAAATGAGGATTTACAGCTAATAGATTTACTCTGGTTCCTCTGTGTGATCAGATCAGGATCTACATTTAGCAGAATGTAGGTCTTCTAAGCAGGCATTTTAAAGATTCTGGACTACTACTGGTTCTTAAAGCAAACAAATAGGAGCCTGGAATAGCTCAGCAGACTAATGCACTGTAATTTAACTCCAGCTGTCTGCAATTAGTAAGTTTGGATTTCCCCAGGCTCAAGGTTGATTCAGCCTTCCATCCTTTCTAAGGTAGGTCAAATGAGGACCCAGTTTGTGGGGGCAATAAGCTGACTTTGTATAAAATATACAAAAGGATGAAGGCTATTGCTTAACGCATTGTAAGCCGCCCTGAGTCTCCAGAGAAAAAATCAAATTTTTAAAAAATAGAAAAAGAAGAACTTAGGGCCAGTCCTTGGCACTGAGAAATTTCAAGTCTGAGAAACCCAGAAAGTTGATCTTCAATTCCCCCGTGCTTTATTGCAAAAAAAGAAGAATGAGCTTTTTTTTGGAGACCTGAAACCACACAGAGCTGGATGGACAAAAGGACTGCCCAGCTGCCCCCCTCCCAGCTCTGAAAGGCCAGGAGAAAGGAAGGAAGGAAGGAAGGGAGAAATCCTGCTCCTTGCCAGCCTCAGTTTCTCCACTCCCTTCTGTACCCAACAATCCTGGATCTTTGCCTAATACTCTTTGCTCAATATTAGAAAGAAAAACAAGGGGCTGGTTTTTCAATGGCCTCGAAATTGAAAATCATTAGCCAGAGAGGACCAGATCCTCTCCTCACCCATTGTGTGGCAGTTGGGTCATGAACCTGGACTGTCAGATTTCCAGCTTACAAGCTCAGCACCTTTACTCACTGACGTAGTCATCAATCTGTGGCTCTTTGGGCCCTCTGCTGTGGCTCCCTGTCGGGTGATCCCACCATTGGCTGCCCCCCACCCTTGCTGTCCCCTCCCAGTCACTCCCATGCCTGGCCTGAAAAGGTAAGGGCGATGGTGGGGGACGGAGAACTGGACAGGGCAGAGACAGAGAGATACAGAGAGAGGGGAAGAGAGAGAGACATAGAGAGATACGGAGGGAGAGGGTGGGGAGGGAGGGAGAGAGAAATGTCAAAAGGGTTTTGTGGTTCCCGGTGTTTTTTAACAACTAGTTCTCTGACCTAATGACTGGCTGGGTAGTGTTGTGTGACGTCATGTGACATTGAGTTGGCCACGCCCACCCAGGTTTTGTGGCTCCCGGTGCTTTCTTTTCTGTGGGAAATGGGTCCAAATGGCTCTTGGAGTGTTTTAAGGTTGCAGACCACTGCTATAGTTTAACAAGCAACCTGGTTTACAACTGTGAGGCATTAGATTGATTTTCTATGCTTTTACTTCGAACGCAAGAGAACTTTACCTGTAAAATAACGCTTGGAGACTGAATTCGCTTTTTATTCCGAGAGGGTAGAAACAAAGATAGCAACAATTCTAACCATATCATCCAGCCTTTCAAATTTTCTGCCGTCACTTGTTTTAACTGCTATGGAGTGTTGCAGTGGCGTAGAGGTGGAACTCTCACCTCACAATCATTATATAAATTCCAGCAATACAATTAAAAGTATTCCCATTGTTACAATTCCCCTAATTTTAAGTAAGAATATTCCAACTATTACCATCTCATTTGTCAAACTTATTCATATTTCTAAAACTTATTTCAATTCATTCATACATCCATATACTTTTCCATTATTTTATATTACTTAATTAATATCACAATCTCATCTTATTTCCAACATTCATTATATCTATAAATCTTATTTCAATTCATATTTCAAATCTAAACGTATACAACATATTCCTCTTTCATTTCTTTCTCCCTTTCTTCATTTCTATTTCTTTATTTTTCTTTCCCCTTCTTTTCTTTTGTGCTTTAATGTCCTGAACTTTCCTATTTTGCCCTGTTTTCCATTATTTTCCATCTCTTTTTCCTTTTTCTTATTTTTCAACTGTTTATCCCAGTGTAATCATTTACCTTATGATTCTTGATGAATATAGCTTGTTTTTTTTAATCTACACTGAGAGCATATCCACCAAAGACAAATTCCTTGTGTATCCAATCACATTTGGCCAATAAAAAATTCTATTCTATTCTATTCTATTCTTCTGTTCCATTCCATTCCGTTCCGTTCCGTTCCGTTCCGTTCCGTTCCAGTCCAGTCCAGTCCAGTCCAGTCCAGTCCATTCCATTCCATTCCATTCCATTCCATTCCATTCTATTCTATTCTATTCTATTTTAAAAAGAACAGACAAGAGAAAAGATTAAGATGTTTAGGTAAGAAGTTTATTCGAGTACAGCATGGGAGGGAATGAAAATCAACACTATGATCCAGTCTACATTTTATGTTTACTTATTTCTGGATTTACCATTATTTTGTATCCTTCCCCATTTTCAATAGAGCAGGGTCTTTGAATGCAATGTGAGATATTTATTCAGACTTCTATCAATATATGATGTATGAAACATGATCTGGTATCTTTATTTAGAGGGATGATAAGCTGACATTGGTCAGCCAGCCTATATTTTCCATCTTCACATGATTCTTATTTTCCCTTTTCTTACATCTTAGAACTATTACGACTCCACGTTCTCTTTGAAGGGAAGAAAGAAGGGAGGGTGAAGAAGAGGAAGAAGAAAACATTAGGGCCAGTCAGTTGACTTGAAGACTTTTATGACCATCAGCCACATTAGAACTTGCAGAGGACTATTGAACTTCCTGGAGAAAGGTTGATTCACCCAAGGCTTTGCTTGCTTCTAAAAACCCAGTTCTTGGAAATGCACCTTTGCATGGAGAAATCTCAGGGTTCAGGCACCCAGAAATTCATTTTGGATGCCTCCTGTTGACTGCAATAAGAATAATGACTTTAACCAACCACAAAGGATGTGAGCACTTCATCATCAGCAGTTGGCTCAATCTCCTCCCAGATAATCAAGCTCAGCTTAACGAGGCTCCTCCTGAAAAAAAGCTGAGTGATTTTATCCGACAGCTTCTCATTGTGACGCTTCCTTCTTACCGAGAGGAGACCTGGTCTCCCAAAATAGGGGCATGCTCACCTAGCTGAAAATTTCTCAACTTAACTACACAAAGTAATTCCAGATAGAGTCAGGAGCAAACAACCAGATTCTGAGCTACTTATCTTTTACCTAGATTGCGGGAATCACCCCAGTCTGGCAGCTCTTCCTTGAGGACAATTAGAAATTCGGAGAGGGACAGTTCTGGCACTTTTACATTGTTTCTGCTAAGGCAAAAACATTTCAGCTGGCATTGCTAGACCTTTTTCAACATGAGGATTGATAACCCCTTTATCCCGATACGGAATGGCTTGTTCTCTCTGAAGGCTGGTATTTCAGGTTTATCCTCTCTGAAATGTTCTGAGCTGACCCTGATTTCCTTTCTTTGCGAGGGACACAGGCGTTTAAAATTCGCTCTCTATTTGATTTTGCAAACTGAGTCTAAAGAGAGGTTTGATTTATATTTTTGAGAATTAAAATTTTGTTTATGATTTACTACCAAATTAAGATTTGTGGCGGCTATTTCCAGTGCAGAGCGTATAAAACCAAAGCAGATTGTATTTATTGTATTTATTTATTTTATTTATTTTGTTGCATTTCTATGCCGCCTAACGGTGGCTTACAACAAAGTCTGTCTTCGTTCCTTCCTTCCTTCCTTCCTTCCTTCCTTCCTTCCTTCCTTCCTTCCTTCCTTCCTTCCTTCCTTCCTTCCTTCCCTCCCTCCCTCCCTCCCTCCCTCCCTCCCTCCCTCCCTCCCTCCTTTCTTTCTTTCTTTCTTTCTTTCTTTCTTTCTTTCTTTCTTTCTTTCTTTCCTTATTAACTTACTTACTTACTTACTTATTTCATACCTCTGCTCTTTCTAAAAATAGCTTAGGGTGGCAGATGTATCTAATATTTCTTCCTCCTCCTCTTTTTTCATACAACAGTAGCCGTGTGAGGTAAATTGGTTGAGGGCCAGTGACTGGCCCAAGGTCATCTAGCTGGCTTCCACGCCTAAGGCAGGATTAGAACACACTGTCTCCTGGTGATTGGCCCAAGCCCAACTCCCTGGTTTTTATGCTTAAGGCGGGACTAGAACAGTTGATTAGTGATCAGAAGTTGTGGGTGCTCAATTACACGATGTACTGGAACAAATAATTTCTGGGAGAGGGGCTCAGTTCACCACCCACTTCTGGAGGGAGTTCCTGAGGTTGCTAGGATCCACCCAAGGGCTAAGCTTCAACCACCATCCTCAGACAAATGGGGCTTGTGAAAGGACTAACCCAGTATTAGAACAAAACCTCAGGTGTTACCCCAGCAAGATAACTGGGCAGACTTCCTGCCGTTTCCAGAGGTGGCCTATAATAACTCCATACACAGTAGTACTGGGTTTACACCATTCAAGGTGGTGTTGGGTCAGGATTTTGTGCCTATCCCGGAATTACCACAGGAAAAACCTCAAATACCATCCTTGGTAGACTGGATCGAACAGCTTCAGATTACCTGACCCATAACTCGTAAGACATTGGGCAAGGCTCATAGAGCTCATAAGAAACATGCTGATAAGAAACAGGCTACACCAAAGGATTACCATGTAGGTGATAGGGTTTTCCTTGCCACTAAATACTTACAAACTACCCAAAAGTCGAAAAAACTCAGACCTAACTATGTAGGTTCTTTTCCCATTGTACAAATTGTAAACCCGGTCACAGTATAGTTAGAGCCATCAAAAACTCTCCGAACAATCTATCCGGAGTTCCATGTTAGTTTACTTAAACCTATGCCTACCTCCTTGATTTGTCTGGACCAATCCTCCCCCCCCCCCCCCGTTCCCCTCCTCATCAAAGGAGAGCAACATTTCGAGGTGAAAGAAACCCTTGATTCTAGAAAACATAGAGGTAGAATACAGTACTTGATGGCTTGGAAACTTTGCCCTTCCTCTCAGTCTGAATGGGAGAATGAGAGAGATATCAGAACTATGAAAGTTTTACAGTTATTTCACAGTAAATACCCTGATAAGCCTTATTGTTGAGTTTTACATGTACGTTTTCTTTTACAATCAGTTGCGGGTTATCTACTCTGTCTCTCCTCTTTTGTTTTCTCTTCTAGGACTGAAGTCCCCTCTGCAGGAGGGATGAATGTCAGCCTCTATGAAGCTTGCTTGCTTTCGGCTGCCAGAGTAATGGGAGGGTGTGGTATAATAGGTATTTGGGAGGGGGAAATGAGCTGGTGGAGATGTCTCGTGAAAGGGAGGAAAATTCTCACTGTCTTCGTAGCAGCTTCAGGGAGTTCTGATGGCAGTCAAGGTCAACTGTTCTGGCATACTAGATAGATGGGACCATCTGAAGAAGCACCCCACATGACACCTTGGGCAGATATGGATTGGATGTTCAACTTGGGTTCTTGGGGGGAGGGATTTCGGGAGGTTTTCAATATGTAATTTTCGTGCCTATTGCCTCAGACGTTGCTTTCCTTTCATTGCCTTCAGTTCATACTCAGTAAAAGTACTTTTCTCTACAAACATGGAGTTGGGGTTTTTCTTACTTGAGCTTTGAACGGAGGCGCACATGACATTACCTTATGATTCTTGATGAATGTATCTTTTCTTTTTATATATACACACAAATTCCTTATGTGTCCAACCCCACTTGGTCAATAAAGAATTCTAGTCTAGTCTAGTCTAGTCTAGTCTAGTCTATCTACATTCTCTTCACCCCTACCCTTCTCCTCTCCTCCCCTCTCCTCTCTTCCCCCTTTCTCCTTCTCTTCTCTACTTTTCTCTCCTCTCCTCTCCTCTCCTCTCCTCTCCTCTCCTCTCCTCTCCTCTCCTCTCCTCTCCTCTCCTCTCCTCTATTCTATTCTATTCTATTCTATTCTATTCTATTCTATTCTATTCTATTCTATTCTATTCTATTCTATTCTATTCTATTCTATTCTATTCAGAACAGACAACAGAAAAGATTAAGATGTTTAGGTAAGACTTTTATTCCAGTACAGCATGGGAGGGGATGAAAATCAACACTACAATCTAGTCTACATTTTTATGTTTACTTATTTCTGGATTTACCACTACTTTGTATCCTTCCACATTTTCAATAGAGCAGGGTCATTGAAGGGAATGTGAGATATTGATTCAGACTTCCATCCATATATGATATGTGATCTGCAATCAATGTGGAGGGATGATAATCCGAATTTCATCCTTCGTCAGAGGTATACCATTTTTATATGATTCTGTATTTTCCCCTTTCTCGCATCCTGCATCTATTATGATCCAACATGATCTTTGAACAGAAAAAAGAAGGCAGGGTGAAGAAGAGGAAGAAGAAAAGATTAGGGCCACTCAAACTTGACTTGACTTGGCAAAAACCTTTAAGACCATCAGCCACATTAGAACTTGCAGAGAACTATTGAACTTCCTGGAGAAAGGTTGATTCACCCAAGGCTTTGCTTGATTCTAAAAACCCAGTTCTTGGAAATGCACCTTTGCATGGAGAAATCTCAGGGTTCAGGCACCCAGAAATTCATTTTGGATGCCTCCTGTTGACTGCAATAAGGATAATGGCCTTAACCAACCACAAAGAATGTGAGCACTTCCTTATTAGCAGTTGGCTCAAACTCGTCCCAGCTCAATGAGGCTCCTGATGAAAAAATGCTGAGTGATTTTATCTGACAGCTGGAATATTTCTCATTGTGACGCTTCCTTCTTACCCAGAAGAGCCCTGGTCAACCAAAATAGGGTCACGGTCACCTACCTGAAAATTTCCCAACGTAACATCAAAAAGTAATTCCAGATAGTGTCAGGAGCAAAAAACCAGATTCTGAGCTACTTATCTTTTACCTAGATTGCAGGAATCCCCCCAGTCTGTCAGCTCTTCCTTGAGGACAATTAGAAATTCAGAGAGGGACAGTTCTGGCACTTTGATGGTTGTGTAGTGATCCCAGACTCACTCCGTGCTTGAGCCCTCCTCCCTGCCAGGTTAGGGGCTTCCCAACATATGTGGTCTCATGTGCCCTCAGTCAAACTTACTCTTTTTCTACCTCCAACTGCATTCAAGGCATCTCTAATATAGAAGACCTGTGTGAAGGTTCATTGACCTATATGTATCCAGGAATATGTGCTATATTAGTTAACCCATTTGACTTAACATAGGAGAAAACATGCACAGATTAATACATCCAAAGCTCACCCATAACTTTTCCCTACCTCTCACAACATCTCATTCCAGCTCGACTGCAATCACAAACGAAGCAACAGGCTGTACTCCAGGTCGACCCAATGGGATGGGTTTTCCCATCATATCGATCAAGGCAGGTGTTTGGCTTCACCACTTTACCTAAGAAAAAAGAATCCAGTTGAGCCTGCAGTCATACCCAACTCATCAGACTCAACCAAGAACCCCTTTGAGCTGCAGGAAACTTCCAGAAATCTACTATTGGACAAATGTGACAAGGAGATAAATTATCTGCTTTTGCTGCATATTATTATCATTTACCTCTTAGATTTGTATGGACTCCTGGTGACCAAACAACTTCTGCATTGGTACAGAAGGAGTTTTTCTGGCCCAGTTAAGAGACCTTGGATAGAAACCTGGATTGGAGAACCTAAGGCAGAGACGTTTCAGCTGGCATTGCTAGACCTTCGCAGGCAGTACAATGAGGATTTATTCAGATGAATGAGGAGAATCCTTACCATATTTAAGCAGTGGTCTCAGGGGATCCGAAAAACACTTTCCTTGACATGTAGCCAACATGAAAGAGAAGATGCTCAGACAGATGAAGACTCTCTGAGAATGGAAGGAAAGGAGGAAAAAGTGACTCACCGGAAGGCTCGGTGGTTCTTCTGGAAACTGGCTGTTCAAAATCTTTCCAATGTCCTCTTCAGTATTATGATGATGTTCATGAACTTTGGGAAAAGCCCTCTAGATGAAGTTTACAATCTTGGGAAAGTGTGCATTGAGATCTCTGTTGCACAACAGGGTCAACCTGGAACATCTTCCTCCCCTCTCTGGGCCAGCTGCACCCAAATCAGGATACCCGAGTATCTCAGCCTTTTGTTCATCCCCCTAAGTATTTTGCCAATACCATATTTTTAGGAGTATAAGATGCATCTTTTTACCCCCCAAAAAGGGGTGAAAATTTGGGTGCACCTTATACACTGAATGTAGCCCCACCCACCCTCCAACCTCCACCCTTTGGACATTTTTGCACAGTTCCAGGCGGCAGGGATCTGGGTTGGGGTACAGCCTGAGGAACAACCCTCTTTGGGACGGTCTGTGGGGGGGAACCTGCCTGGCAGCTTCGGGGAACTAAGCGGGCCCCACGATTTGCGGCTGGTCATCCCTCTGGCCGCCCAGAGGGCACGTTAGGGCAGACAATGGTCACAATGACTTCACTCTGCGCCCAGGAGCTGAGTTGAGCCAAACGGGAGCCCCCAAAGGGAAACATCCTTCTTTTCCAGCCACAGCTGCCTGGATTCCCCAATGCAATTTTCAGAGCCACGTTTCATGCGGCGGGCAGCCAATTCCCCTGCAATGTGCAGCAGGGAACTGGGAACCATTTTGGATTGCAGCGCTGGCCCCTGAAAATGCTTTTCTTCCCATTGCACATTGCAGAGCCACACGGCTCCTCACATTGCTGTGGAGTGAAATCATTGCGACCGTTGTCTGCGCAAAGCTGCCTGTTGGGCGGCCAGAGGGGTGACCAGCTGCAAATCGTGTCACCCACCTTGTTCCCTGAAGCTGCCGGGCAGATTCCCCCCCCCCAAGACTATTTCAAAGAACTTTGTTCCTCAGGCTCTGCTCTGTCCCTTCCCCCAGAGCATGCGAGGGGTCTCTTTGGGGGAAAGCGAGTAGTCCCTGCAGATCGCAGGAGCAGCCTGTGAAGTTTTCTGGAAAAGAACTTATCAGTAATCAACGCCCTCTTTCCCAGCCGACTCTTAGGCACCTCTCGCTTGCAGGAGAAGGACGATGGCGGCATGAAGCAGCCTCACCTTAAATGCTGGTAGGCAGAGGTAGAATATTTCTTTTCTTGTTTTCCTCCCCCAAAATTAAGGGAGGTCTTATACTCCGGTGCATCTTATACTCTGAAAAATACAGTAGTTATTCTTGTCCTATCTCTCTTTTCTAAAGAAACATCTGGTTGCATTTCATCTTCCCTTCTTACTTATTTTACCTTTATCTTATCTAAATCAGGTACATAGATTGATCCTCTCATGATTCTTCCCACAGCCATTACCTTGTGGGATAATTCAGCTGTGAGAAAGGGACTGTCCCCAAAGGGGTCATTTCATTCCTTCAGCCCTTCTCTTCTTACATCTAACCCACTTAGAGTTCTTCCTGCAAATAAACCATTTTGCTTACCATCTTGGCTTTGAGGAAACTCTTGGGAGTGAAGAAGGAGAAGGAGTAGCACCTCTCTCTCTGAGGTCGGCAAGGAATCTGCTCCTCCAATTTATGCAAAAAAACAAGACCGCCCCTTGCGCACGTTTTTAAAAAAAGTCTACGGTTTAAAGTTATGCCACAATGGCACTGCAGGAAGGAAAATTGTTCCTTTTCGAATAGGTCCTATTTGTATTGTGGGTGATGTTAAAAGGAAGTATCCATCAGCTTCAGAATGACATGTTAAGGAAGAATTGAAACAATGGCCAAATCAAGTCTCCCAACAGAATGGGAGAAGGTCAAACAGGCAGGTCTGCAGCCACTTCCCATCCTCCCACAAGGTGCCCCCTACCCGTTTTGAGGATTGCATCCACTACTCTCCTAAGTGGGACTTACACTATTTCCCAAGGATTTGAAAGCCAGAATCAGGCTTATTAGTCCATTAAAAATGTTATCTGAATCTTCCGCTTATATGGCTTTCCATACATGCTTTTCGCTTGTCTCTTATAACCTTCAGCAAGGCATTTGACAAAGTAGACCACAACCTCTACAAGATGGATTCTCAATTGTCTGACCAACCATACTCAATAGTCCTCAAAGGAACATCGTCTACATGTAGGGAAGTATGCAGTAGGGTAGCTCGAGGTTTGTCTTAGACCCAGTATTTTACTACTGGTACTGTGAACGCGGCTTGCTTGGTGGTCATGGCTTGGTGGTCATGTGACTGGGTGGGGGTTTCCAACTCAATGGTGGGGGGACCTAGAGTGACTCGCAGGCTTATCTGTAGGCAGGAGGAGGCAGATCAGGGTCTCTCAATTGGGGCGCACCATTTGGGAAGGCAGCTTAGGCAGGCAATTTAGAGCAGAGATTGTGCATATACTCAAAAGAGGACCCACACACAGTGAGGAGTGATGGGGTGGGTCAGGGTGAGCAAGCGGCAAGTGGGCTTGTGGGTCAAGCGAGCGGTGACTGGGTGGGGCCAGCTAGCGGTTGCTACCAGTTCCATGACCCTTGCCAAATTTTCCCTACCAGTTCGACCAAAATGATGCAAACCGGCTGAATCCCACCTCTGACTGTGAAGTGATATATAAGTCTAAGTGCTTCTGCTCTTCGACTGTCTTATCTGGCCATTTCACTTTGTTTCCTGCCCAATTTTCTGAAGGGTTTCTTTCAGCAATAATTCTGTATTTTACATCACGTATCAATAGTTTTCAAACTTCTTGCCCTTTCCGTATCCTATCGTTTATCTAAAGCAACCTTGGATTGCAAATCTGCTACATTCAATGCATCCTTGATTATTTAGTTGATTTCCTCTACTTTGCTGAAAACAAAAGAGAAATTAAAATGTAAAATAAATCTTGGAGACTTTCTCTTTAACTTTTAAAACATTAGGATTGATAATCCCTTTATCCCAATATGGAATGGCTCTTTGTCTCTGAACACCAAAGGGACACAGGCAGCAAGTTGCAGTCCTGCCTGCCTCATATCATTTATTTAACATGGTCCTTGTTTCATCAAAATAAAAGACAAGATATATTTTATTATAAGGGGGATTGATTTTGGTATATGATTAGTAATTTCAATATTAATGGATTACAAAAGGGTATGATATTTTTTTAATTTGGCTTTAATTTAATTTTTTAATTTTAATTTTAATTTTTTAATATTATAAGTACTTTATTGATTGATAAATGAATATTGATGGTTGGTTATTATTACTGGGTTTTTTTTATTATAATATTGTTAACTTTAGAAAGATTTTAATATTTATAACTTTATTGTTATTCTACTTTGTTATAAGCATTATAAGTATGGGGTTTGTTTTGTTTGTTTTTTCTTTTTTCCTTTTTTTTTCTTTTTCTTCTTTCGAAATCTTTTCAATTTAAAATTCGAATACTTTAAAAATCTTTCCTTTCTTGTTTTAAACTTCTTTTTAAAATTTGTAACGGAAGTCAAGGGGGGGATGGGGAGGGAAGGGAGTGGAGGGAGGGAGGGGGAGGGGTTGGGAGCTGGGGGTTGGGGTGGGGTGGGGTGGGGAAATGAAAAAACTTTGTATTGTAAAACTTTTTCAATAAAAAAAGAATAAAAGACAAGAGAAAAGATTAAGACGCTTAGGTAAGACATTTATTCCAGTACTGCATGGGAGGGGATGAGAATCAACTCTACGATCTAGCCTACATTTTCATGTTTACGTTTTTCTGGATTTACCACTATTTTGCATCCTTCACCATTTTCCATAGAACTGGGTTTTTGAAAGGAATGTGGGAGCTTTATTCAGACTTCTTTTCCCGTATAGTAAATTTTCGAATTTTGTAATAACTGTATCATCTATAGGGATGATAAGCCGACATTTGTCATCAAGTCCAATGGCTGCATCTTTACATGATCCTGGATTTTCCCCTTTCTTGCATCTTTCAATCAGTATCATGCCATGTATTCTTTGAAGGGAAAAAAGAAGGGAGGGTGAAGAAGAGGAAGAAGAAAACATTAGGGCCAAGGAGTTGACTTGAACTGGCAAAAACTTTTATGACCATCAGCCACATTAGAACTTGCAGAGGACTATTGAACTTCCTGGAGAAAGGTTGATTCACCCAAGGCTTTGCTTGATTCTAAACACCCAGCTCTTGGAAATGCACCTTTGCATGGAGAAATCTCAGGGTTCAGGTACCCAGAAATTCATTTTGGGTACCTCCTATTGACTGCAATAAGGATAATGACCTTAACCAACCACAATGAAACTGAGCACATCCTCATCAGCAGTTGGCTCAAACTCCTCCCAGATAATCAGTCTCAGCACAAGGAGGCTCCCACTGAAAAAAGGCTGAGTGATTTTATCTGACAGCTGGAATATTTCTCATTGTGATGCTACCTTCTTACCCAGACTTGGTCACCCAAAATAGGGGCACAGTCAGCTAGCTGAAAATTTCCCAATGTAACATCACAAAGTAAGTCCAGATAGTGTCAGGAGCAAACAACCAGATTCTGAATTACTGTACTATATTCTGCCTAGATTGTGGGAATCAGCCCAGTCTGGCAGCTCTTCCCTGGGGACAATTAGAAGTTCAAAGAGGTACAGTTCTGGCACTTTTACGGTTGTGTAGTGATCCCAGATTAGCTCCGTGCTTGAGCCCTCCTCCCTGCCAGGTTAGGGGCTTCCCAACATATGGGGTCTCATCTGCCCTGAGTCAAACTTACACTTTGTCTACCTCCAACTGCATTCAAGGCATCCCTAATATAGAAGACCTTAACCAACCACAAAGGATGTGAGCACTTCCTCTTTAGCAGTTGGCTCAAACTCCTCCCAGAAAATCAGTCTCAGCTCAAGGAGGCTCCCACTGAAAAATGCTGAGTGATTTTTATCTGACAGCTGGAATAATTTGCATTGTGACGCTTCCTTCTTACCCAGAAGAGCCCTGGTCAACCAAAATAGAAGACCTCTGTGAAGGGTTTTTTACCCATATGTATCCAGGAGTATGTGCTATATTAGTAAACCCATTTGACTTAACGTAGGAGAAAACATGCACAAATTAATACATCCAAAGCTTACCAATATATCGGCTGCACTCTCAAAGGAATGGGAGGTTTCTAGCTCATTTACAGGCCAGATAAACCGACATTTCTCATCAAGTCCAAAGACTGCATCTTTACATGATTCTGGATTTTCCCCTTTCTTGCATCTTTTAACTACTACGATATCAAGTTCTCTTTGAAGGGAAAAAAGAAGGGAGGGTGAAGAAAAGGAAGATGAAAAGATTAGCGAAGGGTTGATTCACCGAAGGCTTTGCTTGATTCTAAAAACCCAGTTCTTGAAAATTCACCTTTCATGGCGAAATCTCAGGGTTCAGGCACCCAGAAATTCATTTTGGATGCCTCCTCTTGACTGCAATAAGGATAATGACCTTAACCAACCACAAAGGATGTGAGCACTTCCTCGTTAGCAGTTGGCTCAAACTCCTCCCAGATAATCAGTCTCAGCTCAAGGAGGCTCCCACTGAAAAAAGCTGAGTGATTTTATCAGCCAGCTGGAATATTTCTCACTCTGATGCTTCCTTCTTACCCAGAGGAGATCTGATGAACCAAAATAGAAGACCTGTGTGTAGGTTTATTTACCTACATGTATCCAGGAATATGTGCTACATTAGTAAACCCATTTGACTTAACATAGGAGAAAACATGCACAATTAATACATCCAAAGCTCACCCATAACTTTTCCCTACCTCTCACAACATCTCATTCCAGCTCGTCTGCAATCACAAACGAAGCAATGGGCAGTCCTCCAGCTTGACCATATGGGGTGGCTTTTCCCATCATATCGATCAACGCAGGTGTTTGGCTTCACCACTTTACCTAAGGAAAAAGAATCCAGTTGAGCCTGCAGTCATACCCAACTCATTAAACTCAACCAAGAATCCCCCTAGAGTTGCAGGCAACTTCCAGAAATCTACTATTGGACAAATGTGACAAGGAGATAAATTCTTTCTTTTTGCTGCATACTAACATCATTTACCTCTTAGATTTGTAAGGACTCCTGGTGACCGAACAACTTCTGCATTGGTACAGAAGGCGTTTTTCTGACCCAGTTAGGAGACTTTGGATATAAACCTGGATTGGAGAATCTAAGGCAGAGATGTTTCAGCTGGCATTGCTAGACCTTCGCAAGCAGTATAATGAGGGTTTATTCAGATGAATAAGGAGCTTCCTTACCATCTTTAAGCAGTGGTCTCAGGGGATCCGAAAAACACTTAAATTGATATGTAGCACATATGAAAGAGAAGATGCTCAGACAGATGAAGATTCTCTGAGAATGGAAGAAAAGGAGGAAAAAGTGACTCACTGGAAGACTCGGTGCTTCTTCCAGAAACTGGCTGTTCAAAATCTTTCCAATGTCCTCTTCAGTATGATGAGGACGTTCATGAACTTTGGGAAAAGCCCTCTAGATGAAGTTTACAATGTTGGGAAAGTGTGCATTGAGATCTCTGTTGCACAATAGGGTCAACCTGGAACATCTTCCTCCCTTCTCTGGGCCAGCTGCACCCAAATCAGGATACCTACGTTCTCTTACATAGCTCCCAAATAGTTATTCTTGTCCTTTCTCTTTTTTCTAAAGAAATGTCTGATTGCATTTCATCTTCCCTTCTTACTCTATTTTACCTTTATCATATCTAAATCAGGTACACAGATTGATCCTCTTATGATTCTTCCCACAGCTGTAACCGTGTGGGGTGATTTAGCTGTGAGAAAGGGACTGTCCCAAAGGGGTCATCTCATTCCTTCAGCCATTCTCTTCTTACATCTAACCCACTTAGAGTTCTTCCTGCAAATAAACCATTTTGCTTACCATCTTGGCTTTGGAAAGCCCCAGGAAACTCTTGAGAGGGAAGAAGGACAAGGAGTAGCACCTCTCTCTCTCAGGTCGGCAAGGAATCTGCTCCTCCAATTTTTGCAAAAAAACAAGACCGCCCCTTGCGCATGTGTAAAAAAAAGTCTACGGTTTAAAGTTGTGTCACAATAGCCATTGCCAGGAGGAAAACTGTTCCTTTACATATAGCTGCTATTTGTTTTGGGGATGATGTGAAGAGGAAGTATTCATCAGCTTCAGAATGCTACCTTAAGAAGAAATGAAACAATGGCCAAATCAAATCTCCCAACAGAATGGGAGAAGGTCAAACAGACAAGGCTGCAGCCAGTTCCCACCCTCCCACAAGATGCCCCCTTCCCGTTTTGGGGATTAGCTCCACTACTCTCAGAAGTGGGACTTTCACTATTTCCCAAGGATTTCAAAGCAAGAGTCAGGCTTATTAGTCCATTACGAATGTTATGTGAATCTTCTCCTTATATGGCTTTCCATGCTGTCTGTTACAACCCTGAGCAAGGCATTTGACAAAGTAGACCACAACCTCTACAAGATGGATCTACAATTGTCTGACCAACCATGCTCAATGTATAGTCCTCAATGGAACATTGTCTACATATAGGGAAGAATGCAGTGAGGTATCCCGAGGACTGTCTTAGACCCAGTATTTTACTACTGGTTCTGTGGCTGCCGCTTGCTTGGTGGGCATGACTTGGTGGCCATGTGACTGGATGGGGGTTGCCCACTCAATGGTGGGGGTACCTAGAGTGACTCACAGGCTTATCTGTAGGCAGGTGGAGGCTGATCAGGGTCTCTCAGTTGGGGTGCACCATATGGGAAGGCATCTTTGGCAGGCAACTTAAAGCAGAGATTGTGCACATACACAAACAAGGACCCACAAACAGTGAGGAGTGATGGGGTGGGGCAGGGTGAGCGAGCGGCGAGTGGGCATATGAGTCAAGCGAGCAGCGACTGTATGGGTGGGGCCAGCCAGAGGTCGTTACCAGTTCCATGACCCAGAACAAATTTTTCCTATAAGTTTGACCAAACTGATACAAACCGGCTGAATCCCACCTCTGACTGTGAAGTGATATATAAGTCTAAGTGCTTCTGCTCTTTGACTGTCTTGTCTGGCCATTTTGCTTAGTTTCCTGCCCAATTTTCTGGAGGGTTTCTTTCAGCAACAGTTCTGTATTTTACATCAGTTGTCAATAATTTTCAAACTTCACGCCCTTTCCGTATCCTATCGTTTATCTAAAGCAACCTTGGATTGTAAATCCGCTACATTCAATGCATCCTTGATTATTTAGTTGATTTCCTCTACTTTGCTGAAAACAAAAGAGAAATTTAAATGTAAAATAAATCTTGGAGACTTTCTCTTTAACTTTTGTAACATTAGGATTGATAATCCCTTTATCCCAATACGGAATGTCTCGTTGTCTCTGAAGGCCGGTATTTCAGGCTTATCCTCCCTGAAATGTTCTGAGCTGAATGTTCCTGGTTTTGTTTCCTTAGGAGATTAGATTTGTGAGGAACACAGGCAATTAAAATAGCATTATGGATTCTCCCTCTATTTCAGTGGTGGGTTTCAATTTTTTTTACTACTGGTTCTGTGACCGTGGCTTGATTTACTACCAACTTGAGATATGCTGTGTCTATTTCCAGTCCAGGGAGTATAAAAGCAAAAGAAATAGTATTTATTCATTTATATTATTCATTTATTTATTTCACACATCTGTTTTTTACAAATAACTCATGGCAGCAGACATATCTAATATTCCTTCCTCCTCCTCCTTTTCCCTACAAAAATGGCCGTGTGAGGTAAATTGGTTGAGGGCCAGTGACTGGCCCAAGGTCATCTAGCTGGCTTTCACGCCTAAGGCAGGATTAGAACTCACTGTCTCCTGGCAATTGGCCCAAGTCCAACTCACTGGTTTTTATGCTTAAAACAGGACTAGAACAATTGATTAGTGATCAGAAGTTGTGGGTGCTCCATCACTGGAAGTTCTTAAGAAGAGATTGGATAACCATTTGTCTGAAGTGGTGTAGGGTTTCCTGTCTAAGCAGGAAGGGGTTAGACTAGAAGACCTCCAAGGTCCCTTCCAACTCTGTTACTCTAAAGAAATGAATATTCCTGCTTTCTATGTGGAACGGAGGGGCTTACCCTGAGTATAAAACCCCCTCCAACCTTTCCATCATGCTCTCTCATGCATTTGTTCCCCATGAGACTTGATCTCTGATCAGGCTAGTCACACACACTGTCTGCCCCCTAACCTATAATGAAGACCAAGACAGCTTTGTACATAGTTAATATGCTTTATTATATGAAATAAATACATTTAAGATATTTATTTCATGCATCTGCCTCTGGACCTATGCTCCTGAGTGTTTCTACGATCCCAATTCCACATTATTTGATACAGAACACCAAAGTGACACAGGCAGCAAATTCCCATCCCACCTGCCTGACATCATCTGTTTAACACGGTCCTTGTTTAATCAAAAGAAAAGACAAGAGAAAAGATTAAGACACTTAGGTAAGACCTTTATTCCAGAACTGCATGGAGGGAATTAGAATCAACACTATGATCTAGCCTACATTTTCTTGTTTACATATTTTTGGATTTACCGCTATTTTCACCATTTTCCATAGAGCTGGGTTTTTGAAGGGAATGTGGAGGATTCATTAATAATCGTTTGAATGTAAGATTTCTAAAATATCCTCATCTACAAGCCAGATAAACCAACATTTCTCATCAAGTCCAGGGGATGGATCTTTACATGATTCTGGATTTTCCCCTTTCTTGCATCTTTTAACTAGCATCGGTTCAGTTGATCTTTGAAGGGAAAAAAGAAGGGAGGGTGAAGAAGAGGAAGATTAAAAGATTAGTGAAAGGTTGATTCATCGAAGACTTTACTTGCTTCTAAAAACCCAATTCTTGAAAATGCACCTTTCATGGAGAAATCTCAGGGTTCAGGCACCCAGAATTTCATTTTGGGTACCTCGTGTTGACTGCAATAAGGATAATGACCCTAACCAACCACAATGAAAGTGAGCACATCTTCATCAGCAGTTGGCTCAAACTCGTTCCAGATAATCAGTCTCAGCACAACGAGGCTCCCACTGAAAAATGCTGAGTGATTTTTATCTGACAGCTGGAATATTTCGTATTCTGACCCTTCCTTTTTACCCAGAAGAGCCCTGGTCAGCCAAAATAGAAGACCTCTGTGAAGGGTTTTTTACCCATATGTATCCAGGAGTATGTGCTATATTAGTAAACCCATTTGACTTAACGTAGGAGAAAACATGCACAAATTAATACATCCAAAGCTCACCCATACGTTGGGTGCAATCTCCAAGGAATGGGAGATTTCTAGTTGATCCGCATCTACAGGCCAGATAAACCGACATTTCTCATCAAGTCTAGGGGCTCCATCTGTACATGATTCTGGATTTTCCCCTTTCTTGCATCTTTTAATTAGTATGGTTTCAGTTATTCTTTGAAGGGAAAAAAGAAGGGAGGGTGAAAAAGAGGAAGATGAAAAGATTAGCGAAAGAGTGATTCACTGAAGGCTTTGCTTGAGTCTAAAAACCCAGTTCTTGAAAATGCACCTTTCATGGTGAAATCTAAGGGTTCAGGCACCCAGAAATTTATTTTGGATGCCTCAAGTTGACTGCAATAAGGATAAAAACCTTAACCAACCACAAAGAATGTGAGCACTTCCTCATTAGCCGTTGGCTCAAACTCCTCCCAGATAATCAAGCTCAGCTCAACGAGGCTAATACTGAAAAAAAGCTGAGTGAGTTTATCTGACAGCTGCATTTAAGGCATCTCTAATATAGAAGACCTGTGTGAAGGTTTATTTACCTATATATATCCAGGAATATGTGCTATATTAGTTAACCCATTTGACTTAACATAGGAGAAAACATGCACAGATTAATACATCCAAAGCTCACCCATAACTTTTCCCTACCTCTCACAACATCTCATTCCAGCTCGAGTGCAATCACAAATGAAGCAATGGGCTGTACTCCAGGATGACCATATGGGATGGGATTTCCCATCATATCGATCAACGCAGGTGTTTGGCTTCACCACTTTACCTAAGAAAAAAGAATCCAGTTGAGCCTGCAGTCATACCCAACTCATCAAACTCAACCAAGAATCCCCCTAGAGTTGCAGGCAACTTCCAGAAATCTACTATTGGACAAATGTGACAAGGAGATAAATTCTCTGCTTTTGCTGCATACTATTATCATTTACCT
Source organism: Coluber constrictor foxii (assembly GCA_038048745.1). Lineage (NCBI taxonomy): Eukaryota > Metazoa > Chordata > Lepidosauria > Squamata > Colubridae > Coluber > Coluber constrictor. The sequence continues at coordinate 173,126 of JAWJVD010000101.1, read as the reverse complement.
CTTAGATTTGTAAGGACTCCTGGTGACCAAACAACTTCTGCATTGGTACAGAAGGTGTTTTTCTGGCCCAGTTAGGAGACCTTGGATAGAAACCTGGATTGGAGAATCTAAGGCAGAGACGTTTCAGCTGACATAGCTAGACCTTCGCAGGCAGTACAATGAGGGTTTATTCAAATGAATAAGGAGCTTCCTTACCATCTTTAAGGAGTGGTCTCAGGGGATCCGAAAAACACTTTTCTTGACATGTAGCCAACATGAATGAGAAGATGCTCAGGCAGATGAAGACTCTCTGAGAATGGAAGAAAAGGAGGAAAAAGTGACTCACAAGAAGACTCGGTGGTTCTTCTGGAAACTGGCTGTTCAAAATCTTTCCAATGTCCTCTTCAGTATGATGATGATGTTCATGAACTTTGGGAAAAGCCTTCTAGATGAAGTTTACAATCTTGGGAAAGTGTGCATTGAGATCTCTGTTGCACAACAGGGTCAACCTGGAACATCTTCCTCCCCTCTCTGGGCCAGCTGCTCCCAAATCAGAGTATCTCAGCCTTTTGTTCATCCCCCTAAGTAGTTTGCCAATACCATATTTTTAGGAGTATACGATGCATCTTTTTACCCCCAAAAAAGTAGTGAAAATTTGGGTGAATCTTATACACTGAATGTAGCCACACCCACCCTCTGACCCCCACCCTTTGGACATTTTTGCACAGTTCCAGGCGCCAGGGATCTGGGTTGGGGTACAGTCTGAGGAACAACCCTCTTTGGGACAGTCTGTGGGGGGGAACCTGCCTGGTAGCTTCGGGGAACAAGGCGCGCCCCACGGTTTGCGGCTGGTCATCCCTCTGGCCGCCCAGAGGGCACGTTAGGGCAGACAATGGTCACAATGACTTCACTCTGCGCCCAGGAGCCGAGTTGAGCCAAACGGGAGCCCCCAAAGTGAAACATCCTTCTTTTCCAGCCACGGCTGCCCGGATTCCCCAATGCAATTTTCAGAGCCACGTTTCATGCGGCGGGCAGCCAATTCCCCTGCAATGTGCAGCAGGGAACTGGGAACCATTTTGGATTGCAGCGCTGACCCCTGAAAATGCTTTTCTTCCCATTGCACATTGCAGAGCCACACGGCTCCTCACATTGCTGGGGAGTGAAATCATTGCGACCGTTGTCTGCGCAAAGCTGCCTGTTGGGTGGCCAGAGGGGTGACCAGCTGCAAATCGTGTCACCCACCTTGTTCCCTGAAGCTGCCGGGCAGATTCCCCCCCCCAGACTATTTCAAAGAACTTTGTTCCTCAGGCTCTGCTCTGTCCCTTCCCCCAGAGCATGCGAGGGGTCTCTTTGGGGGAAAGCGAGTAGTCCCTGCAGATCGCAGGAGCAGCCTGTGAAGTTTTCTGGAAAAGAACTTATCAGTAATCAATGCCCTCTTTCCCAGCCAAGTCTCTGAGGCACCTCTCGCTTGCAGCAGGAGGACGATGGCGGCATGAAGCAGCCTCACCTTAAATGCTGGTAGGCAGAGGTAGAATATTTCTTTTCTTGTTTTCCTCCCCCAAAATTAAGGGAGGTCTTATACTCCGGTGCGTCTTATACTCTGATAAATACGGTAGTTATTCTTGTCCTATCTCTCTTTTCTAAAGAAACATCTGGTTGCATTTCATCTTCTCTTCTTACTCTATTTTACCTCTACCTTATCTAAATCAGGAACACAGATTGATCCTCTTATGATTCTTCCCACAGCTGTAACCGTGTGTCGTGATTCAGCTGTGAGAAAGGGACTGTTCCCAAAGGGGTCATTTCATTCCTTCAGCCATTCTCTTCTTACATCTAACCCACTTAGAGATCTTCCTGCAAATAAACCATTTTGCTTACCATCTTGGCTTTGGGGAAGCCCCAGGAAACTCTTGGAAGGGAAGAAGGACAAGGAGTAGCACCTCTCTCTCTCAGGTCGGCAAGGAATCTGCTCCTCCAATTGATGCAAAAAAACAAGACCGCCCCTTGCGCATATGTAAAAAAAGTCTATGGTTTAAAGTTGTGTCACAATGACCATTGCAAGAAGGAAAATTGTTCCTTTACAAATAGGTCCTATTTGTTTTGTGGATGATGTTAAGAGGAAGTATCCATCAGCTTCAGAATGACATGTTAAGGAAAAAATGAAACAATGGCCAAATCAAGCCTCCCAAAAGAATGGGAGAAGGTCAAACAGGCAGGTCTGCAGCCACTTCCCATCCTCCCACAAGATGCCCCCTACCGGTTTTGAGGATTGCATCCACTACTCTCCTAAGTGGGACTTACACTATTTCCCAAGGATTTGAAAGCCAGAATCAGGCTTATTACACCATTAAAAATGTTATCTGAATCTATCACTTATTGGGCTTTCCATGCATGCTTTTTGCCTGTCTCTTACAACCTTCAGTCAGGCATTTGACAAAGTAGACCACAACCTCTACAAGATGGATTCTCAATTGTCTGACCAACCATACTCAATAGTCCTCAAAGGAACATCGTCTACATGTAGGGAAGTATGCAGTGCGGTAGCTCGAGGTTTGTCTTAGACCCAGTATTTTACTACTGGTACTGTGAACGCGGCTTGCTTGGTGGTCATGGCTTGGTGGTCATGTGACTGGGTGGGGGTTGCCAACTCAATGGTGGGGGGACCTAGAGTGACTCTCAGGCTTATCTGTAGGAAGGAGGAGACAGATCAGGGCCTCTCAGTTGGGGCGCTCCATGTGGGTAAGCAGTTTAGGCAGGCAATTTAGAGCCGAGATTGTGTACATACACAAAAGAGGACCCACACACAGTGAGGAGTGATGGGGGGAGGCAGGGTGAGTGAGCAGTGAGTAGGCTTGTGGGTCAAGCGAGAGGTGACTGGCCGGGTGGGGCCAGCCAGAGGTCGCTACCGGTTCCATGACCCGGACCAAATTTTCCCTACCAGTTCGACCAAACTGACGCAAACCGGCTGAATCCCACCTCTGACTGTGAAGTGCTATATAAGTCTAAGTGCTATTGCTCTTTGTCTGTCTTATCTGGCCATTTTGCTTAGTTTCCTGCCCAATTTTCTGGAGGGTTTCATTCAGCAATAATTCTGTATTTTACATCACTTGTCAATAGTTTTCAAACTTCACACCCTTTCCGTATCCTATCGTTTATCTAAAGCAACCTTGGATTGCAAATCCGCTAATTCAATGCATCCTTGATTATTTAGTTGATTTCCTCTACTTTGCTGAAAACAAAAAAGAAATTTAAATATGAATTAAGTCTTGGAGACCTTCTCTTCTCTTTAATTTTTATATCATTAGGATTGATAATCCCTTTATCCCAATAAAGAATTGCTCGTTGTCCCTGAAGGCCGGTATTTCAGGTTTATCCTCTCTGAAATGTTCTGAGTTTAATGTTCTTGGTTTTCTTTCCTTAGGAGATTAGATTTGTGAGGGACGCAGACATTGAAAATAGGATTACAGATTCTCTCTGTATTTCAGTGGTGGGTTTCAAATTTTTTTACTACCGGTTCTGTGAGCGTGGCTTGGTGGGCATGGGCTGGTTGGCATGGCAGGGGAAGGATAATGTAAAATCTCCATTCCGTCCCCAATCCAAGAGAAGGATACTGCAAAATCCCCATTTCCTCCTGATCAGCTGGGACTTGGAAGGCAGAGAATAGATGGGGACGGGACCAGTCAGAATTTTTACTACAGGTTCTCCGAACTACTCAGAATTTCCACTACTGGTTCTCCAGGACTGGTCAGAACCTGCTGAAACCCACCTCTGTTCTACTTGATTTTGCAAACTGAGTCTAAAGAGAGGTTTGATTTACATTTTTGAGAGTTCATCAAATAAAAATCCTGTTTATGATTTACTACCAACTTGAGATTTGCAGTGTCTATTTCCAACCCAGCGAGTATAAAAGCAAAGCAAATAGTATTTATTTATTTCTTCATTTATATGATTGATTGTTTGTTTGTTTGTTTGATTGATTGATTGATGTCATACCTGTACTTTTTACAAAGATCTCATGGCGGCAGATATAACTAATATTCCTTCCTCCTCCTCTTTTTCCCTACAACAATAGCTGTGTGAGGTAAATTGGTTGAGGGCCAGTGACTGGCCCAAGGTCATCTAGCTGGTTTTCACGCCTGAGGCAGGATTAGAACTCACTGTCTCCTGGCGATTGGCCCAAGTCCAACTCACTGGTTTTCATGCTTAAGACAAGACTAGAACAATTGATTAGTGATCAGAAGTTGTGGGTGCTCCATCACTGGAAGTTTTTAAGAAGAGATTGGATAACCGTTTGTCTGAAGTGGTGTAGGGTTTCCTGCCTAAGCAGGAAGGGGTTAGACTAGAAGATCTCCAGGGTCCCTTCCAACTCTGTTACTCTAAAGAAATGAATATTCCTGCTTTCTAGCCCAATGCCTTAACCGCCAGACCAGAGTTGTCTGAAATGACTTTTTAATGAGACGTGAGGGAAACCTTGTGAATATGGGGTGGAATCACATTAGCTCAGGGGTGGGCTTCAAAAATTTTAGCAAGGGGTTTTCTGCCTGATTGCTGGGTGGGCGTGGCCTAGTCGGCCTCCTGCACTATGGAGAGGGGGCTTTTTGCCCTCCCCAGGATCCGGAGGCTATGCTCAAGCCTCCGGGAGGGTGAAAATGGCCTCCCCAGTCTCATGCTGGGACCTTGGAAAAGGTCCCAGCATACATCTGGGACCTTTTCCGAATTTTGCTTCACTGGAGTTCTTTAATCCCAATTCTTAATCTTCTAAATTCCCCTCTGCATTTCCAATTCAAGCCAATTGATATAGTCCAGAATGGCAAGAGTGAAGACCAGAAACTGTGAGGGAACGCTAAAGTCCTGGCTGAGGCTGAAATTCCTTCTTCACATTCAGCCTGCTTAGCAACAGAGGATGGAGTTGAAGTGAAAAACTGAGAGTGAATTCTCATATCGAATGCTTTTCAATTCCTTCTTGATCTCGATGGGATTTTCACCAAGCAATATTAATGCTCAAGCAGTGTTTATTTGATACAGAACACCAAAGGGACACAAGTCCTGCCTCCCTGATATCATTTATTTAACACGGTCCTTGTTTAATCAAAAGAAAAGACAAGAGAAAAGATTAAGATGCTTAGGTAAGATATTTATTCCATAACTGCATGGAGGGGATGAGAATCAACACTACGATCTAGCCTACATTTTCATTTTTACCTATTTCTGGATTTACCACTATTTTGCATCCTTCACCATTTTCATAAGAGATTTATACAGATGTCTTTGCAGGTTTGATATAACGTCAAATAGTGTAATATTTATTGGGATGATATACTGACATTTGTCATCAAGTCGCGGGGCTCCATCATCACATGATTCTGGATTTTCCCCTTTCTTGCATTTTTCAAGTAGTACGAAACCACGCTCCCTTTCAATGGAAAAAAGGAGGGAGGGTGAAGAAGGGGAAGAAGAAAACATTAGGGCCAGTCAATTTTGACTTAAAGACTTTTATGACCATCAGCCACATTAGAACTTGCAGAGGACTATTGAACTTCTTGGAGAAAGGTTGATTCACCCAAGGCTTTACTTGATTCTAAAAACCCAGTTTTTGGAAATGCACCTTTGCATGGAGAAATCTCAGGATTCAGGCACCCAGAAATACATTTTGGATGCCTCCTGTTGACTGCAATAAGGATAATAACCTTAACCAAGCACAAAGGATGTGAGCACTTTCTCATTAGCAGTTGGCTGATACTATCCCAGATAATCAGTCTCAGCTCAACCAGGCTCCCACTGAAAAAAGCTGAGTGATTTTATCAGACAGCTGGAATATTTCTCACTGTGATGCTTCCTTCTTACCCAGAGGAGACCTGATCAACCAAAATAGAAGACCTGTGTGTAATTTTATTTACCTACATGTAGCCAGGAATATGTGCTACATTAGTAAACCCATTTGACTTAACATAGGAGAAAACATGCACAAATGAATACATTCAAAGCTCACCCATAGCTTTTCCCTACCTCTCACAACATCTCATTCCAGCTCGAGTGCAATCACAAAGGAAGCAATGGGCAGTCCTCCAGCGGGACCCAATGGAATGGGTTTTCCCATCATATCGATCAATGCAGGTGTTTGTCTTCACCACTTTACCTAAGAAAAAATAATTCAGTTGAGCCTGCAGTCATACCCAACTCAACCAAGAATCCCCCTAGAGGTGCAGGAAACTTCCAGGAATCTACTATTGGACAAATGTGACAAGGAGATAAATTCTTTCTTTTTGCTGCATACTATCATCATTTACCTCTTAGATTTGTAAGGACTCCTGGTGACCAAACAACTTCTGCATTGGTACAGAAGGTGTTTTTCTGGCCCAGTTAGGAGACTTTGGATGGAAACCTGGATTGGAGAATCTAAGCCAGAGATGTTTCAGCTAGCATTGCTAGACCTTCGCAGGCAGTACAATGAGGGTTTATTCAAATGAATAAGGAGCTTCCTTACCATCTTTAAGCAGTGGTCTCAGGGGATCCGAAAAACACTTTTCTTGACATGTAGCCAACATGAAAGAGAAGATTCCCAGGCAGATGAAGACTCTCTGAGAATGCAAGAAAAGGAAGAAAAAGTGACTCACAAGAAGACTCAGTGGTTCGTCCAGAAACTGGCTGTTCAAAATCTTTCCAATGTCCTCTTCAGTATGATGATGATGTTCATGAACTTTGGGAAAAGCCCTCTAGATGAAGTTTACAATCTTGGGAAAGTGTGCATTGAGATCTCTGTTGCACAACAGGGTCTACCTGGAACATCTTCCTCCCCTCTCTGGGCCAGCTGCACCCAAATCAGGATACCTACGTTCTCCTACATAGCTCCCAAATATTTATTCTTGTCTTGTCTCTTTTTTCTAAAGAAACATCTGGTTGCATATGCACTTCCCTTCTTACTCTATTTTACCTTTATCTTATCTAAATCATGTACCCAGATTGATCCTCTTATGATTTTTCCCACAGCCATAACTGTGTGGAGTGATTCAGCTTTGAGAAAGGGACTGTCCCAAAGGGGTCATCTCATTCCTTCAGACATTCTCTTCCTACATCTAACCCAGTTAGAGTTCTTCCTGCAAATAAACCGTTTTGCTTACCATCTTGGCTTTGGGGAAGCCCCAGGAAACTCTTGGGAGGAAAGAAGGAGAAGGAGTAGCACCTCTCTCTCTGAGGTCGGCAAGGAATCTGCTCCTCCCATTTTTGCAAAAAAAGAAGACCGCCCCTTGTGCACGTTTTAAAAAAAAGTCTATGGTTTAAAGTTGTGTCACAATGGCCATTGCTAGAAGGAAAACAGTTCCTTTACAAATAGTTGCTATTTGTTTTGGGGATGATGTGAAGAGGAAGTATCCATCAGCTTCAGAATGCCACTTTAAGAAGAAATTAAACAATGGCCAAATCAAATCTCCCAACAGAATGGGAGAAGGTCAAACAGACAGACACTTCCCACCCTCCCACATGATGCCCCCTAAAGGTTTTGAGGATTAGCTCCACTACTCTCAGAAGTGGGACTTACACTATTTCTCACGGATTTCAAAGCAAGGATCAGGCTTATTAGACCATTAAGAATGTTATCTGAATCTTCCGCTTATATGGCTTTCCATGCTGTCTGTTACAACCTTCAGCAAGGCATTTGACAAAGTAGACCACAACCTCTAAAAGATTGATCTACAATTGTCTGACCAACCATACGCAATGTATAGTCCTCAATGGAACATTGTCTACATATTGGAAAGTATGCAGTGGGGTAGCCCGAGGTCTGTCTTAGACCCAATATTTTACTGCTGGTACTGTGAACGTGGATTGCTTTTATTTGGTGGGCATGTGACTGGGTGGACATGGCCTGCTGGCCATGTGACTGGGGGTTGCCCACTCAATGGTGGGGGGCCCTAGAGTGACTCACAGGATTATCTGTAGGCAGGTGGAGGCAGATCAGGGCCTGTCAGTTGGGGTGCACCATATGGGAAGGCACCTTAGGCAGGCAACTTAGAGCAGAGATTGTGCACATACACAAACAAGGACCCACACACAGTGAGGAGTGAATGGGTGAGGCAGGGTGAGTGAGCGGTGAGTGGGCATGTGGGTCAAGCAAGCGGTGACTGGCTAGGTGGAGCCAGCCTGAGGTCTCTACTGGTTCCATGACCCAGACCAAATTTTCCCTACCAGTTCGACCAAACTGACGCAAACCGGCTGAATCCCACCTCTGACTGTGAAGTGATATATAAGTCTAAGTGCTTCTGCTCTTTGACTGTCTTATCTGGCCATTTTGCTTAGTTTCCTGCCCAATTTTCAGTTTCTCTCATCAATAATTCTGTATTTTACATCACTTGTCAATAGTTTTCAAACTTCCCGCCCTTTCCGTATCCTATCGTTTATCTAAAGCAACCTTGGATTGCAAATCCGCTACATTCAATGCATCCTTGATTATTTAGTTGATTTCCTCTACTTTGCTGAAAACAAAAGATAAATTTAAATGTAAAATAAATCTTGGAGACTTTCTCTTTAACTTTTATAACATTAGGATTGATAATCCCTTTATCCCAATACGGAATGGCTGGTTGTCTCTGAAGGCCGGTATTTCAGGCTTATCCTCTCTGAAATGTTCTGAGCTGAATGTTCCTGGTTTTGTTTCCTTAGGAGATTAGATTTGTGAGGAACACAGGCATTTAAAATAGCATTATGGATTCTCCCTCTATTTCAGTGGTGGGTTTCAATTTTTTTTACTACTGGTTCTGTGACCGTGGCTTGATTTACTACCAAATTGAGATATGCTGTGTCTGTTTCCCGTCCAGGGAGTATAAAAACAAAGCAAATAGTATTTACTCATTTGTAGTATTCATTTATTTATTTCACACCTCTGCTTTTTACAAATAACTCATGGCAGCAGATATAACTAATACTCCTTCCTCCTCCTCTTTTTCCCTACAACAATAGCTGTGTGAGGTAAATTGGTTGAGGGCCAGTGACTGGCCCAAGGTCATCTAGCTGGTTTTCACGCCTGAGGCAGGATTAGAACTCACTGTCTCCTGGCGATTGGCCCAAGTCCAACTCACTGGTTTTCATGCTTAAGACAAGAATAGAACAATTGATTAGTGATCAGAAGTTGTGGGTGCTCCATCACTGGAAGTTTTGAAGAAGAGATTGGATAACCATTTGTCTGAAGTGGTGTAGGGTTTCCTGCCTAAGCAGGAAGGGGTTAGACTAGAAGACCTCCAGGGTCCCTTCCAACTCTGTTACTCTAAAGAAATGAATATTCCTGCTTTCTAGCCCAATGCCTTAATCGCCAGACCAGAGTTGCCTCAATTGACTTTTTAATGGGACGTGAGGGAATCCTTGTGAATATGGGGTGGAATCACATTAGCTCAGGGGTGGGCTTCAAAAATTTTAGCAAGGGGTTCTCTGCCTGGTTGCTGGGTGGGCGTGGCCTAGTCGGGCTCCTGCACTATGGAGGGGGGGCTTTTTGCCCTCCCCAGGATCCGGAGGCTTTCCTCGAGCTTCCAGGAGGCCGAAAACGATCTCCCCAGGTTCCAGAGGCCCTCTGGAGGATGGAAACAGGCTCGTTTCTCACCCTCCCTGAGCGTCCGGGCTTTCCCTGCACTTACCTGCATCCAAAATGAGAGGGATGCGGTCTTTTGGGAGGGGTGGGGGAGGATGGGCGGGGCCAGCCAGGAGTGGGATTTGGGGGTTCTCTGAACTGCACAGAATCTAAGGTAGAGGTTCTCCCGACCCCTCAGAACCCCCAGCAGCCCCCACCCCCTCCATTATCTGCACTCATTTCACTTAGTTTCATTTTATTCACATTTCAATGGAATCACAATTCCTTTCTATGCTACCTTGAAGATGTTCTTCTCCTGTCCTTGGCAACTGAGGCCATGGCTGAAAAACCATGTAGCCCACGTTTTCAAAAACTTTTAGAGAGCCTTCCTGTTTTGGGAGGATATGTTCAAAAGGGTTAAACCAGGTCAAAAGAGTTGATTCCCCGGATCAGAAATGATATTGCCCACCTTTCTGCTGTGAATACATGAATTACCTAGCAGATTGGTGGTTAAGGGAACTCTCAAATCACTCGGTTTCCATCCATCTCCATCTGATAAACGTACCATCACAAGGGATACCAAAGGGGGGCTGGAGAAAGTCCTAGTGTATGTCGATGACCTTTTGTATATAGGGCCTGACAAGGGGGGATGTAATATATTTGCCAGGACCCTACAAAAAAGGTTCACCCTAAAGTCTTTAAGATATGTGGACAAGTACCTAGGCGTATAAATCATCACTACACCAAAAGGTTTTGTTCTCTCCCAAAAGGAGAAGACAGAGGAACTTTTGGTGAAATGTAAAATGGAAGATAGCAAGCCAAATGAAGACCGACTATTATGGATTGGCACCCAAGGATAGCCCAGAGTTCCAAAATAATACTCTATGTAGGTCAGTGGTCAGCTCATTATTATATATAAGTAACTGGAGCCGTCCAGATGTTGCCCTGGCCGTGAACCTGCTATCCAGACAAGTGGAACATCCTACCCAATTCCACTGCCTGGCCATTAAAAAGCTATTAAGGTATCTCAAGACCACAGGAGATTACGTGCTTCGCTTGGAACCTGAGAATAGAGAGAAGGCCCACCTAGAATGCGGGCCTAGAATGCTTCGTGGATGTGGACTGGGCCGGAGATACCAAGACACGTAGGAGTACTTCGGGCTTCTTGGTACTGTTAAATGAGGCACCCATCCATTGGCACGTGGGGCAACAGAAATTTGTATCGTGCTCCACCGCTGAGGCCGAAATCGCATGCCTGTCAGAGGCAGGGAATGATCTGATATGGCTTGATGCCTTAATCTCTAGCATCTGGACACCACCGACTTTGCCCATCCAAATTACAGAAGATAACACCGGGGCCACAGGCATTGCCAAAGCCTATGCAGTGGGGAAAAGGTCTAGACATATTGATATCTGTTATCAAAATGTCAGGCAACTAGTAGAGATGGGGTTTATAACTTTAACACGCTGTCAGACCAAACATCAGACATTTTCACAAAACCTCTACCAGCAGATAGGCACAAAGATCTGTGTAAAAAGTTATGTCTCACAGGGTAAAGTCTGTTGTGCATTGCATTAGTGTGTTTGCATGCCATTGGCTCGCAAGGAGGGGAACTGTCAAGTATTTGCAAGCCATCGACATATGTGTCATGTAGACACTGGTGGAGGCAGAGAGTGCCTCCACCCCTATGTGGAACGGAGGGGCTTACCCTGAGTATAAAACCCCCTCCAACCTTTCCACCATGCTCTCTCATGCATTTGTTCCCCATGAGACTTGATCTCTGATCAGGGTAGTCACACACACTGTCTGCCCCCTAACCTATAATGAAGACCAAGACAGCCTTTGTACATAGTTAATATGCTTTATTATATGAAATAAATACATGTAAGATATTTATTTCATGCATCTGCCTCTGGACCTATGCTCCTGAGTGTTTCTACGATCCCAATTCCACATTATTTGATACAGAACACCAAAGTGACACAGGCAGCAAATCCCCATCACACCTGCCTGACATCCCCTGTTTAACATGGTCCTTGGTTAATCAAAAGAAAAAACAAGAGAAAAGCTAAAGACGTTTAGGTAAGACATTTATTCCAGTACTGCATGGAGGGGATGAGAATCAACGCTACGATCTAGCCCACATTTTCATTATTTACGTATTTCTGGATCTACCACTATTCTGCATTCTTCATCATTTTCAATAGAGATTTATTGAGACGTCCTTCCAGGTTTGGCAGAATATAAAATAGTCTAAAATCTATATGGATGATAAACCGACATTTGTCATCACGTTGCATGACTCCATCATCACATGATTCTGGATTTCCCCCTTCCTTGCAACTTTCAAGTATTATGATAATTTCTTCCCTTTGAAGGGAAAAAAGAAGGGAGGGTTAAGAAGAGGAAGAAGAAAACATTAGGGCCTGTCAAAGTTGACTTGAAGATTTTTAAGACCATCAGCCACATTAGAACTTGCAGAGAACTATTGAACTTCCTGGAGAAAAGTTGATTCACCCAAGGCTTTGCTTGATTCTAAACACCCAGCTCTTGGAAATGCACCTTTGCATGGAGAAATCTCAGGGTACAGGCACCCAGAAATTCATTTTGGGTACCTCCTGTTGACTGCAATCAGAATAATGACCTTAACCAACCACAAAGAATGTGAGCACTTCCTCATTAGCAGTTGGCTCAAACTCCTCCCAGATAATCAAGCTCAGCTCAAGGAGGCTCCTATTGAAAAAAAGCTGAGTGATTTTATCTGACCGCTGGAATATTTCTCATTGTGACATTTCTTTCTTATCCAGAAGAGCCCTGGACAACCAAAATAGGGTCACGGTCAGCTACCTGAAAATTTCCCAAACGTAACATCAAAAAGTAATTCCAGATAGAGTCAGGAGCAAACAACCAGATTCTGAGCTACTTATCTTTTGCCTAGATTGCGGGAATCACCCCAGTCTGGCAGCTCTTCCTTGAGGACAATTAGAAATTCAGAGGGGGACAGTTCCGGCACTTTAATGGTTGTGTAGTGATCCCAGACTCACTCCGTGCTTGAGCCCTCCTCCCTGCCAGGTTAGGGGCTTCCCAACATATGGGGTCTCATCTGCCCTCAATCAAACTTACACTTTGTCTACCTCCAACAGCATTCAAAGCATCTCTAATATAAAAGACCTGTGTGAAGGTTTATTGACCTATATGTATCCAGGAATATGTGCTATATTAGTTAACCCATTTGACTTAACATAGGAGAAAACATGCACAAATTATACATCCAAAGCTCACCCATAACTTTTCCCTACCTCTCACAACATCTCATTCCAGCTCGTCTGCAATCACAAACGAAGCAATGGGCAGTCCTCCAGCTTGACCATATGGGGTGGCTTTTCCCATCATATCGATCAACGCAGGTGTTTGGCTTCACCACTTTACCTAAGGAAAAAGAATCCAGTTGAGCCAGCAATCATACCCAACTCATCAAACTGGACCAAGAATCCCCCTAGAGCTGCAGGAAACTTCCAGAAATCTACTATTGGACAAATCTGAACAGGAGATAAATTCTCTGCTTTTGCTGCATACTATTATCATTTACCTCTTAGATTTGTAAGGACTCCTGGTGACCAAACAACTTCTGCATTGGTACAGAAGGTGTTATTCTGACCCAGTTAGGAGACCTTGGATAGAAACCTGGATTGGAGAATCTAAGGCAGAGACGTTTCAGCTGACATTGCTAGACCTTCACAGGCTGTATAATGAGGGTTTATTCAGATGAATGAGGAGCTTCCTTACCATCTTTAAGCAGTGGACTCAGGGGATCCGAAAAACACTTTCCTTGACATCTAGCCAACATGAATGAGAAGATGCTCAGATAGATGAAGACTCTCTGAGAATGGAAGGAAAGGAGGAAAAAGTGACTCACCGGAAGGCTCGGTGGTTCTTTCAGAAACTAGCTGTTCAAAATCTTTCCAATGTCCTCTTCAGTATTATGATGATGTCCATGAACTTTGGGGAAAGCCCCCTAGATGAAGTTTACCATCTTGGGAAAGTGTAAATTGAGATCTCTGTTGCACAACAGGAACATCTTCCTCCCCTCTCTGGGCCAGCTGCACCCAAATCAGGATACCCAAGTATCTCAGCCTTTTGTTCATCCTCCTAAGTAGTTTGCCAATACCATATTTTTCGGAGTATAAGATGCACCTTTTTACCCCCCAAAAGGGGGTGAAATTTTGGGTGCATCTTATACGCCAAACATAGCCCCACCCACCCACCGGCCCCCACCCTTTGGACATTTTCACGCAGTTCCAGGCAGCAGGGATCTAGGTCGGGGTACAGCCTGAGGCACAACCCTCTTTGGGACGGTCTGTGGTGGGAGGGAACCTGCCTGGCAGCTTTGGGGAACAAGGCGGGCCCCACGGTTTGCGGCTGGTCATCCCTCTGGCCGCCCAGAGGGCACGTTAGGGCAGACAATGGTCACAATGACTTCACTCTGCGCCCAGGAGCCGAGTTGAGCCAAACGGGAGCCCCAAAAGGGAAACATCCTTCTTTTCCAGCCACAGCTGCCTGGATTCCCCAATGCAATTTTCAGAGCCACGTTTCATGCGGCGGGCAGCCAATTCCCCTGCAATGTGCAGCAGGGAACTGGGAACCATTTTGGATTGCAGCGCTGGCCCCTGAAAATGCTTTTCTTCCCATTGCACATTGCAGAGCCACACGGCTCCTCACATTGCTGGGGAGTGAAATCATTGCGACCGTTGTCTGCCCTAAGCTGCCTGTTGGGCGGCCAGAGGGGTGACCAGCTGCAAATCGTGTCACCCACCTTGTTCCCTGAAGCTGCCGGGCAGATTCCCCCCCCCCCAAGACTATTTCAAAGAACTTTGTTCCTCAGGCTCTGCTCTGTCCCTTCCCCCAGAGCATGCGAGGGGTCTCTTTGGGGGAAAGCGAGTAGTCCCTGCAGATCGCAGGAACAGCCTGAGAAGTTTTCTGGAAAAGAACTTATCAGTAATCAACGCCCTCTTTCCCAGCCGAGTCTCTGAGGCACCTCTCGCTTGCAGCAGGAGGACGATGGCGGCATGAAGCAGCCTCACCTTAAATGCTGGTAGACAGAGGTAGAATATTTCTTTTCTTGTTTTCCTCCACCAAAATTAAGGGATGCCTTATACTCCGGTGCATCTTATACTCTGAAAAATACAGTAGTTATTCTTGTCCTAGCTCTCTTTTCTAAAGAAACGTCTGGTTGCATTTCATCTTCCCCTCTTACTCTATTTTGCCTTTATCTTATCTAAATCGGGTATATAGATTGATCCTCTTATGATTCTTCCCACAGCCATAACCTTGTGGGATGATTTAGCGGTGAGAAAGGGACTGTCCCCAAAGGGGTCATTTCATTCCTTCAGCCCTTCTCTTCTTACATCTAACCCACTTAGAGTTCTTCCTGCAAATAAACCATTTTGCTTACCATCTTGGCTTTGGGGAAGCCCCAGGAAACTCTTGGGAGGGAAGAAGGAGAAGGAGTAGCACCTCTCTCTCTGAGGTTGGCAAGGAATCTGCTCCTCCAATTTATGCAAAAAAACAAGACCGCCCCTTGCGCACGTTTTAAAAAAAAGTCTATGGTTTAAAGTTATGTCACAATGGCCATTGCAAGAAGGAAAATTGTTCCTTTTCGAATAGGTCCTATTGGTATTGTGGGTGATGTTAAAAGGAAGTATCCATCCGCTTCAGAATGACATGTTAAGGAAGAATTGAAACAATGGCCAAATCAAATCTCCCAACAGAATGGGAGAAGGTCAAACAGGCAGGTCTGCAGCCATTTCCCACCCTCCCACAAGGTGCCCCCTACCCATTTTGAGGATTGCATCCACTACTCTCCTAAGTGGGACTTACACTATTTCCAAAGGATTTCAAAGCAAGAGTCAGGCTTATTAGTCCATTAAAAATGTTATCTGAATCTATCACTTATTGGGCTTTCCATGCATGCTTTTCGCCTGTCTCTTACAACCTTCAGTCAGGCATTTGACAAAGTAGACCACAACCTCTACAAGATGGATTCTCAATTGTCTGACCAACCATACTCAATAGTCCTCAAAGGAACATCGTCTACATGTAGGGAAGTATGCAGTGCGGTAGCTCGAGGACTGTCTTAGACCCAATATTTTACTACTGGTTCTGTGGACACGGCTTGCTTGGTGGGCATGACTTGGTGGACATGTGACTGGGTGGGGGTTGCCAACTCAATGGTGGGGGAACCTAGAGTGATTTGCAGGCTTACTGTAGGCAGGAGGAGGCAGATCAGGGCCTCTCAGTTGGGGGGCAGGCACGCACCATGTGGGAAGATAGCTTAGGCAGGCAACTTAGAAGAGAGATTGTGAAAATACACAAATGTGGACCCACACACAATGAGGAGTGATGGGGTGGGTCAGGGTGAGCAAGCGGCAAGTGGGCTTGTGGGTCAAGCGAGCGGTGACTGGGTGGGGCCAGCTACCGGTTGCTACCGGTTCCATGACCCTTGCCAAATTTTCTCTACCAGTTCGACCAAACTGATGCAAACCGGCTGAATCCCACCTCTGACTGTGAAGTGATATATAAGTCTAAGTGCTTCTGCTCTTCGACTGTCTTATCTGGCCATTTCACTTTGTTTCCTGCCCAATTTTCTGAAGGGTTTCTTTCAGCAATAATTCTGTATTTTACATCACGTATCAATAGTTTTCAAACTTCTTGCCCTTTCCGTATCCTATCGTTTATCTAAAGCAACCTTGGATTGCAAATCTGCTACATTCAATGCATCCTTGATTATTTAGTTGATTTCCTCTACTTTGCTGAAAACAAAAGAGAAATTAAAATGTAAAATAAATCTTGGAGACTTTCTCTTTAACTTTTAAAACATTAGGATTGATAATCCCTTTATCCCAATATGGAATGGCTCTTTGTCTCTGAACACCAAAGGGACACAGGCAGCAAGTTGCAGTCCTGCCTGCCTCATATCATTTATTTAACATGGTCCTTGTTTCATCAAAATAAAAGACAAGATATATTTTATTATAAGGGGGATTGATTTTGGTATATGATTAGTAATTTCAATATTAATGGATTACAAAAGGGTATGATATTTTTTTAATTTGGCTTGAATATTATAAGTACTTTATTGATTGATAAATGAATATTGATGGTTGGTTATTATTACTGGGGTTTTTTTATTATAAAATTGTTAACTTTAGAAAGATTTTAATATTTATAACTTTATTGTTATTCTACTTTGTTATAAGCATTATAAGTATGGGGTTTGTTTTGTTTGTTTTTTCTTTTTTCCTTTTTTTTTCTTTTTCTTCTTTCGAAATCTTTTCAATTTAAAATTCGAATACTTTAAAAATCTTTCCTTTCTTGTTTTAAACTTCTTTTTAAAATTTGTAGCGGAAGTCAAGGGGGGGATGGGGAGGGAAGGGAGTGGAGGGAGGGAGGGGGAGGGGTTGGGAGCTGGGGGTTGGGGTGGGGTGGGGTGGGGAAATGAAAAAACTTTGTATTGTAAAACTTTTTCAATAAAAAAAGAATAAAAGACAAGAGAAAAGACTATTCTATTCTATTCTATTCTATTCTATTCTATTCTATTCTATTCTATTCTATTCTATTCTATTCTATTCTATTCTATTCTATTCCATTCCATTCCATTCCATTCCATTCCATTCCATTCCATTCTAATCAGAACAGACAAGAGAAAAGATTAAGATGTTTAGGTAAGACATTTATTCCAGTACTGCATGGGAGGGGATGAGAATCAACGCTACGATTTAGCCTACATTTTCATGTTTACGTTTTTCTGGATTTACCACTATTTTGCATCCTTCACCATTTTCCATAGAACTGGGTTTTTGAAAGGAATGTGGGAGCTTTATTCAGACTTCTTTTCCCGTATAGTAAATTTTCGAATTTTGTAATAACTGTATCATCTATAGGGATGATAAGCCGACATTTGTCATCAAGTCCAATGGCTGCATCTTTACATGATTCTGGATTTTCCCCTTTCTTGCATCTTTCAATCAGCATCATGCCACGTATTCTTTGAAGGGAAAAAAGAAGGGAGGGTGAAGAAGAGGAAGAAGAAAACATTAGGGCCAAGGAGTTGACTTGAACTGGCAAAAACTTTTATGACCATCAGCCACATTAGAACTTGCAGAGGACTATTGAACTTCCTGGAGAAAGGTTGATTCACCCAAGGCTTTGCTTGATTCTAAAAACCCAGCTCTTGGAAATGCACCTTTGCATGGAGAAATCTCAGGGTTCAGGTACCCAGAAATTCATTTTGGGTACCTCCTGTTGACTGCAATAAGGATAATGACCTTAACCAACCACAATGAAACTGAGCACATCCTCATCAGCAGTTGGCTCAAACTCCTCCCAGATAATCAGTCTCAGCTCAACGAGGCTCCCACTGAAAAAAGGCTGAGTGATTTTATCTGACAGCTGGAATATTTCTCATTGTGATGCTACCTTCTTACCCAGACTTGGTCACCCAAAATAGGGGCACAGTCAGCTAGCTGAAAATTTCCCAATGTAACATCACAAAGTAAGTCCAGATAGTGTCAGGAGCAAACAACCAGATTCTGAATTACTGTACTATATTCTGCCTAGATTGTGGGAATCAGCCCAGTCTGGCAGCTCTTCCCTGGGGACAATTAGAAGTTCAAAGAGGGACAGTTCTGGCACTTTTACGGTTGTGTAGTGATCCCAGACTAGCTCCGTGCTTGAGCCCTCCTCCCTGCCAGGTTAGGGGCTTCCCAACATATGGGGTCTCATCTGCCCTCAGTCAAACTTACACTTTGTCTACCTCCAACTGCATTCAAGGCATCCCTAATATAGAAGACCTTAACCAACCACAAAGGATGTGAGCACTTCCTCGTTAGCAGTTGGCTCAAACTCCTCCCAGATAATCAGTCTCAGCTCAAAGAGGCTCCCACTGAAAAATGCTGAGTGATTTTTATCTGACAGCTGGAATAATTTGCATTGTGACCCTTCCTTCTTACCCAGAAGAGCCCTGGTCAACCAAAATAGAAGACCTCTGTGAAGGGTTTTTTACCCATATGTATCCAGGAGTATGTGCTATATTAGTAAACCCATTTGACTTAACGTAGGAGAAAACATGCACAAATTAATACATCCAAAGCTCACCCATACGTCGGGTGCAATCTCCAAGGAATGGGAGATTTCTAGTTGATCCGCATCTACAGGCCAGATAAACCGACATTTCTCATCAAGTCCAAAGACTGCATCTTTACATGATTCTGGATTTTCCCCTTTCTTGCATCTTTTAACTACTACGATATCAAGTTCTCTTTGAAGGGAAAAAAGAAGGGAGGGTGAAGAAAAGGAAGATGAAAAGATTAGCGAAGGGTTGATTCACCGAAGGCTTTGCTTGATTCTAAAAACCCAGTTCTTGAAAATTCACCTTTCATGGCGAAATCTCAGGGTTCAGGCACCCAGAAATTCATTTTGGATGCCTCCTCTTGACTGCAATAAGGATAATGACCTTAACCAACCACAAAGGATGTGAGCACTTCCTCGTTAGCAGTTGGCTCAAACTCCTCCCAGATAATCAGTCTCAGCTCAAGGAGGCTCCCACTGAAAAAAGCTGAGTGATTTTATCAGCCAGCTGGAATATTTCTCACTCTGATGCTTCCTTCTTACCCAGAGGAGATCTGATGAACCAAAATAGAAGACCTGTGTGTAGGTTTATTTACCTACATGTATCCAGGAATATGTGCTACATTAATAAACCCATTTGACTAAACGTAGGAGAAAACATGCACAAATTAATACATCCAAAGCTCACCCATAACTTTTCCCTACCTCTCACAACATCTCATTCTAGCTGGTCTGCAATCACAAACGAAGCAATGGGCTGTACTCCAGCTTGACCATATGGGGTGGCTTTTCCCATCATATCGATCAACGCAGGTGTTTGGCTTCACCACTTTACCTAAGAAAAAAGAATCCAGTTGAGCCTGCAGTCATACCCAACTCATCAAACTCAACCAAGAATCCCCCTAGAGTTGCAGGCAACTTCCAGAAATCTACTATTGGACAAATGTGACAAGGAGATAAATTCTCTGCTTTTGCTGCATACTATTATCATTTACCTCTTAGATTTTTAAGGACTCCTGCTGACCAAACAACTTCTGCATTGGTACAGAAGGCGTTTTTCTGACCCAGTTGGGACACCATGAATAGAAACCTGGATTGGAGAATCTAAGCCAGAGATGTTTCAGCTAGCATTGCTAGACCTTCGCAGGTAGTATAATGAGGGTTTATTCAGATGAATAAGGAGCTTCCTTACCATCTTTAAGCAGTGGTCTCAGGGGATCCAAAAAACACTTTTCTTGACATGTAGCCAACATGAATGAGAAGATGCTCAGACAGATGAAGACTCTCTGAGAATGGAAGAAAAGGAGGAAAAAGTGACTCACTGGAAGACTCGGTGCTTCTTCCAGAAACTGGCTGTTCAAAATCTTTCCAATGTCCTCTTCAGTATGATGATGATGTTCATGAACTTTGGGAAAAGCCCTCTAGATGAAGTTTACAATGTTGGGAAAGTGTGCATTGAGATCTCTGTTGCACAATAGGGTCAACCTGGAACATCTTCCTCCCTTCTCTGGGCCAGCTGCACCCAAATCAGAATACCTACGTTCTCTTACATAGCTCCCAAATAGTTATTCTTGTCCTTTCTCTTTTTTCTAAAGAAATGTCTGATTGCATTTCATCTTCCCTTCTTACTCTATTTTACCTTTATCATATTTAAATCAGGTACATAGATTGATCCTCTCATGATTCTTCCCACAGCCATAACCGTGTGGGGTGATTTAGCTGTGAGAAAGGGACTGTCCCAAAGGGGTCATTCATTCCTTCAGCCGTTCTCTTCTTACATCTAACCCAGTTAGAGTTCTTCCTGCAAATAAACCATTTTGCTTACCATCTTGGCTTTGGGGAAGCCCCAGGAAACTCTTGAGAGGGAAGAAGGACAAGGAGTAGACCTCTCTCTCTCAGGTCGGCAAGGAATCTGCTCCTCCAATTTTTGCAAAAAAACAAGACCGCCCCTTGCGCATGTGTAAAAAAAAGTCTACGGTTTAAAGTTGTGTCACAATAGCCATTGCCAGGAGGAAAACTGTTCCTTTACAAATAGCTGCTATTTGTTTTGGGGATGATGTGAAGAGGAAGTATTCATCAGCTTCAGAATGCCACTTTAAGAAGAAATGAAACAATGGCCAAATCAAATCTCCCAACAGAATGGGAGAAGGTCAAACAGACAAGGGTGCAGCCAGTTCCCACCCTCCCACAAGATGCCCCCTTCCCGTTTTGGGGATTAGCTCCACTACTCTCAGAAGTGGGACTTACACTATTTCCCAAGGATTTCAAAGCAAGAGTCAGGCTTATTAGTCCATTACGAATGTTATCTGAATCTTCTGCTTATATGGCTTTCCATGCTGTCTGTTACAACCTTGAGCAAGGCATTTGACAAAGTAGACCACAACCTCTACAAGATGGATCTACAATTGTCTGACCAACCATGCTCAATGTATAGTCCTCAATGGAACATTGTCTACATATAGGGAAGAATGCAGTGAGGTATCCCAAGGACTGTCTTAGACCCAGTATTTTACTACTGGTTCTGTGGCTGCCGCTTGCTTGGTGGGCATGACTTGGTGGCCATGTGACTGGATGGGGGTTGCCCACTCAATGGTGGGGGTACCTAGAGTGACTCATAGGCTTATCTGTAGGCAGGTTGAGGCTGATCAGGGTCTCTCAGTTGGGGTGCACCATATGGGAAGGCATCTTTGGCAGGCAACTTAAAGCAGAGATTGTGCACATACACAAACAAGGACCCACAAACAGTGAGGAGTGATGGGGTGGGGCAGGATGAGCGAGCGGCGAGTGGGCATATGAGTCAAGCGAGCAGCGACTGTATGGGTGGGGCCAGCCAGAGGTCGCTACCAGTTCCATGACCCAGAACAAATATTCCCTACCAGTTTGACCAAACTGATACAAACCGGCTGAATCCCACCTCTGACTGTGAAGTGATATATAAGTCTAAGTGCTTCTGCTCTTTGACTGTCTTGTCTGGCCATTTTGCTTAGTTTCCTGCCCAATTTTCTGGAGGGTTTCTTTCAGCAACAGTTCTGTATTTTACATCAGTTGTCAATAATTTTCAAACTTCACGCCCTTTCCGTATCCTACCGTTTATCTAAAGCAACCTTGGATTGGAAATCCGCTACATTCAATGCATCCTTGATTATTTAGTTGATTTCCTCTACTTTGCTGAAAACAAAAGATAAATTTAAATGTAAAATAAATCTTGGAGACCTTCTCTTTAACTTTTATAACATTAGGATTGATAATCCCTTTATCCCAATAAAGAATGTCTCGTTGTCTCTGAAGGCCGGTATTTCAGGCTTATCCTCTCTGAACTGTTCTGAGCTTAATGTTCCTGGTTTTCTTTCCTTAGGAGATTAGATTTGTGAGGGACACAGACATTGAAAATAGGATTACGGATTCTCTCTCTATTTCAGTGGTGGGTTTCACATTTTTTTACTACCGGATCTGTGAGCGTGGCTTGGTGGGCATGGCCTGGTGGGTGTGGCAGGGGAAGGATAATGTAAAATCTCCATTCTGTCCCCAATCCAAGAGAAGGATACTGCAAAATCCCCATTTCCTCCTGATCAGCTGGGACTTGAAAGGCAGAGAATAGATGGGGACGGGGCCAGTCAGAATTTTTACTACAGGTTCTCCGAACTACTCAAAATTTCCACTACTGGTTCACCAGAACTGGTCAGAACCTGTTGAAACCCACCTCTTGGGTTCTACTTGATTTTGCAAACTGAGTCTAAAGAGAGGTTTGATTTACATTTTTGAGATTTCATCAAATAAAAATCTTGTTTATGATTTACTACCAACTTGAGATTTGCTGTGTCTATTTCCAATCCAGCGAGTATAAAAGAAAAGCAAATAGTATTTATTTATTTCTTCATTTATATGATTGATTGATTGATTGATTGATGTCACACCTCTACTTTTTACAAATAACTCATGGTGGCAGATATATCTAATATTTCTTCCTCCTCCCCTTTTTTCATATAACAGTAGCTGTGTGAGGTAAATTGGTTGAGGGCCAGTGACTGGCCCAAGGTCCTCTAGCTGGCTTTCCCGCCTAAGGCAGGATTAGAACTCACTGTTTCCTGATGATTGGCCCAAGTCCAACACACTGGTTTTTATGCTTAAGGCAGGACTAGAACAGTTGATTAGTGATCAGAAGTTGTGGGTGTTCAATTACACGATGTACTGGAACAAATAATTTCCGGGAGAGGGGCTCAGTTCACCACCCACTTCTGGAGGGAGTTCTTGAGGTTCCTAGGATCCACCCAAGGGCTAAGCTTCAACCACCATCCTCAGACAAATGGGGCCTGTGAAAGGAGTAACCCAGTATTAGAACAATACCTCAGGTGTTACCCCAGCAAGATAACTGGGCAGACTTCCTGCCGTTTCCAGAGGTGGCCTATAATAACTCCATACACAGTAGTACTGGGTTTACACCATTCAAGGTGGTGTCGGGTCAGGATTTTGTGCCTATCCCGGAATTACCACAGGAAAAACCTCAAATACCATCCTTGGTAGACTGGATCGAACAGCTTCAGGTTACCTGGCCCGTAACTCGTAAGACATTGGGCAAGGCTCATAGAGCTCAGAAGAAACAGGCTGATAAGAAACAGGCTACGCCAAAGGATTACCATGTAGGTGATAGGGTTTTCCTTGCCACTAAATACTTACAAACTACCCAAAAGTCGAAAAAACTCAGACCTAACTATGTAGGTTCTTTTCCCATTGTACAAATTGTAAACCCGGTCACAGTACAGTTAGAGCCATCAAAAACTCTCCGAACAATCTATCCGGAGTTCCATGTTAGTTTACTTAAACCTATGCCTACCTCCTTGATTTGTCTGGACCAATCCCCCCCCCCCCCCCCGTTCCCCTCCTCATTGAAGGAGAGCAACATTTCGAGGTGAAAGAAACCCTTGATTCTAGAAAACATAGAGGTAGAATACATTACTTGATGGCTTGGAAACTTTGCCATTCCTCTCAGTCTGAATGGGGAATGGGTGAATTTGGTGAATGAGAGACATATCAGATCTCCAAAACTCTTACAGTTATTTCACATAAGCCTTAATAAGCCTTAATTAAGGCTGATAAGCCTTATTTGTTGAGTTTTATATGTATGTTTTGTTTTACAATCAGTTCAGGGTTATCTACTCTGTCTCTCCTATTTTGTTTTCTCTTCTAGGACTGAAGTCCCCTCTGCAGGAAGGCCAAATATCAGCCTCTATGATGCTTGCTTGCTTTCGGCTGCCATAGTAATGGGAGGGGGAGGTATAATAGGTATTTGGGAGGGGGAAATGAGCTGGTGGAGATGTCTTGTGAAAGGGAGGAAAATTCTCACTGTCTTCGTAGCAGCTGCAGGGAGTGCTGATAGCAGTCAAGGTTAACTGTTCTGGCATACTAGATAGATGGGACCATCTGAAGAAGCACCCCACAAGACACCTTGGGCAGATGTGGATTGGACGTTCAACTTGGGTCCTTGTGGGGAGGGATTTGGGGATCTTTGCAATATGTAATTTTCATGCCTATTGCCTCAGACGTTGCTTTCCTTTTGTTGCATTCAGTTCATACTCAGTAAAAGTACTTTTCTCTACAAACACGGAGTTGGGGTTTTTCTTACTTGAGTTTTGAACGGAGGCACACCTGACATTACCTTATGATTCTTGACGAACGTATCTTTTCTTTTTATATATACACACAAATTCCTTATGTGTCCAACCCCACTTGGTCAATAAAGAATTCTATTCTAGTCTAGTCTATTCTAGTCTATTCTAGTCTAGTCTAGTCTAGTCTAGTCTAGTCTAGTCTAGTCTAGTCTAGTCTAGCCTAGTCTAGCCTAGTCTACATTCTCTCCATCCCTCTCCTCTCCTCTACTCCCTTCTCCTCGCTTTCCCCTTCTCTCCCTCTTCCTCTCCTCTCCTCCTCCTCTAGTCTAGTCTAGTCTAGTCTAGTCTAGTCTAGCCTATTCTAGTCTACATTCTCTTCACCCCTACCCTTCTCGTCTCCTCTCCTCCCCTCTCCTCTCTTCCCTCTTCTCTCCTTCTCTTCTCTACTTTTCTCTCCTCTCCTGCAATTACTGGTATTATCCAGCATACATCTGGGACCTTCTCCGAATTTTGCTTCACTGGAGTTCTATAATCCCAATTCTTAATCTTCCAAATTGCCCACTGTATCTCCAACTCATGTCAACTGACATAGTCCAGAATGGCGAGAGTGAAGACCAGAAAGTGTGAAGGAATGTTAAATTCCTGGCTGAGACTGAAATTCCTTCTTCATGTTCAGCCTGCTTAGCAACAGAGGATGGAGTTGAAGTGACAAACTGAGAGTGAATTCTCACATCGAATGCTTTTCAATTCCTTCTTGATCTTGATGGGATTTTCACCCAGCAATATTAATGCTCAAGCAGTGTTTATTTGATACAGAACACACAAGAGACACAGGCAGCAAATTGCAGTCCTGCCTGCCTGATTTCACATGTGTAACATGGTCCTTGTTTCATCAAAAGAAAAGACAAGGGAAACAATTAAGATGCTTAGGTAAGACATTTATTCCATTACATCATGGGAGGGGATGAGAATCAACACTAAGATCTAGCCTGCATTTTCAGGTTTGCGTATTTCTGGATTTACCACTATTTTGCATCCTTCACCATTTTCAATAGAGTTGGATTTTTGAAGGGAATATGGGAGATAATGATTGCACTTAAGAGTTCCTCGGCTCTACAGAAGATATGCCAAGATTTCTCATCAAGTCCAGGGGCTCCATCTATACATGATTCTGGATTTTCCCCTTTCTTGCATCTTTTAATTCGTATAGTTCCAGTTGATTTTGAAGGGAAAAAAGAAGGGAGGGTGAAGAAGTGGAAGATGAAAAGATTAGCGAAAGGTTGATTCACGGAAGGCTTCGGTTGATTCTAAAAACCCAGTTCTTGAAAATTCACCTTTCATGGAGAAATCTCAGGGTTCAGGCACCCAGAAATTCATTTTGGGTGCCTCCTGTTGACCCCAATAAAGATAAAGATCCTTAATCAACCACAATGAAAGTGAGTACTT
The DNA here is from genome assembly GCA_038048745.1 of Coluber constrictor foxii. Classification (NCBI taxonomy): domain Eukaryota; kingdom Metazoa; phylum Chordata; class Lepidosauria; order Squamata; family Colubridae; genus Coluber; species Coluber constrictor. The sequence continues at coordinate 147,415 of JAWJVD010000101.1, read as the reverse complement.
CCTCACTAGCCATTGGCTCAAACTCCTCCCAGATAATCAGTCTCAGCTCAACGAGGCTCCCACTGAAAAAAAGCTGAATGATTTTATCTGACAGCTGGAATATTTCTCATTGTGACGCTTCCTTCTTACCCAGAAGAGACCTGGTCACCCAAAATAGGGGCACAGTTAGCTAGCTGAAAATTTCCCAACGTAACTTCAAAAAGTAAGTCCAGATAGTGTCAGGAGCAAACAACCAGATTCTGAGCTACTGTACTATATTCTGCCTAGATTGCAGGAATCACCCCAGTCTGGCAGCTCTTCCCTGGGGACAATTAGAAGTTCAGAGAGGGACAGTTCTGGCACTTTGCAGTAGTGTAGTGATCCCAGACTAGCTCCGTGCTTGAGCCCTCCTCCCTGCCAGGTTAGGGGCTTCCCAACATATGGGGTCTCATCTGCTCTCAGTCAAACTTACACTTTGTCTGCCTCCAACTGCATTCAAGGCATCTCTAATAAGAAAACCTGTGTGAAGGTTTATTGACCTATATGTATCCCGGAATATGTGCTACATTAGTAAACTCTTTTGATTTAACGTAGGAGAAAAATTAATACATCCAAAGCTCACCCATAACTTTTCCCTACCTCTCACAACATCTCATTCCAGCTTGATTGCACTCACAAACGAAAGAACGGGCTGTATTCCAGATGGACCCAATGGGGTGGCTTCTCCAATCATATCGATCAACGCAGGTGTTTAGCTTCACCACTTTACCTAAGAAAAAAGAATCCAGTTGAGCCTGCAGTCATACCCAACTCATCAAACTGGACCAAGAATCCCCCTAGAGCTGCAGGAAACTTCCATCAATCTACCATTGGACAAATCTGACCGGGAGATAAATTCTCTGCTTTTGCTGCATACTATCATCATTTACCTCTTAGATTTGTAAGGACTTCTGGTGACCAAAAAACTTCTGCATTGGTACAGAAGGTGTTTTTCTGACCCAGTTAGGAGACCTTGGATAGAAACCTGGATTGGAGAATCTAAGGCAGAGATGTTTCAGCTGGCATAGCTAGACCTTCGCAGGCAGTACAATGAGGGTTTATTCAGATGAATAAGGAGAATCCTTACCATGTTTAAGTGGTGGTCTCAGGGACTCCCAAAAACACTTTGCTTGACATGTAGCCAACAAGAAAGAGAAGATGCTTAGACAGATGAAGACTCTCTGAGAATGGAAGAAAAGGAGGAAAAAGTGACTCACAAGAAGACTCGGTGGTTCTTCTGGAAACTGGTTGTTCAAAATCTTTCCAATGTCCTCTTCAGTATTATGATGATGTTCATGAACTTTGGGAAAAGCCTTCTAGATGAAGTTTACAATCTTGGGAAAGTGCGCTTTGAGATCTCTGTTGCAGAACAACGTCAACCTGGAACATCTTCCTCCCCTCTCTGGGCCAGCTGCACCCCAATCAGGATACCTGAGTACCTCAGCCTTTTGTTCATTCTCCTAAGTAGTTTGCAAATAGTTATTCTTGTCCTATCTCTCTTTTCTAAAGAAACATCTGGTTGCATTTGATTTTTTAAAAAATTTAATTTATATGCCACCCTTCTCTGGTGACTCAGGGTGGCTTACAATGCATTAAGCAATAGCCTTCATATTTTTGTATATTTTACAAAGTCAGCTTATTGCCCACACAAACTGGGTCCTCAATTTACCTACCTTAGAAAGGATTTAAGGCTGAGTCAACTTTGAGCCTGGAGATTGCAGACAGGTGGAGTTAAATTACAGTGCATTTGTCTGCTGAGCTATTCCAGGATCTTTTCCCCTTCTTACTGTATTTTATCTTTATCTTATCTAAATCATGGTCACAGATTGATCCTCTTATGATTCTTCCCACAGCCATAATAACCGTGTGGGGTGATTCAGCTGTGAGAAAGGGACAGTCCCAAAGGGGTCATCTCATTCCTTCAGCCATTCTCTTCCTACATCTAACCCAGTTAGAGATCTTCCTGCAAATAAACCATTTTGCTTACCATCTTGGCTTTGGGGAAGCCCCAGGAAACTCTTGGAAGGGAAGAAGGACAAGGAGTAGCACCTCTCTCTCTGAGTCGGCAAGGAATCTGCTCCTCCAATTTATGCAAAAAAAACAAGGCCACCCCTTGCGCACGTTTTTTAAAGAAGTCTATGGCTTAAAGTTGTGCCACAATTGCCATTGCCAGAAGGAAAACAGTTCCTTTACAAATAATAGCTATTTGTTTTGGGGATGATGTGAAGAGGAAGTATTCATAAGCTTCAGAATGCCATTTTAAGAAAAAATGAAACAATGGCCAAATCAAATCTCCCAACAGAATGGGAGAAGGTCAAACAGACAGGTGTACAGCCACTTCCCATCCTCCTACATGATGCCCCCTAAAGGTTTTGAGGATTAGCTCCAGTACTCTCAGCAGTGGGACTTTCACTATTTCCCAAGGATTTCAAAGCACGGGTCAGGCTTATTAGTCCATTAAGAATGTTATCTGAATCTTCCGCTTATATGGCTTTCCCTGCATGCTTTCGCCTGTCTGTTACAACATTCAGCAAGGCATTTCATAAAGTAAACCACAACCTCTACAAGATGGATCTACAATTGTCTGACCAACCATACTCAATGTATAGTCCTCAATGGAATATTGTCTACATATAGGAAAGTATGCAGTGCGGTATCCCGAGGACTATCTTATACCCAGTATTTTACTATTGGTTCTGTGAATGCGGCTTGCTTAGTGGGCATGGCCTGGTGGCCATGTGACTGTGTGGGGGTTGCCAACTCAATGGTGGGGGGACCTTGAGTGACTTCCAGGCTTATCTGTAGGCAGGAGCAGGCAGATCAGGGCCTCTCAGTTAGGGCGCAGGCATGCACCATGTGGAAAGGAAGCTTAGGCAGGCAATTTAAAGCAGAGGTTGTGCACATACACAAACGAGGACCCACACACAGTGAGGAGTGACGGGGTGGGGCAGGGTGATCGAGCAGCGAGTGGGCATGTGGGTCAAGCGAGTGGTGACTGTCCGTGTGGGGCCAGCCAAAGGTCACTGCCAGTTTCGTGACCCAGAAAAATTTTCCCTACCAGTTCGACCAAACTGATGCAAGCTGGCCGAATCCCACCTGTGACTGTGAAGTGACATATAAGTCTAAGTGCTTCTGCTCTTTGACTATCTTGTCTGGCTATTTTGCTTAGTTTCCTGCCCAATTTTCTGGAGGGTTTCTTTCAGCAATAATTCTATATTTTACATCACTTGTCAATAGTTTTCAAACTTCACGCCCTTTCCGTATCCTATCATTTATCTAAAGCAACCTTGGATTGCAAATCCGCTACATTCAATGCATCCTTGATTATTTAGTTGATTTCTTTAACTTTTATAACAATAGGATTGATAATCCCTTTATCCCAATACGGAATGGCTCGTTGTCTCTGAAGGCCGGTATTTCAGGCTTATCCTCCCTGAAATGTTCTGAGCTGAATGTTCCTGGTTTTGTTTCCTTAGGAGATTAGATTTGTGAGGAACACAGGCAATGAAAATAGCATTACGGATTCTCCCTCTATTTCAGTGGTGGGTTTCAATTTTTTTTACTACTGGTTCTGTGACCGTGGCTTGATTTACTACCAACTTGAGATATGCTGTGTCTGTTTCCAGTCCAGGGAGTATAAAAGCAAAGCATATAGTATTTATTTATTTCTTCATTTATATGATTGATTGATTGATTGATTGATGTCACACCTCTACTTTTTACAAAGATCTCATGGCGGCAGATATAACTAATACTCCTTCCTCCTCCTCTTTTTCCCTACAACAATAGCTGTGTGAGGTAAATTGGTTGAGGGCAAGTCACTGCCCCAAGGTTATGGAGATGGCTTCCACGCCTAAGGCAGGATTAGAACTCACTGTCTCCTGGCGATTGGCCCAAGTCCAACTCACTGGTTTTCATGCTTAAGACAAGACTAGAACAATTGATTAGTGATCAGAAGTTGTGGGTGCTCCATCACTGGAAGTTTTTAAGAAGAGATTGGATAACCATTTGCCTGAAGTGGTGTAGGGTTTCCTGCCTAAGCAGGAAGGGGTTAGACTAGAAGACCTCCAGGGTCCCTTCCAACTCTGTTACTCTAAAGAAATGAATATTCCTGCTTTCTAGCCCAATGCCTTAAATCGCCAGACCAGAGTTGCCTCAATTGACTTTTTAAAGGGACGTGAGGGAATCCTTGTGAACATGGGGTGGAATCGCATTAGCTCAGGGGTGGATGCCAAATATTATAGCAAGGGGTTCTCTGCCTGGTTGCTGGGTGGGCGTGGCCTAGTTGGGCTCCTGCACTATAGAGGGGGGTTGGGGCTTTTTGCCCTCCCCGGACTGCAGAGGCTTTCCTTCAGCCCCCGGGAGGGTGAAAATGGTCTCCCCAGGCTCTGGGGGCCCTCTGGAGGCCGGAAACAGGCCCATTTCTGGCCTTCCTGAACTTCCGGTAGGCCCGTTGTTCGCCCTCCCCGAGCCTCCGGGCATGCCGTGCACTTATCTGCATCCAAACGAGAGGGATGCGGACTTTTGGGAGGGTGGGTGGGGCCAGCCAGGAGTGGGATTTGGGGGTTCTCCGAATTGCAGAGAATCTTAGGTAGAGGTTCTCCCGAACCCCTGAGAGCCCCCAGAAGGCCCCACCCCTGCCTAAATTGCCCTCATTTCACTTAGTATCATTTCATTCGCATTTCAATGGAATCAGGGTTCCTTTCTATGCTACCTTGAAGATGTTCTTCTCCTGTCCTTGGCAACTGAGGCCATGGCTGAAAAACCATGTAGCCCACATTTTCAAAAACTTTTAGAGAGCCTTCCTGTTTTGGGAGAGTATGTTCAAAAGAGTTAAACCAGGTCAAAAGAGTTGATTCCCCGGATCAGAAATGATATTGCCTACCTTTCTGCTGGGAATAATGAATTACCCAGCAGATCAGTGGTTAAGGGAACCACAATCCCATTATCTCATTAGCTCCAAACCAAGGTGGCTTCTACCAAAAGAAAGTAAAACTCCCAAAATAAAGCCAAAGTAATCCCGTCATCTGGAGGGGGTGAAGTTAGCGAAGATCTTAGTAGAGGAACTCTTAAAAAGTGAAAGGTGCGCCTTCCCCCCACATCATAAATCACATCATCCAACAGTGTCACTGGCCGGTTTCATTGTTACTCCGCTCCTCCTCTCCCAGCCACCTCTTGGAATGACCTTGGTTCCCACAGGAAGCTTTTTGTTTTGATGACAAAACCCAGCTATGTATTCCTCCCCGCCCATCCCCTCTTCTGCCTCGTGGCAACCATGATTTAGCCAACAAGATAGCCTCAGCCAGGATCGCTTCAGGGTTGACACAGCGGCTAAGTTTTTCCCATTCTCTTAGATATAGGAGTTGGAGATCCATGTGGGCCAATCAGCAGCTATCAAGCTTTTTGTGACCGAGTTCCTGCAATTACCGGTATTACCCAGCATACACCTGGGACCTTCTCCGAATTTTGCTTCACTGGAGTTCTTTAATCCCAATTCTTAATCTTCTAATTTCCCCTCTGCATCGCCAACTCAAGCTAACTGACATAGTCCAGAATGGCAAGAGTGAAGACCAGAAACTGTGAGGGAATGTTAAATTCCTGGCTGAGGCTGGTGGATGAGGATGTAGTTGAAGCTGAGGATGGAGTTGAAGTGAAAAACTGAGAGTGAATTCTCACATCAAATGCTTTTCAATTCCTTCTTGATCTCGATGGGATTTTCACCAAGCAATATTAATGCTCAAGCAGTGTTTATTTGATACAGAACACCAAAGGGACACAAGTCCTGTCTGCCTGATATCATTTATTTAACACGGTCCTTGTTGAATCAAAAGAAAAGACAAGAGAAAAGATTAAGATGCTTAGGTAAGACATTTATTCCAGAACTGCATGGAGGGAATTAGAATCAACACTATGATCTAGCCTACATTTTCATGTTTACATATTTCTGGATTTACCGCTATTTTCACCATTTTCCATAGAGCTGGGTTTTTGAAGGGAATGTGGAGGATTTATTAATAATCGTTTGAATTTAAGATTTCTAAAATATCCTCATCTACAAGCCAGATAAACCAACATTTCTCATCAAGTCCAGGGGATGGATCTTTACATGATTCTGGATTTTCCCCTTTCTTGCATCTTTTAACTAGCATCGGTCCAGTTGATCTTTGAAGGGAAAAAAGAAGGGAGGGTGAAGAAGAGGAAGATGAAAAGATTAGTGAAAGGTTGATTCATCGAAGACTTTACTTGCTTCTAAAAACCCAGTTCTTGAAAATGCACCTTTCATGGAGAAATCTCAGGGTTCAGGCACCCAGAAATTCATTTTGGGTACCTCCTGTTGACTGCAATAAGGATAATGACCCTAACCAACCACAATGAAAGTGAGCACTTCCTCATTAGCAGTTGGCTCAAACTCGTCCCAGATAATCAGTCTCAGCACAACGAGGCTCCCACTGAAAAATGCTGAGTGATTTTTATCTGACAGCTGGAATATTTCGTATTCTGACCCTTCCTTTTTACCCAGAAGAGCCCTGCTCAACCAAAATAGAAGACCTCTGTGAAGGGTTTTTTACCCATATGTATCCAGGAGTATGTGCTCTATTAGTAAACCCATTTGACTTAACGTAGGAGAAAACATGCACAAATTAATACATCCAAAGCTCACCCATACCTTGGGTGCACTCTTAAAGGAATGGGAGGTTTCTAGTTCATCCTCATCTTCAGACAAGATAATCCGACATTTCTCATCAAGTCTAGGGGCTCCATCTGTACATGATTCTGGATTTTCCCCTTTCTTGCATCTTTTAACTAGTATGGTTTCAGTTTCTCTTTGAAGGGAAAAAAGAAGGGAGGGTGAAGAAGAGGAAGATGAAAAGATTAGCAAAAGGGTGATTCACTGAAGGCTTTGCTTGATTCTAAAAACCCAGTTCTTGAAAATGCACCTTTCATGGCGAAATCTCAGGGTTCAGGCACCCAGAAATTTATTTTGGATGCCTCCTGTTGACTGCAATAAGGATAAAAACCTTAACCAACCACAAAGAATGTGAGCACTTCCTCATTAGCCGTTGGCTCAAACTCCTCCCAGATAATCAAGCTCAGCTCAACGAGGCTCCTACTGAAAAAAAGCTGAGTGATTTTATCTGACAGCTGCATTTAAGGCATCTCTAATATAGAAGACCTGTGTGAAGGTTTATTTACCTATATGTATCCAGGAATATGTGCTATATTAGTCAACCCATTTGACTTAACATAGGAGAAAACATGCACAAATTATACATCCAAAGCTCACCCATAACTTTTCCCTACCTCTCACAACATCTCATTCCAGCTCGACTGCACTCACAAACAAAGCAATGGGCAGTCCTCCAGCTTGACCATACAGGGTGGGATTTCCCATCATATCGATCAACGCAGGTGTTTGGCTTCACCACTTTACCTAAGAAAAAAGAATCCAGTTGAGCCTGCAGTCATACCCAACTCATCAAACTCAACCAAGAATCCCCCTAGAGTTGCAGGCAACTTCCAGAAATCTACTATTGGACAAATGTGACAAGGAGATAAATTCTCTGCTTTTGCTGCATACTATTATCATTTACCTCTTAGATTTGTAAGGACTCCTGGTGACCAAACAACTTCTGCATTGGTACAGAAGGTGTTTTTCTGACCCAGTTAGGAGACCTTGGATAGAAACCTGGATTGGAGAATCTAAGGCAGAAACATTTCAGCTGGCATTGCTAGACCTTCGCAGGCAGTATAATGAGGGTTTATTCAGATGAATGAGCGGAATCCTTACCATCTTTAAGCAGTGGTCTCAGGGGATCCGAAAAACACTTTTCTTGACATGTAGCCAACATGAATGAGAAGATGCTCAGACAGATGAAGACTCTCTGAGAATGGAAGAAAAGGAGGAAAAAGTGACTCACAAGAAGACTCGGTGGTTCTTCTGGAAACTGGCTGTTCAAAATCTTTCCAATGTCCTCTTCAGTATGATGATGATGTTCATGAACTTTGGGAAAAGCCCTCTAGATGAAGTTTACAATCTTGGGAAAGTGTGCATTGAGATCTCTGTTGCACAACAGGGTCAACCTGGAACATCTTCCTCCCCTCTCTGGGCCAGCTGCTCCCAAATCAGAGTATCTCAGCCTTTTGTTCATCCCCCTAAGTAGTTTGCCAATACCATATTTTTAGGAGTATAAGATGCATCTTTTTACCCCCCAAAAAGTAGTGAAAATTTGGGTGCACCTTATACACTGAATGTAGCCACACCCACCCTCCGACCTCCACCCTTTGGACATTTTTGCACAGTTCCAGGCGGCAGGGATCTGGGTTGGGGTACAGCCTGAGGAACAACCCTCTTTGGGACGGTCTGTGGGGGGGAACCTGCCTGGCAGCTTCGGGGAACTAAGCGGGCCCCACGATTTGCGGCTGGTCATCCCTCTGGCCGCCCAGAGGGCACGTTAGGGCAGACAATGGTCACAATGACTTCACTCTGCGCCCAGGAGCCGAGTCGAGCCAAACGGGAGCCCCCAAAGGGAAACATCCTTCTTTTCCAGCCACAGCTGCCTGGATTCCCCAATGCAATTTTCAGAGCCACGTTTCATGCGGCGTGCAGCCAATTCCCCTGCAATGTGCAGCAGGGAACTGGGAACCATTTTGGATTGCAGCGCTGACCCCTGAAAGTGCTTTTCTTCCCATTGCACATTGCAGAGCCACACGGCTCCTCACATTGCTGGGGAGTGAAATCATCGCGACCGTTGTCTGCGCAAAGCTGCCTGTTGGGCGGCCAGAGGGGTGACCAGCTGTAAATCGTGGCACCCGCCTTGTTCCCTGAAGCTGCCGGGCATATTCCCCCCCCCCAGACTATTTCAAAGAACTTAGTTCCTCAGGCTCTGCTCTGTCCCTTCCCCCAGAGCATGCGAGGGGTCTCTTTGGGGGAAAGCGAGTAGTCCCTGCAGATCGCAGGAGCAGCCTGAGAAGTTTTCTGGAAAAGTAATCAACGCCCTCTTTCCCAGCCGAGTCTCTGAGGCACCTCTCGCTTGCAGCAGGAGGACGATGGCGGCATGAAGCAGCCTCACCTTGAATGCTGGTAGGCAGAGGTAGAATATTTCTTTTCTTGTTTTCCTCCCCCAAAATTAAGCGAGGTCTTATACTCCGGTGCATCTTATACTCTGAAAAATACGGTAGTTATTCTTGTCCTATCTCTCTTTTCTAAAGAAACGTCTGGTTGCATTTCATCTTCCCTTCTTACTCTATTTTACCTCTACCTTATCTAAATCAGGAACACAGATTGATCCTCTTATGATTCTTCCCACAGCCGTAACCTTGTGGGATGATTCAGCTGTGAGAAAGGGACTGTCCCAAAGGGGTCATCTCATTCCTTCAGCCATTCTCTTCCTACATCTAACCCAGTTAGAGATCTTCCTGCAAATAAACCATTTTGCTTACCATCTTGGCTTTGGGGAAGCCCCAGGAAACTCTTGGGAGTGAAGAAGGAGAAGGAGTAGCACCTCTCTCTCTGAGGTCGGCAAGGAATCTGCTCCTCCAATTTATGCAAAAAAACAAGACCGCCCCTTGCGCACGTTTTAAAAAAAAGTCTATGGTTTAAAGTTATGTCACAATGGCCATTGCAAGAAGGAAAATTGTTCCTTTTCGAATAGGTCCTATTTGTATTGTGGGTGATGTTAAAAGGAAGTATCCATCAGCTTCAGAATGACATGTTAAGGAAAAATTGAAACAATGGCCAACTCAAGTCTCCCAACAGAATGGGAGAAGGTCAAACAGGCAGGTCTGCAGCCACTTCCCACCCTCCCACAGGGTGCCCCCTACCCGTTTTGAGGATTGCATCCACTACTCTCCTAAGTGGGACTTACACTATTTCCAAAGGATTTCAAAGCAAGAGTCAGGCTTATTAGTCCATTAAAAATGTTATCTGAATCTATCACTTATTCGGCTTTCCATGCATGCTTTTCGCCTGTCTCTTACAACCTTCAGTAAGGCATTTGACAAAGTAGACCACAACCTCTACAAGATGGATTCACAATTGTCTGACCAACCATACTCAATAGTCCTCAAAGGAACATCGTCTACATATAGGGAAATATGCAGTCAGGTAGCTCGAGGTTTGTCTTAGACCCAGTATTTTACTACTGGTACTGTGAACGCGGCTTGCTTGGGGGTCATGGCTTGGTGGTCATGTGACTGGGTGGGGGTTGCCAACTCAATGGTGGGGGGACCTAGAGTGACTCGCAGGCTTATCTGTAGGCAGGAGGAGGCAGATCAGGGCCTCTCAGTTGGGGCGCAGGCATGCACCATGTGGGAATGCAGTTTAGGCAGGCAATTTAGAGCCGAGATTGTGCACATACACAAAAGAGGACCCACACACAGTGAGGAGTGATGGGGTGAGGCAGGGTGAGCGAGCAGCGAGTAGGCTTGTGGGTCAAGCGAGAGGTGACTGGCCGGGTGGGGCCAGCCAGAGGTTGCTACCGGTTCCATGACCCAGACCAAATTTTTCCTACCAGTTCGACCAAACTGATGCAAACTCGCTGAATCCCACCTCTGCCTGTGAAGTGATATATAAGTCTAAGTGCTATTGCTTTTTGACTGTCTTGTCTGGCCATTTTGCTTAGTTTCCTGCCCAATTTCTGGAGGGTTTCTTTCATCAATAATTCTGTATTTTACATCACTTGTCAATAGTTTTCAAACTTCACGCCCTTTCTGTATCCTATCGTTTATCTAAAGCAATCTTGGATTGCAAATCCGCTACATTTAAAACATCCTTGATTATTGAGTTGATTTCCTCTACTTTGCTGAAAACAAAAGAGACATTTAAATGTAAAGTAAGTCTTGAAGACTTTCTCTTTAACTTTTATAACATTAGGATTGATGATCCCTTTATCCCAATACGGAATGGCTCGTTGTCCCTGAAGGCCGGTATTTCAGGTTTATCCTCTCTGAACTGTTCTGAGCTTAATGTTCCTGGTTTTCTTTCCTTAGGAGATTAGATTTGTGAGGGACACAGACATTGAAAATAGGATTACGGATTCTCTCTCTATTTCAGTGGTGGGTTTCACATTTTTTTACTACCGGATCTGTGAGCGTGGCATGGCCTGGTGGGTGTGGCAGGGGAAGGATAATGTAAAATCTCCATTCTGTCCCCAATCCAAGAGAAGGATACTGCAAAATCCCCATTTCCTCCTGATCAGCTGGGACTTGAAAGGCAGAGAATAGATGGGGACGGGGCCAGTCAGAATTTTTACTACAGGTTCTCCGAACTACTCAAAATTTCCACTACTGGATCTCCAGAACTGGTCAGAACCTGCTGAAACCCACCTCTCGGGTTCTACTTGATTTTGCAAACTGAGTCTAAAGAGAGGTTTGATTTACATTTTTGAGATTTCATCAAATAAAAATCTTGTTTATGATTTACTACCAACTTGAGATTTGCTATGTCTATTTCTAATCCAGCGAGTATAAAAGCAAAGCAAATAGTATTTATTTATTTCTTCATTTATATGATTGATTGATTGATTGATTGATGTCACACCTCTACTTTTTACAACTAACTCATGGTGGCAGATATATCTAATATTTCTTCCTCCTCCTCTTTTTTCATATAACAGTAGCTGTGTGAGGTAAATTGGTTGAGGGCAAGTGACTGGCCCAAGGTCCTCTAGCTGGCTTTCCCGCCTAAGGCAGGATTAGAACTCACGGTCTCCTGGTGATTGGCCCAAGTCCAACTCCCTGGTTTTTATGCTTAAGGCAGGACTAGAACAGTTGATTAGTGATCAGAAGTTGTGGGTGTTCAATTACATGATGTACTGGAACAAATAATTTCCGGGAGAGGGGCTCAGTTCACCACCCACTTCTGGAGGGAGTTCTTGAGGTTGCTAGGATCCACCCAAGGGCTAAGCTTCAAGCACCATCCTCAGACAAATGGGGCCTGTGAAAGGAGTAACCCAGTATTAGAACAATACCTCAGGTGCTACCCCAGCAAGATAACTGGGCAGACTTCCTGCCGTTTCCAGAGGTGGCCTATAATAACTCCATACACAGTAGTACTGGGTTTACACCATTCAAGGTGGTGTCGGGTCAGGATTTTGTGCCTATCCCGGAATTACCACAGGAAAAACCTCAAATACCATCCTTGGTAGACTGGATCGAACAGCTTCAGGTTACCTGGCCCGTAACTCGTAAGACATTGGGCAAGGCTCACAGAGCTCATAAGAAACATGCTGATAAGAAACAGGCTACACCAGAGGATTACCAAGTAGGTGATAGGGTTTTCCTTGCCACTAAATACTTACAAACTACCCAAAAGTCGAAAAAACTCAGACCTAACTATGTAGGTTCTTTTCCCATTGTACAAATTGTAAACCCGGTCACAATACAGTTAGAGCCATGAAGAGCTCTCCGAACAATCTATCTGGAGTTCCATGTTAGTTTACTTAAACCTATGCCTACCTCCTTGATTCATCTGGACCAAACCCCCGCCACAGTTCCCCTTCTCATCAAAGGAGAGCAACATTTCAAGGTGAAAGAAACCCTTGATTCTAGAAAACATAGAGGTAGAATACAGTACTTGATGGCTTGGAAACTTTGCCCTTCCTCTCAGTCTGAATTTGGTGAATGAGAGACATATCAGATCTCCAAAACTCTTACAGTTATTTCACATAAGCCTTAATAAGCCTTAATTAAGGCTGATAAGCCTTAATTGTTGAGTTTTATATGTATGTTTTGTTTTACAATCAGTTCGGGGTTATCTACTCTGTCTATCCTATTTTATTTTCTCTTCTAGGGCTGAAGTCCCCTCTGCAGGAAGGCCAAATATCAGCCTCTATGATGCTTGTTTGCTTTCGGCTGCCAGAGTAATGGGAGGGTGTGGTATAATAGGTATTTGGGACGGGGAAATGAGCTGGTGGAGATGTCTCATGAAAGGGAGGAAAATTCTCACTGTCTTCGTAGCAGCTTCAGGGAGTGCTGATAGCAGTCAAGGTCAACTGTTCTGGCATACTAGATAGATGGGACCATCTGAAGAAGCACCCCACATGACACCTTGGGCAGATGTGGATTGGACGTTCAACTTGGGTCCTTGTGGGGAGGGATTTGGGGATGTTTTCAATATGTAATTTTCGTGCCTATTGATTCAGACGTTGCTTTCCTTTTGTTGCATTCAGTTCATACTCAGTAAAAGTACTTTTCTCTACAAACACGGAGTTGGGGTTTTTCTTACTTGAGTTTTGAACGGAGGCACACTTGACATTACCTTATGATTCTTGACAAATGTATTTTTTCTTTTTATATATACACACAAATTCCTTATGTGTCCAACCCCACTTGGTCAATAAAGAATTCTATTCTATTCTATTCTATTCTATTCTATTCTATTCTATTCTATTCTATTCTATTCTATTCTATTCTATTCTAGTCTAGTCTAGTCTAGTCTAGTCTAGTCTAGTCTAGTCTAGTCTAGTCTAGTCTAGTGTAGTCTAGTCTAGTCTATCTACATTCTCTTCACCCCTATCCGTCTCCTCTCCTCCCCTCTCCTCTCTTCCCCCTTTCTCCTTCTCTTCTCTACTTTTCTCTCCTCTCCTCTCCTCTCCTCTCCTCTCCTCTCCTCTCCTCTCCTCTCCTCTCCTCTCCTCTCCTCTCCACTCCTCTCCTCTCCTCTCCTCTCCTCTCCTCTATTCTATTCTATTCTATTCTATTCTATTCTATTCTATTCTATTCTATTCTATTCTATTCCATTCCATTCCATTCCATTCCATTCCATTCCATTCCATTCCATTCCATTCCATTCCATTCTATTCAGAACAGACAAGAGAAAAGATTAAGCTGTTTAGGTAAGACTTTTATTCAAGTACAGCATGGGAGGGGATGAAAATCAACACTACAATCTAGTCTACATTTTTATGTTTACTTATTTCTGGATTTACCACTATTTTGTATCCTTCCACATTTTCAATAGAGCAGGATCTTTGAAGGGAATATGAGATATTGATTCAGACTTCTATCCATATATGATATGTGATCTGCAATCAATGTGGAGGGATGATAAGCCGAATTTCATCTTCCAGCCCATATATATCTTCTTCATATGATCCTGTATTTTCCCCTTTCTCACAACTTTCATCTATGATGATTCCACATGATCTTTGAAGGGAAAAAAGAAGGGAGGGTGAAGAGGAGGAGGAAGAAAACATTAGGGCCAGTCAAAGTTGACTTGAAGACTTTTATGACCATCAGCCACATTAGAACTTGCAGAGAACTATTGAGCTTCCTGGAGAAAGGTCGATTCACCCAAGGCTTTGCTCGATTCTAAAAACCCAGTTCTTGAAAATGCACCTTTGCATGGATTAATCTCAGGGTTCAGGCACCCAGAAATTCATTTCGGATGCCTCCTGTTGACTGCAATAAGGATAATGACCCTAACCAACCACAATGAAAGTGAGCACTTCCTCATTAGCAGTTGGCTCAAACTCATCCCAGATAATCAAGCTCAGCTCAAGGAGGCTCCCACTGAAAAAAGCTGAGTAATTTTTATCTGACAGCTGGAATATTTCGTATTCTGACCCTTCCTTTTTACCCAGAAGAGCCGTGGTCAACCAAAATAGAAGACCTGTGTGAATATATTTTTACCTATATGTATCCAGGAGTATGTGCTATATTAGTAAACCTATTTAACTAAACGTAGCAGAAAACATGTACAAATTAATACATCCAAAGCTCACCCAAAACTCGGCTGCACTGTCAAAGGAATGGGAGATTTCTAGTTGATCCTCATCTACAGGCCAGATAAGCCGACATTTCTCATCAAGTCTAGGGGCTCCATCTGTACATGATTCTGGATTTTCCCCTTTCTTGCATCTTTTAACTAGTATGGTTTCAGTTACTCTTTGAAGGGAAAAAAGAAGGGAGGGTGAAGAAAAGGAAGATGAAAAGATTAGTGAAAGGTTGATTCACCGAAGGCTTCGGTTGATTCTAAAAACCCAGTTCTTGAAAATGCACCTTTCATGGCGAAATCTCAGGGTTCAGGCACCCAGAAATTTATTTTGGATGCCTCCTGTTGACTGCAATAAGGATAATGACCTTAAGCAACCACAAAGAATGTGAGCACTTCCTCATTAGCAGTTGGCTCAAACTCCTCCCAGATAATCAGTCTCAGCTCAACGAGGCTCCTTCTGAAAAAAAGCTGAGTGATTTTTATCTGACAGCTGGAATATTTCTCATTGTTATGCTTCCTTCTTACCCAGAAGAGACCTGGTCACCCAAAATAGGGCCTGGATAGCTCTGCAGACTAAGCACTGTAATTAAATACCAGATGTCTGCAATTACTGCATGTTCGAATCTCGCCAGGCTCAAGGTTGACTCAGCCTTCCATCCTTTCTAAGGTAGGTCAAATGAGGACCCAGTTTGTGGGGGCAATAAGCTGACTTTGTATAAAATATACAAAAGTATGAAGGCTATTGGTTAACACATTGTAAGCTGCCCTGAGTCTCCGGAGAAGGGCGGCATATAAATCAAATTAAAACCCTTTTGACTTCACGTAGGAGAAAACATGCACAAATTAATACACCCAAAGCTCACATATAACATTTCCCTACCTCTCACAACATCTCATTCCAGCTCGATTGCACCTACAAAGGAAGCAATGGGCTGTACTCCAGCTGGACACAATGGGATGGGTTTTCCCATCAAATCGATCAATGCAGGTGTTTGGCTTCACCACTTTACCTAAGGAAAAAGAACCCAGGTGAGCCTGCAGTCATACCCAACTCATCACACTCAACCAAGAATCCCCCTAGAGCTGCAGGAAACTTCCAGAAAACTACTATTGGACAAATATGACAAGGAGATAAATTCTTTTGCTGCATATTATCATCATTTACCTCTTAGATTTGTAAGGACTCCTGCTGACCAAACAACTTCTGCATTGGTAGAGAAGGTGTTTTTCTGACCCAGTTAGGAGACCTTGGATAGAAACCTGGATTTTAGAATCTAAGGCAGAAACATTTCAGCTGGCATTGCTAGACCTTTTTCAACAGTACAATGAGGGTTTGCTCAGATGAATAAGGAGCTTCCTTATTCCTTACCATCTTTAAGCGGAGGTCTCAGGGGATCTGAAAAACACATTCCTTGACATGGAGCCAACACGAAAGAGAAGATGCTCAGATAGATGAAGACTCTCTAAGAATGGAAGAAAAGGAGGAAAAAATGACTCACAAGACTTGGTAGTTTTTCCAGAAACTGGCTTTTCAAAATCTTTCCAATGTCCTCTTCAGAATTATGATGATGTTCATGAACTTTGGGGAAAGCCCTCTAGATGAAGTTTACAATCTTGCGAAAGTGTGCCTTGAGATCTCTGTTGCACCACAAGGTCAATCTGGATCATCTTCCTCCCCTCTCTGGGCCAGCTGCACCCCAATCAGGATACCCGAGAATCTCAGCCTTTTGTTCATCCTTCTAAGTAGTTTGCAAATCTCTCTTTTCTAAAGAAACATCTGGTTGCATTTGATTTTCCCTTCTTACTCTATTTTACCTTTATCATATCTAAATCATGTACACAGATTGATCCTCTTATGATTCTTCCCACAGCCATAACCTTGTGAGATGATTTAGCTGTGAGAAAGGGACTGTCCCAAAGGGGTCATCCCATTCCTTCAGCCGTTCTCTTCTTACATCTAACCCAATTAGAATTCTTCCTGCAAATAAAGCATTTTGCTTACCATCTTGGCTTTGGGGAAGACCCAGGAAACTCTTGGGAGAGAAGAAGGAGAAGGAGTAGCACCTCTCTCTCTCAGGTCAGCAACGAATCTGCTCCTCCAATTTTTGCAAAAAACCCAAGGCTGCCCCTTGCGCATGTGTAAAAAAAGTCTACAGTTTAAAGTTGTGCCACAATAGCCATTGCCAGGAGGAAAACTGTTCCTTTACAAATAGTTGCTATTTGTTTTGGGGATGATCATAAGAGGAAGTATTCATCAGCTTCAGAATGACATGTTAGGAAGAAATGAAACAATGACCAAATCAAAGAGACAGGTCTGCAGCCACTTCCCATCCTCCCACAAGGTCCCCCCTACCAGTTTTGAGGATTGCATCCACTACTCTCAGAAGTGGGACTTACACTATTTCCCAAGGATTTCAAAGCAAGAGTCAGGCTTATTAGTCCATTAAGAATGTTATCTGAATCTTCCGCTTATATGGCTTTCCATGCTGTCTGTTACAACCCTGAGCAAGGCATTTGACAAAGTAGACCACAACCTCTACAAGATGGATTCACAATTGTCTGACCAACCATACTCAATGTATAGTCCTCAATGAAACATTGTCTACATATAGGGAAGAATGCAGTGAGGTATCCCGAGGTCTGTCTTAGATCCAGTATTTTACTACTGGTACTGTGAATGCGGCTTGCTTGGTGGGCATGACTTGGTGGTCATGTGACTGGGTGGGGATTGCCAACTCAATGGTGGGGGGACCTAGAGTGACTCGCAGGCTTATCTGTAGGCAGGAGGAGGCAGATCAGGGCCTCTCAGTTGGGGGGCAGGCACGCACCATGTGGGAAGGCAGAAGGATACTGCAAAATCCCCATTTCCTCCTGATCAGCTGGGACCTGGAAGGCAGAGAATAGATGGTGACGGGGCCAGTCAGATTTTTTTCTACAGGTTCTCCAAACTACTCAAAATTTCCACTACTGGTTCTCCAGAACTGGTCAGATCCTGTTGAAACCCACCTCTGTTCTACTTGATTTTGCAAACTGAGTCTAAAGAGAGGTTTGATTTAGATTTTTGAGAGTTCAGCAAATAAAAATTTTGTTTATGATTTACTACCAACTTGAGGTATGCTGTGTCTGTCTCCAGTCCAGGGAGTATAAAAGCAAAGCAAATAATATTTATTCATTTATATTATTCATTTATTTATTTCACACCTCTGAATTTTACAAATAACTCACGGCGGCAGATATATGGAATATTCCTTCCTCCACCTCTTTTTCCATACAACAATAGCCATGTGAGGTAAATTGGTTGAGGGCCAGTGACTGCCCCAAGGTCATCTAGCTGGCTTTCACGCTTAAGGCAGGATTAGAACTCACTGTCTCCTGGCGATTCCAAGTCTAACTCACTGGTTTTTATGCTTAAGGCAGGACTAAACAATTGATTAGTGATCAATTAGTGATTAGTGATCATCCAGGTTATGATTGTCCCAAAGATGCTTTTTCAAGAGGCAACTGGCCTTTCCAGTTGAGTAAAATCACAACAAGAGAGTTTAAGTAATCCCGTTATGAGATGTTTACATAGGCCTTACTCAGTGAACCCTAGGGTACTATTAAAAAGTTGCCCACAGAATAGAATAGAAATTCTATTCTATTCTATTCTATTCTATTCTATTCTATTCTATTCTATTCTATTCTATTCTATTCTATTCTATTCTACTCTACTCTACTCTACTCTACTCTACTCTACTCTACTCTACTCTACTCTACTCTACTCTACTCTATTCATCAGGGCTGCCTGATGGTTCCTTTTGTCAGCCTCTATGATGCTTGTTTGCTTTCGGCTGCCATAGTAATGGGAGGGGGAGGTATAATAGGTATTTGGGAGGAGGAAATGAGCTGGTGGAGATGTCTCGTGAAAGGAGGAAAATTCTCACTGTCTTCATAGCAGCAGCAGGGAGAGCTGATAGCAGTCAAGCTCAACTGTTCTGGCATACTAGGTAGATGGGACCATCTGAAGAAGCACCCCACATGACACCTTGGGCAGATGTGGATTGGACGTTCAACTTGGGTTCTTGGGGGGAGGGATTTCGGGATCTTTGCAATATGTGATTTTCGTGCCTATTGCCTCAGACGTTGGTTTCCTTTTGTTGCATTCAGTTCATACTCAGTAAAAGTACTTTTCTCTACAAAATGGAGTTGGGGTTTTTCTTACTTGAGTTTTGAACAGAGGCACACCTAACATTACCTTATGATTCTTAATGAAAATACCTTTTCTTTTTATGTACACAGACAAATTCCTTGTGCGTCCAATCACACTTGGTCAATAAAGAATTCTATTCTATTCTATTCCATTCCGTTCCGTTCCGTTCCGTTCCGTTCCGTTCCATTCTATTCTATTCTACTCTAGTCTACATTCTCTCTACCCATCCCCTCTCCTCTACTTCCTTCTCCTCTCTTTCCCCTTCTCTCCCTCTCCCTCTCCTCTTCTCTCCTCTCTTCCCCTTCTCTCCTTCTCTTCTCTCCTGTTCTCTCCTCTCTTCCCATCCCATACCCTCTCCTCCCATCATCTCTCCACTCCTTTCTTTCTCCTCTCTTCTCCTCTCCTCTCCTCTCCTCTCCTCTCCTCTCCTCTCCTCTCCTCTCCTCTCCTCTCCTCTCCTCTCCTCTCCTCTCCTCTACTCTACTCTACTCTACTCTACTCTACTCTACTCCTTTTCTATTCTATTCTATTCTATTCTATTCTATTCTATTCTATTCTATTCTATTCTATTCTATTCTAGTCTAGTCTAGTCTAGTCTAGTCTAGTCTAGTCTAGTCTAGTCTAGTCTAGTCTAGCCTAGCCTAGTCTACATTCTCTCCACCCCCCTCCTCTCCTCTACTCCCTTCTCCTCGCTTTCCCCTTCTCTCCCTCTCCCTCTCCTCTCCTCTCTTCCTCCTTCTCTCCTTCTCTTCTCTACTTTTCTCTCCTCTCCTGCAATTACTGGTATTATCCAGTGTACATCTGGGACCTTCTCCGAATTTTGCTTCACTGGAGTTCTTTAATCCCAATTCTTAATCTTCTAATTTCCCCTCTGCATCTCCAACTCATGCCAACTGACATAGTCCAGAATGGCGAGAGTGAAGACCAGAAAGTGTGAAGGAATGTTAAATTCCTGGCTGAGACTGAAATTCCTTCTTCATGTTCAGCCTGCTTAGCAACAGAGGATGGAGTTGAAGTGACAAACTGAGAGTGAATTCTCACATCGAATTCCTTTTTGATCTCGATGCGATTTTCACCCAGCAATATTAATGTGTTTATTTGATACAGAACACACAAGAGACACAGGCAACAAATTGCAGTCCTGCCTGCCTGATTTCACATGTGTAACATGGTCCTTGTTTCATCAAAAGAAAAGACAAGGGAAACGATTAAGATGCTTAGGTAAGACATTTATTCCATTACATCATGGGAGGGGATGAGAATCAACACTACGATCTAGCCTGCATTTTCAGGTTTGCGTATTTCTGGATTTACCACTATTTTGCATCCTTCACCATTTTCAATAGAGTTGGATTTTTGAAGGGAATATGGGAGATAATATTGCACTTAAGAGTTCTTCGGCTCTACAGAAGATATGCCAACATTTCTCATCAAGTCCAGGGGCTCCATCTTTACATGATTCTGGATTTTCCCCATTCTTGCATCTTTTAATTAGTATTGTTCCAGTTGATTTTGAAGGGAAAAAAGAAGGGAGGGTGAAGAAGTGGAAGATGAAAAGATTAGCGAAAGGTTGATTCACCGAAGGCTTCAGTTGATTCTAAAAACCCAGTTCTTGAAAGTTCACCTTTCATGGAGAAATCTCAGGGTTCAGGCACCCAGAAATTCATTTTGGGTGCCTCCTGTTGACCCCAATAAGGATAATGACCTTAATCAACCACAATGAAAGTGAGTACTTCCTCACTAGCCATTGGCTCAAACTCCTCCCAGATAATCAGTCTCAGCTCAACGAGGCTCCCACTGAAAAAAAGCTGAATGATTTTATCTGACAGCTGGAATATTTCTCATTGTGACGCTTCCTTCTTACCCAGAAGAGACCTGGTCACCCAAAATAGGGGCACGGTCAGCTAGCTGAAAATTTCCCAACGTAACTTCAGAAAGTAAGTCCAGATAGTGTCAGGAGCAAACAACCAGATTCTGAGCTACTGTACTATATTCTGCCTAGATTGCAGGAATCACCCCAGTCTGGCAGCTCTTCCCTAGGGACAATTAGAAGTTCAGAGAGGGACAGTTCTGGCACTTTGCAGTAGTGTAGTGATCCCAGACTCGCTCCATGCTTGAGCCCACCTCCCTGCCAGGTTAGGGGCTTCCCAACATATGGGGTCTCATCTGCTCTCAGTCAAACTTACACTTTGTCTGCCTCCAACTGCATTCAAGGCATCTCTAATAAGAAAACCTGTGTGAAGTTTTATTGACCTATATGTATCCCGGAATATGGGCTACATTAGTAAACTCTTTTGATTTAACGTAGGAGAAAAATTAATACATCCAAAGCTCACCCGTAACTTTTCCCTACCTCTCACAACATCTCATTCCAGCTTGATTGCACTCACAAACGAAAGAACGGGCTGTATTCCAGATGGACCCAATGGGGTGGCTTCTCCTATCATATCGATCAAGGCAGGTGTTTAGCTTCACCACTTTACCTAAGAAAAAAGAATCCAGTTGAGCCTCCAGTCATACCCAACTCATCAAACTGGACCAAGAATCCCCCTAGAGCTGCAGGAAACTTCCAGAAATCTACTATTGGACAAATCTGACCAGGAGATAAATTCTCTGCTTTTGCTGCATACTATCATCATTTACCTCTTAGATTTGTAAGGACTCCTGCTGACCAAACAACTTCTGCATTGGTACAGAAGGTGTTTTTCTGACCCAGTTAGGAGACCTTGGATAGAAACCTGGATTGGAGAATCTAAGGCAGAGATGTTTCAGCTGGCATAGCTAGACCTTCGCAGGCAGTACAATGAGGGTTTATTCAGATGAATAAGGAGAATCCTTACCATGTTTAAGTGGTGGTCTCAGGGACTCCCAAAAACACTTTGCTTGACATGTAGCCAACAAGAAAGAGAAGATGCTTAGACAGATGAAGACTCTCTGAGAATGGAAGAAAAGGAGGAAAAAGTGACTCACAAGAAGACTCGGTGGTTCTTCTGGAAACTGGCTGTTCAAAATCTTTCCAATGTCCTCTTCAGTATTATGATGATGTTCATGAACTTTGGGAAAAGCCTTCTAGATGAAGTTTACAATCTTGGGAAAGTGTGCTTTGAGATCTCTGTTGCAGAACAACGTCAACCTGGAACATCTTCCTCCCCTCTCTGGGCCAGCTGCACCCCAATCAGGATACCTGAGTACCTCAGCCTTTTGTTCATTCTCCTAGGTAGTTTGCAAATAGTTATTCTTGTCCTATCTCTCTTTTCTAAAGAAACGTCTGGTTGCATTTGATTTTTTAAAAAATTTAATTTATATGCCACCCTTCTCTGGTGACTCAGGGTGGCTTACAATGCATTAAGCAATAGCCTTCATATTTTTGTATATTTTACAAAGTCAGCTTATTGCCCCCACAAACTGGGTCCTCAATTTACCTACCTTAGAAAGGATTTAAGGCTGAGTCAACTTTGAGCCTGGAGATTGCAGACAGGTGGACTTAAATTACAGTGCATTAGTCTGCTGAGCTATTCCAGGCTCTTTTTCCCTTCTTACTGTATTTTACCTTTATCTGATCTAACTCATGGTCACAGATTGATCCTCTTATGATTCTTCTCACAGCCATAACCGTGTGGGGTGATTCAGCTGTGAGAAAGGGACTGTCCCAAAGGTGTCATCCCATTCCTTCAGCCACTCTCTTCTTACATCTAAACCAGTTAGAGTTCTTCCTGCAAATAAACCATTTTGCTTACCATCTTGGCTTTGGGGAAGCCCCAGGAAACTCTTGGGAGTGAAGAAGGAGAAGGAGTAGCACCTCTCTCTCAGGTCAGCAACGAATCTGCTCCTCCAATTTATGCAAAAAAACAAGACCGCCCCTTGCACACGTTTTTTAAAAAAAGTCTATGGTTTAAAGTTATGTCACAATGGCCACTGCAAGAAGGAAAATTGTTCCTTTACAAATAGGTCCTATTTGTATTGTGGGTGATGTTAAAAGGAAGTATCCATCAGCTTCAGAATGACATGTTAAGGAAAAATTGAAACAATGGCCAACTCAAGTCTCCCAACAGAATGGGAGAAGGTCAAACAGGCAGGTCTGCAGCCACTTCCCATCCTCCCACAAGGTGCCCCCTACCAGTTTTGAGGATTGCATCCACTACTCTCCTAAGTGGGACTTACACTATTTCCCAAGGATTTGAAAGCCAGAATCAGGCTTATTACACCATTAAAAATGTTATCTGAATCTTCCACTTATATGGCTTTCCATGCATGCTTTTCACCTGTCTCTTACAACCTTCAGTAAGGCATTTGACAAAGTAGACCACAACCTCTACAAGATGGATTCTCAATTGTCTGACCAACCATACTCAATAGTCCTCAAAGGAACATCATCTACATATAGGGCAGTATGCAGTGGGGTAGCTCGAGGTTTGTCTTAGACCCAGTATTTTACTACTGGTACAGTGAACGCGGTTTGCTTAGTGGGCATGGCTTGGTGGTCATGTGACTGGGTGGGGGTTGCCAACTCAATGGTGGGGGGACCTAGAGTGACTCGCACGCTTATCTATAGGAAGGAGGAGACAGATCAGGGTCTCTCAGTTGGGGCGCACCATGTGGGAATGCAGTTTAGGCAGGCAATTCAGAGCAGAGATTGTGCACATACAGAAAAGAGGACCCACGCACAGTGAGGAGTGATGGGGTGAGGCAGCGTGAGTGAGCAGCGAGTAGGCTTGTGGGTCAAGCGAGAGGTGACTGGCCGGGTGGGGCCAGCCAGAGGTCGCTACCAGTTCCATGACTCAGACCAAATTTTTCCTACCAGTTCGACCAAAATGATGCAAACTCGCTGAATCCCACCTCTGACTGTGAAGTGATATATAAGTCTAAGTGCTATTGCTTTTTGACTGTCTTATCTGGCCATTTTGCTTACTTTCCTGCCCAATTTTCAGTTTCATCAATAATTCTGTATTTTACATCACTTATCAATAGTTTTCAAACTTCACACCCTTTCCGTATCCTATCGTTTATATAAAGCAACCTTGGATTGAAAATCCGCTACATTTAAAACATCTTTGATTATTTAGTTGATTTCCTCTACTTTGCTGAAAACAAAAGAGAAATTTAAATGTAAATTAAGTCTTGGAGACCTTCTCTTTAACTTTTATAACATTACAATTGATAATCCCTTTATCCCAATATAGAATGGCTCATTGTCTCTGAAGGTCGGTATTTCAGGTTTATCCTCTCTGAAATCTTCTGAGTTTAATATTCCTTGTTTTCTTTCCTTAGGAGATTGGATTTTTGAGGGAAACAGGCATTTAAAATAGGATTACGGATTCTCTCTCTATTTCAGTGGTGGGTTTCAGGTTTTTTTTCCTACCAATTCTGTGAGCGTGGCTTGGTGGGCATGGACTGGTGGGCAGGGCAGGGGAAGGATACTGTAAAATCTCCATTCCCTCCCCAATCCAAGAGAAGGATACTGCAAAATCCCCATTTTCTCCTGATCAGCTGGGACTTGGAAGGCAGAGAATTGATGGGGACGGGGCCAGTCAGAATTTTTACTACCGGTTCTCCGAACTACTCAAAATTTCCACTACTGGTTCTCCAGAACTGGTCAGAACCTGCTGAAACCCACCTCTTGGGTTCTACGTGATTTTGCAAACTGAGTCTAAAGAGAGGTTTGATTTACATTTTTGAGATTTCATCAAATAAAAATCTTGTTTATGATTTACTACCAACTTGAGATTTGCTGTGTCTATTTCCAATCCAGCGAGTATAAAAGCAAAGCATATAGTATTTATTTATTTCTTCATTTATATGATTGATTGATTGATTGATTGATGTCACACCTCTACTTTTTACAAATAACTCATGGTGGCAGATATATCTAATATTTCTTCCTCCTCCTCTTTTTTCATATAACAGTAGCTGTGTGAGGTAAATTGGTTGAGGGCCAGTGACTGGCCCAAGGTCCTCTAGCTGCCTTTCTCGCCTAAGGCAGGATTAGAACTCACGGTCTCCTGGTGATTGGCCCAAGTCCAACTCACTGGTTTTTATGCTTAAGGCGGGACTAGAACAGTTGATTAGTGATCAGAAGTTGTGGGTGTTCAATTACACGATGTACTGGAACAAATAATTTCCGGGAGAGGGGCTCAGTTCACCACCCACTTCTGGAGGGAGTTCTTGAGGTTCCTTAGGATCCACCCAAGGGTTAAGCTTCAACCACCATCCTCAGACAAATGGGGCCTGTGAAAGGAGTAACCCAGTATTAGAACAATACCTCAGGTGTTACCCCAGCAAGATAACTGGGCAGACTTCCTGCCGTTTCCAGAGGTGGCCTATAATAACTCCATACACAGTAGTACTGGGTTTACACCATTCAAGGTGGTGTTGGGTCAGGATTTTGTGCCTATCCCGGAATTACCATAGGAAAAACCTCAAATACCATCCTTGGTAGACTGAATCAAACAGCTTCAGATTACCTGACCCGTAACTCGTAAGACATTGGGCAAGGCTCATAGAGCTCAGAAGAAACAGGCTGATAAGAAACAGGCTACGCCAAAGAATTACCATGTAGGTGATAGGGTTTTCCTTGCCACTAAATACTTACAAACTACCCAAAAGTCGAAAAAACTCAGACCTAACTATGTAGGTTCTTTTCCCATTGTACAAATTGTAAACCCGGTCACAGTACAGTTAGAGCCATCAAAAACTCTCCGAACAATCTATCCGGAGTTCCACGTTAGTTTACTTAAACCTATGCCTACCTCCTTGATTTGTCTGGACCAATCCCCCCCACCCCCGTTCCCCTCCTCATCGAAGGAGAGCAACATTTCGAGGTGAAAGAAACCCTTGATTCTAGAAAACATAGAGGTAGAAAACAGTACTTGATGGCTTGGAAACTTTGCCCTTCCTCTCAGTCTGAATGGGAGAATGAGAGAGATATCAGATCTCTGAAACTTTTACAGTTATTTCACCTAAGCCTTAATAAGCCTTAATTGTTGAGTTTTATATGTATGTTTTGTTTTACAATCAGTTCGGGGTTATCTACTCTGTCTCTCCTATTTTGTTTTCTCTTCTAGGGCTGAAGTCCCTTCTGCAGGAAGGCCAAATATCAGCCTCTATGATGCTTGTTTGCTTTCGGCTGCCAGAGTAATGGGAGGGTGTGGTATAATAGGCATTTGGGAGGGGGAAATGAGCTGGTGGAGATGTCTCATGAAAGGGAGGAAAATTCTCACTGTCTTCGTAGCAGCTTCAGGGAGTTCTGATAGCAGTCAAGGTCAACTGTTCTGGCATGCTAGATAGATGGGACCATCTGAAGAAGCACCCCACATGACACCTTGGGCAGATGTGGATTGGACGTTCAACTTGAGTTCTTGGGGGGAGGGATTTCGGGAGGTTTTCAATATGTAATTTTCGTGCCTATTGCCTCAGACGTTGCTTTCCTTTCATTGCCTTCAGTTCATACTCAGTAAAAGTACTTTTCTCTACAAACATGGAGTTGGGGTTTTTCTTACTTGAGTTTTGAACGGAGGCACACTTGACATTACCTTTTGATTCTTGACAAATGTATTTTTTCTTTTTATATATACACACAAATTCCTTATGTGTCCAACCCCACTTGGTCAATAAAGAATTCTAGTCTAGTCTAGTCTAGTCTAGTCTAGTCTAGTCTAGTCTAGTCTAGTCTAGTCTATCTACATTCTCTTCACTCCTACCCGTCTCCTCTTCTCCCCTCTCCTCTCTTCCCCCTTTCTCCTTCTCTTCTCTACTTTTCTCTCCTCTCCTCTCCTCTCCTCTCCTCTCCTCTGTTCTGTTCTGTTCTGTTCTATTCTATTCTATTCTATTCTATTCTATTCTATTCTATTCTATTCTATTCTATTCTATTCTATTCTATTCTATTCTATTCTATTCTATTCTATTCTATTCTATTCAGAACAGACAACAGAAAAGATTAAGATGTTTAGGTAAGACTTTTATTCCAGTACAGCATGGGAGGGGATGAAAATCAACACTACACTCTAATCTACATTTTTATGTTTACTTATTTCTGGATTTACCACTATTTTGTATCCTTCCACATTTTCAATAGAGCAGGATCTTTGAAGGGAATGTGAGATATTGATTCAGACTTCTATCCATATATGATATGTGATCTGCAATCAATGTGGAGGGATGATAAGCCGAATTTAATCTTCCAGCCCATATATATCTTCTTCATATGATTCTGTATTTTCCCCTTTCTCACAACTTTCATCTATTATGATTCCACATTCCCTTTGAAGGGAAAAAAGAAGGGAGGGTGAAGAAGAGGAAGAAGAAAACATTAGGGCCAGTCAAAGTTGACTTGAAGACTTTTATAACCATCAGCCACATTTGAACTTGCAGAGAACTATTGAGCTTCCTGGAGAAAGGTCGATTCACCCAAGGCTTTGCTCGATTCTAAAAACCCAGGTTTTGGAAATGCACCTTTGCATGGAGAAATCTCAGGGTTCAGGCACCCAGAAATTCATTTTGGATGCCTCCTGTTGCCTGCAATAAGGATAATGACCTTAACCAACCACAATGAAAGTGAGCACTTCCTCATTAGCAGTTGGCTCAAACTCGTCCCAGATAATCAATCTCAGCTCAAGGAGGCTCCCACTGAAAAAAGCTGAGTGATTTTTATCTGACAGCTGGAATATTTCATATTCTGACCCTTCCTTTTTACCCAGAAGAGCCCTGGTCAACCAAAATAGAAGACCTCTGTGACGGGTTTTTTACCTATATGTATCCAGGAGTATGTGCTATATTAGTAAACCCATTTGACTAAACGTAGCAGAAAACATGTACAAATTAATACATCCAAAGCTCACCCCAAACTCGGCTGCACTCTCAAAGGAATGGGGGATTTCTAGTTGATCTACAGGCCAGATAAGCCGACATTTCTCATCAAGTCTAGGGGCTCCATCTGTACATGATTCTGGATTTTCCCCTTTCTTGCATTTTTTAACTCGTATGGTTTCAGTTTCTCTTTGAATGGAAAAAAGAAGGGAGGGCGAAGAAGAGGAAGATGAAAAGATTAGCGAAAGGTTGATTCACCAAAGGCTTCTGTTGATTCTAAAAATCCAGTTCTTGAAAATGCACCTTTCATGGAGAAATCTCAGGGTTCAGGCACCCAGAAATTCATTTTGGGTTCCTCCTGTTGACCCCAATAAGGATAATGGCCTTAATCAACCACAATGAAAGTGAGCACTTCCTCATTAGCAGTTGGCTCAAACTCCTCCCAGATCATCAAGCTCAGCTCAACAAGGCTCCTACTGAAAAAAAGCTGAGTGATTTTTATCTGACAGCTGGAATATTTCTCATTGTGATCCTTCCTTCTTACCCAGAAGAGCCCTGGTCTCCCAAAATAGGGGCACGGTCAGCTAGCTGAAAATTTCCCAATGTAACGTCACAAAGTCCAGATAGTGTCAGGAGCAAACAACCAGATTCTGAGCTACTGTATTACATTCTGCCTAGATTACGGGAATCAGCCCAGTCTGGCAGCTTTTCCCTAGGGACAATTAGAAATTCAGAGAGGGACAGTTCTGGCAATTTTATGGTTGTGTAGTGATTCCAGACGAGCTCCGTGCTTGAGCCCTCCTCCCTGCCAGGTTAGGGGCTTCCCAACATATGGGGTCTCATCTGCCCTCAGTCAAACTTACTCTTTTTCTACCTCCAACTGCATTCAAGGCATCTCTAATATAGAGGACCTGTGTGAAGGTTTATTTACCTATATG
The DNA here is from genome assembly GCA_038048745.1 of Coluber constrictor foxii. NCBI lineage: Eukaryota > Metazoa > Chordata > Lepidosauria > Squamata > Colubridae > Coluber > Coluber constrictor. Next base: position 118,752 of record JAWJVD010000101.1, on the reverse strand, counting down.
TATCCAGTAAATCCTTTTGACTTAACATAGGAGAAAACATGCATAAATTCATACATCCAAAGCTCACCCATAACTTTTCCCTACCTCTCACAACATCTCATTCCAGCTCGACGGCACTTACAAAGGAAGCAATGGGCTGTACTCCAGGATGACAATATGGGATGGGTTTTCCCATCATATCGATCAACGCAGGTGTTTGGCTTCACCACTTTACCTAAGAAAAAAGAATCCAGTTGAGCCTGCAGTCATACCCAACTCATCAAACTCAACCAAGAATCCCCCTAGAGCTGAAGGCAACTTCCAGAAATCTACTATTGGACAAATCTGACCAGGAGATAAATTCTCTGCTTTTATTTCATACTATTATCATTTACCTCTTAGATTTTTAAGGACTCCTGCTGACCAAACAACTTCTTCATTGGTACAGAAGGTGTTTTTCTGGCCCAGTTAGGAGACCTTGGATAGAAACCTGGATTGGAGAATCTAAGGCAGAGACGTTTCAGCTGGCATTGCTAGACCTTCGCAGGCAGTACAATGAGGGTTTATTTAGATGAATAAGGAGAATCCTTACCATGTTTAAGCGATGGTCTCAGGTGAACCGAAAAACACATTCCTTGACATGGAGCCAACACGAAACAGAAGATGCTCAGATAGATGAAGACTCTCTGAGAATGGAAGGAAAGGAGGAAAAAGTGACTCACCGGAAGGCTTGGTGGTTCTTTCAGAAACTGGCTGTTCAAAATCTTTCCAGTGTCCTTTTCAGTACTATGATGGTGTTCATGAACTTTGGGAAAAGCCCTCTAGATGAAGTTTACAATCTTGGGAAAGTGTGCATTGAGATCTCTGTTGCACAACAGGGTCAACCTGGAATATCTTCCTCCCCTCTCTGGGCAGCTGCACCCAAATCAGGATACCCGAGTATCTCAGCCTTTTGTTCATCCTCCTAAGTAGTTTGCAAATAGTTTTTTTTCCTATCTCTCTTTTCTAAAGAAACATCTGGTTCCATTTGCATTTCCCTTCTTACTCTATTTTACCTATATCTTATCTAAATCATGTACACAGATTGATCCTCTTATGATTCTTCCCACATCCATAACCATGTGGGGTGTTTCAGCTGTGAGAAAAGAACTGTCCCAAAGGGGTCATCCCATTCCTTCAGCCATTCTCTTCCTACATCTAACCCAGTTAGAGTTCTTCCTACAAATAAAACATTTTGCTTACCATCTTGGCTTTGGGGAAGCCCCAGGAAACTCTTGGGATGGAAGAAGTAGAAGGAGTAGCACCTCTCTCTCTCTCTCTGGTCAGCAAGGAATCTGCTCCTCCAATTTTTGCAAAAAACCCAAGAACCCCCCTTGCACATGTGTAAAAAATACTGTGGGTAAAGTTGTGCCAAAAAAGCCATTGCCAGAAGCAAAACAGTTCCTTTACAAATAGTTGCTATTTGTTTTGTGGATGATGTGAAGAGGAAGTATTCATCAGCTTCAGAATGACATGTTAAGGAAAAATTGAAACAATGGCCAAATTAAGTCTCCCAACAGAATGAGAGAAGGTCAAACAGGCAGGTCTTCAGCCACTTCCCACCCTCCCACAAGATGCCCCCTACCGGTTTTGAGGATTGCATCCACTACTCTCCTAAGTGGGACTTACACTATTTCCAAAGGATTTCTAAGCAAGAATCAGGCTTATTAGTCCATTAATAGCCGAGGTGGCAGTTGAGACTCCTAAGCTACTGGTTATGGGAGATTTCAACCTGCCATCCATTGGTGAAATGTCTGAAGGGGCTCGGGAGTTTATGGCTTCCATGATGGCCATGGACCTGACCCAATTAGTTAATGGCCCTACTCACACAGGGGGACACACTCTGGATTTGATCTTTACCTCTAACCAGTGGCTGAATGGTCTAGATATAGGGGATATAGTCATCGAACCCTTGTCATGGTCAGACCATTCTCTCCTTAGGCTTGACCTTCTGACCACTACAACCCACCGCAGGGAGGCGGAATCAATTAAATGGTTCCGCCCCAGGCACCTGATGGATCCTGATAGGTTCCGGATGGAGCTTGGGCCATTTCCTGAGACCTTGGTTCATGACTCGGCTGAAGACCTAGTGGCGTCCTGGGATAGGATGGCCTCTGGTGCTTTAGACCGGGTCGTTCCTTTGTGGCCTCTGACCCGGCGTCTAACCTAACCAGTTCCTTGGTTCTCTGATGAGCTGAGGGGATGAAACGCCGGAAAAGACGCCTAGAGAGCAGGTGGAGGACCAGCCATTCTGAATCCGACCGAACACTAGTAAGATCTTACATTAAGACCTACTTAGTGGCGATAAAAGCGGCAAAATGTAACTATTTTTCCGCTCTTATTGCATCGGCAGATAATCACCCAGCCGCCTTGTTTAGGGTTACCCGCTCTCTACTCCAGCTGAGAGCCCGGGAAGATCCTCTGCAAGGACGAGCTGAGGATTTTGCACAATATCTGCACGATAAAATTGCTCAGATTCGGGAAGGCTTGGACTCTAACTGGGTTAATTTGGATGAAATGATGAGGGCAGATCTTGAGAACATTATCTGGGATGAGTTTGATACTGTGACTCCTGAGGATGTGGACAGGTTACTGGGGAAGCTGAATGCGACCACATGTTTATTGGACCCGTGCCCTTCCTGGCTAGTGCTGGCTACCCGGGAGGTTACACGTAGCTGGCTCCAGAGAATTATTAACGCTTCTCTGAGCGAGGGATTCTTACCTCCCACCTTGAAAGAGGCGGTGGTGAGACCTCTCCTTAAGAAGCCCTCTCTGGATCCGGCTGTTTTAACAAACTACCGTCCAGTCTCCAACCTTCGCTTTTTAGCAAAGGTTGTCGAAAGTGTGGTGGCACGACAGCTCCCACAGTACCTGGATGAAGCTGTCTATCTAGACTCGTTCCAGTCCGGCTTCAGGCCTGGATACAGCACAGAAACAGCATTGGTCGCATTGGTTGATGATCTCTGGAGGGCTCGGGATAAGGGATGTTCCTCTATCCTGGCCCTATTAGATCTCTCAGCGGCTTTTGATACCATTGATCATGGTATCATGCTGCACCAGTTGGAGGGGCTGGGAGTGGGAGGCACCGTATTACGGTGGTTCTCGTCCTGCCTCTCTGACAGGTCACAGTCAGTGTTGACAGGTGGACAGAGATCGACCTTGAGGCCCCTTACTTGCGGGGTGCCACAGGGGTCGGTCCTCTCACCTCTCCTGTTCAACATTTATGTGAAGCCGTTGGGGGAGATCATCCGTGGTTTTGGGATGCGATGTCATCTGTACGCTGATGACACTCAGCTGTACATCTCCACCACAAACCACCCCAATGATGCCCTTGAAGTGATGTCCCGGTGCCTTGAGGCCGTACGGGTCTGGATGGGGAGAAACAGGCTTCAACTCAACCCTTCCAAGACTGAGTGGCTGTGGCTACCGGCGTCCCGGTACAGCCAGTTAGTCCCATCACTAACTATTGGGGATGTGTCATTGACCCCAACAGAGAAAGCTCGCAATTTAGGCATCCTCCTGGATGCACGACTGTCTTTAGAAGATCATATAACAGCCGTGGCCAGAGGAGCTTTCTATCAGGTTCACCTGATTCGCCAATTGCGTCCCTTTCTAGACCGGGACTCATCACGCACAGTCACTCAAGCCCTCGTCATTTCCCGACTTGACTACTGCAATGCTCTCTACATGGGGCTCCCCTTGAAGTGCACCCGGAAGCTCCAACTGGTCCAGAATGCGGCTGCGCGAGTAATTATGGGAGCAACATGGTGCTCGCATGTAACACCTCTTCTACGCAAGCTGCACTGGGTTCCGGTGGCCTTCCGAGTACGCTTCAAGGTGTTGGTTCTTACTTTAAAGTGATCCATGGCTTAGGACCTGAGTACTTAGGAGACCACCTGCTGCAACCAATAACCTCTCACCAACCAACACACTCTCACAGAGTAGGCCTACTCATAGTACCATCATTAAAACAATGTCATCTAGTAGTTCCAAGGGAGAGAGCCTTCTCTGTGCGGGCACCTACGCTTTGGAACAAAATACCACCTGGAATACGAATAATCCCAGATCTTTGCACTTTCCGACGTGCCCTGAAGACCTTTCTATTTCAACAAGCAGGGCTAGCATAAACATCAAAATTCTATGCCAAGGTCTTAGTAGATACACAAGTTGACTCAATTTATTATTTACTGTTTATAAAATATATTTATATGTATATGAAATCTTAATCTGTTCACCGCCCTGAGTCTTTGGGAGAAGGGCAGTATAGAAATTCAATAAATAAATAAATAAATAAATAAATAAATAAATAAATAAATAAATAAATAAATAAATAAATAAATAAATAAATAAATAAATTAAAAATGTTATCTGAATCTTCCGCTTATATGGCTTTCCATGCATGCTTTTCGCCTGTCTCTTACAACCTTCAGTAAGGCATTTGACAAAGTAGACCACAACCTCTACAAGATGGATTCTCAATTGTCTGACCAACCATACTCAATAGTCCTCAAAGGAACATCGTCTACATGTAGGGAAGTATGCAGTGCGATAGCTCGAGGTTTGTCTTAGACCCAGTATTTTACTACTGGTACTGTGAATGTGGCTTGCTTGGTGGTCATGGCTTGGTGGTCATGTGACTGGGTGGGGGTTGCCAACTCAATGGTGGGGGGACCTAGAGTGACTCGCAGGCTTATCTGTAGGCAGGAGGAGGCAGATCAGGGTCTCTCAATTGGGGCGCACCATGTGGGAAGGCAGCTTAGGCAGGAAATTTAGAGCAGAGATTGTGCATATACTCAAAAGAGGACCCACACACAGTGAGGAGTGATGGGGTGGGTCAGGGTGAGCAAGCGGCAAGTGGGCTTGTGGGTCAAGCGAGCGGTGACTGGGTGGGGCCAGCTAGAGGTTGCTATCGGTTCCATGACCCTTGCCAAATTTTCTCTACCAGTTCGACCAAACTGATGCAAACCGGCTGAATCCCACCTCTGACTGTGAAGTGATATATAAGTCTAAGTGCTTCTGCTCTTCGACTGTCTTATCTGGCCATTTCACTTTGTTTCCTGCCCAATTTTCTGAAGGGTTTCTTTCAGCAATAATTCTGTATTTTACATCACGTATCAATAGTTTTCAAACTTCTTGCCCTTTCCGTATCCTATCGTTTATCTAAAGCAACCTTGGATTGCAAATCTGCTACATTCAATGCATCCTTGATTATTTAGTTGATTTCCTCTACTTTGCTGAAAACAAAAGAGAAATTAAAATGTAAAATAAATCTTGGAGACTTTCTCTTTAACTTTTAAAACATTAGGATTGATAATCCCTTTATCCCAATATGGAATGGCTCTTTGTCTCTGAACACCAAAGGGACACAGGCAGCAAGTTGCAGTCCTGCCTGCCTCATATCATTTATTTAACATGGTCCTTGTTTCATCAAAATAAAAGACAAGATATATTTTATTATAAGGGGGATTGATTTTGGTATATGATTAGTAATTTCAATATTAATGGATTACAAAAGGGTATGATATTTTTTTAATTTGGCTTGAATATTATAAGTACTTTATTGATTGATAAATGAATATTGATGGTTGGTTATTATTACTGGGGTTTTTTTATTATAATATTGTTAACTTTAGAAAGATTTTAATATTTATAACTTTATTGTTATTCTACTTTGTTATAAGCATTATAAGTATGGGGTTTGTTTTGTTTGTTTTTTCTTTTTTCCTTTTTTTTCTTTTTCTTCTTTCGAAATCTTTTCAATTTAAAATTCGAATACTTTAAAAATCTTTCCTTTCTTGTTTTAAACTTCTTTTTAAAATTTGTAGCGGAAGTCAAGGGGGGGATGGGGAGGGAAGGGAGTGGAGGGAGGGAGGGGGAGGGGTTGGGAGCTGGGGGTTGGGGTGGGGTGGGGAAATGAAAAAACTTTGTATTGTAAAACTTTTTCAATAAAAAAAGAATAAAAGACAAGAGAAAAGATTAAGATGCTTAGGTAAGACATTTATTCCAGTACTGCATGGGAGGGGATGAGAATCAACGCTACGATCTAGCCTACATTTTCATGTTTATGTTTTTCTGGATTTACCACTATTTTGCATCCTTCACCATTTTCCATAGAACTGGGTTTTTGAAAGGAATGTGGGAGCTTTATTCAGACTTCTTTTCCCGTATAGTAAATTTTCGAATTTTGTAATAACTGTATCATCTATAGGGATGATAAGCCGACATTTGTCATCAAGTCCAATGGCTGCATCTTTACATGATTCTGGATTTTCCCCTTTCTTGCATCTTTCAATCAGTATCATGCCACGTATTCTTTGAAGGGAAAAAAGAAGGGAGGGTGAAGAGGAGGAAGAAGAAAACATTAGGGCCAGGGAGTTGACTTGAACTGGCAAAAACTTTTATGACCATCAGCCACATTAGAACTTGCAGAGGACTATTGAACTTCCTGGAGAAAGGTTGATTCACCCAAGGCTTTGCTTGATTCTAAAAACCCAGTTCTTGGAAATGCACCTTTGCATGGAGAAATCTCAGGGTTCAGGCACCCAGAAATTCATTTTGGATGCCTCCCGTTGACTGCAATAAGGATAATGACCAACCACAAAGAATGTGAGCACATCCTCATTAACAGTTGGCTCAAACTCCTCCCAGATAATCAGTCTCAGCACAAAGAGGCTCCCACTGAAAAAAAGCTGAGTGATTTTATCTGACAGCTGGAATATTTCTCATTGTGACGCTTCCTTCTTACCCAGAAGAGACCTGGTCACCCAAAATAGGGGCACAGTTAGCTAGCTGAAAATTTCCCAACGTAACTTCACAAAGTAAGTCCAGATAGTGTCAGGAGCAAACAACCAGATTCTGAGCTACTGTACTATATTCTGCCTAGATTGCAGGAATCACTCCTGTCTGGCAGCTCTTCCCTGGGGACAATTAGAAGTTCAGAGAGGGACAGTTCTGGCACTTTTACAGTTGTGTAGTGATCCCAGACTAGCTCCGTGCTTGAGCCCTCCTCCCTGCCAGGTTAGGGGCTTCCCAACATATGGGGTCTCATCTGCCCTCAGTCAAACTTACACTTGTCTAAATTCAACTGCATTCAAGGCATCCCTAATATAGAAGACCTTAACCAACCACAAAGGATGTGAGCACTTCCTCGTTAGCAGTTGGCTCAAACTCCTCCCAGATAATCAGTCTCAGCTCAAGGAGGCTCCCACTGAAAAATGCTGAGTGATTTTTATCTGACAGCTGGAATAATTTGCATTGTGACGCTTCCTTCTTACCCAGAAGAGCCCTGGTCAACCAAAATAGAAGACCTCTGTGAAGGGTTTTTTACCCATATGTATCCAGGAGTATGTGCTATATTAGTAAACCCATTTGACTTAACGTAGGAGAAAACATGCACAAATTAATACATCCAAAGCTCACCAACATATCGGCTGCACTCTCAAAGGAATGGGGGATTTCTAGATGATCCTCATTTACAGGCCAGATAAACCGACATTTCTCATCAAGTCCAGGGGATGGATCTTTACATGATTCTGGATTTTCCCCTTTCTTGCATCTTTTAACTACTACGATACCACGTTCTCTTTGAAGGGAAAAAAGAAGGGAGGGTGAAGAAAAGGAAGATGAAAAGATTAGCGAAGGGTTGATTCACCGAAGGCTTTGCTTGATTCTAAAAACCCAGTTCTTGAAAATTCACCTTTCATGGCGAAATCTCAGGGTTCAGGCACCCAGAAATTCAATTTGGATGCCTCCTGTTGACTGCAATAAGGATAATGACCTTAACCAACCACAAAGGATGTGAGCACTTCCTCATTAGCAGTTGGCTCAAACTCCTCCCAGATAATCAGTCTCAGCTCAAGGAGGCTCCCACTGAAAAAAGCTGAGTGATATTATCAGACAGCTGGAATATTTCTCACTCTGATGCTTCCTTCTTACCCAGAGGAGATCTGATGAACCAAAATAGAAGACCTGTGTGTAGGTTTATTTACCTACATGTATCCAGGAATATGTGCTACATTAGTAAACCCATTTGACTTAACATAGGAGAAAACATGCACAAATTAATACATCCAAAGCTCACCCATAACTTTTCCCTACCTCTCACATCTCATTCCATCTCCGCTGCAATCACAAAGGAAGCAATGGGAAGTCCTCCAGACTGTCCCAATGTCATGGGATTTCCCATCATATCGATCAACGCAGGTGTTTGGCTTCACCACTTTACCTAAGGAAAAAGAACCCAGGTGAGCCTGCAGTCATACCCAACTCATCAAACTCAACCAAGAATCCCCCTAGAGTTGCAGGCAACTTCCAGAAATCTACTATTGGACAAATGTGACAAGGAGATAAATTCTCTGCTTTTGCTGCATACTATCATCATTTACCTCTTAGATTTGTAAGGACTCCTGGTGACCAAACAACTTCTACATTGGTACAGAAGGTGTTTTTCTGACCCGGTTAGGAGACCTTGGATAGAAACCTGGATTGGAGAATCTAAGGCAGAGACGTTTCAGCTGGCATTGCTAGACCTTCGCAGGCAGTACAATGAGGATTTATTCAGATGAATGAGGAGCTTCCTTACCATCTTTAAGCAGTGATCTCAGGGGATCCGAAAAACAGTTAAATTGACATGTAGCACATATGAAAGAGAAGATGCTCAGGCAGATGAAGACTCTCTGAGAATAGAAAAAAAGGAGGAAAAAGTGACTCATAAGAAGACTCGGTGCTTCTTCCAGAAACTGTCTGTTCAAAATCTTTCCAATGTCCTCTTCAGTATTATGATGATGTTCATGAACTTTGGGAAAAGCCCTCTAGATGAAGTTTACAATCTTGGGAAAGTGTGCATTGAGATCTCTGTTGGACAACAGGGTCAACCTGGAACATCTTCCTCCCCTCTCTGGGCCAGCTGCACCCAAATCAGGATACCTACGTTCTCCTACATAGCTCCCAAATAGTTATTCTTGTCCTGTCTCTTTTTTCTAAAGAAACATCTGGTTGCATATGCACTTCCCTTCTTACTCTATTTTACCTTTATCTTCTCTAAAACATGTACACAGATTGACCCTCTTATGATTTTTCCCACAGCCATAACTGTGTGGAGTGATTCAGCTTTGAGAAAGGGACTGTCCCAAAGGGGTCATCTCATTCCTTCAGCCATTCTCTTCTTACATCTAACCCACTTAGAGTTCTTCCTGCAAATAAACCATTTTGCTTACCATCTTGGCTTTGGGGAAGCCCCAGGAAACTCTTGGGAGGAAAGAAGGAGAAGGAGTAGACCTCTCTCTCTCAGGTCGGCAAGGAATCTGCTCCTCCAATTTTTGCAAAAAAACAAGACCGCCCCTTGCGCATGTGTAAAAAAAAGTCTACAGTTTAAAGTTGTGTCACAATAGCCATTGCCAGGAGGAAAACTGTTCCTTTACAAATAGCTGCTATTTGTTTTGGGGATGATGTGAAGAGGAAGTATTCATCAGCTTCAGAATGCCACTTTAAGAAGAAATGAAACAATGGCCAAATCAAATCTCCCAACAGAATGGGAGAAGGTCAAACAGACAAGGGTGCAGCCAGTTCCCACCCTCCCACAAGATACCCCCTTCCCGTTTTGGGGATTAGCTCCACTACTCTCAGAAGTGGGACTTACACTATTTCCCAAGGATTTCAAAGCAAGAGTCAGGCTTATTAGTCCATTACGAATGTTATCTGAATCTTCTGCTTATATGGCTTTCCATGCTGTCTGTTACAACCCTGAGCAAGGCATTTGACAAAGTAGACCACAACCTCTACAAGATGGATCTACAATTGTCTGACCAACCATGCTCAATGTATAGTCCTCAATGGAACATTGTCTACATATAGGGAAGAATGCAGTGAGGTATCCCGAGGACTGTCTTAGACCCAGTATTTTACTACTGGTTCTGTGGCTGCCGCTTGCTTGGTGGGCATGACTTGGTGGCCATGTGACTGGATGGGGGTTGCCCACTCAATGGTGGGGGTACCTAGAGTGACTCACAGGCTTATCTGTAGGCAGGTGGAGGCTGATCAGGGTCTCTCAGTTGGGGTGCACCATATGGGAAGGCATCTTTGGCAGGCAATTTAAAGCAGAGATTGTGCACATACACAAACAAGGACCCACAAACAGTGAGGAGTGATGGGGTGGGGCAGGGTGAGCGAGCGGCGAGTGGGCATATGAGTCAAGCGAGCAGCGACTGTATGGGTGGGGCCAGCCAGAGGTCGCTACCAGTTCCATGACCCAGAACAAATTTTCCCTACCAGTTTGACCAAACTGATGCAAACCGGCTGAATCCCACCTCTGACTGTGAAGTGATATATAAGTCTAAGTGCTTCTGCTCTTTGACTGTCTTGTCTGGCCATTTTGCTTAGTTTCCTGCCCAATTTTCTGGAGGGTTTCTTTCAGCAACAGTTCTGTATTTTACATCAGTTGTCAATAATTTTCAAACTTCACGCCCTTTCCGTATCCTATCGTTTATCTAAAGCAACCTTGGATTGCAAATCCGCTACATTCAATGAATCCTTGATTATTTAGTTTATTTCCTCTACTTTGCTGAAAACAAAAGAGAAATTTAAATGTAAAATAAATCTTGGAGACTTTCTCTTTAACTTTTGTAACATTAGGATTGATAATCCCTTTATCCCAACACGGAATGGCTCGTTGTCTCTGAAGGCCGGTATTTCAGGCTTATCCTCCCTGAAATGTTCTGAGCTGAATGTTCCTGGTTTTGTTTCCTTAGGAGATTAGATTTGTGAGGAACACAGGCAATTAAAATAGCATTACGGATTCTCCCTCTATTTCAGTGGTGGGTTTCAATTTTTTTTACTACTGGTTCTGTGACCGTGGCTTGATTTACTACCAACTTGAGATATGCTGTGTCTATTTCCAGTCCAGGGAGTATAAAAACAAAGCAAATAGTATTTATTCATTTGTAGTATTCATTTATTTATTTCACACCTCTGCTTTTTACAAATAACTCATGGCAGCAGATATAACTAATATTCCTTCCTCCTCCTCTTTTTCCCTACAAAAATGGCCGTGTGAGGTAAATTGGTTGAGGACCAGGGACTGCCCCAAGGTTATGTAGATGGCTTCCACGCCTGAGGCAGGATTAGAACTCACTGTCTCCTGGCGATTGGCCCAAGTCCAACTCCCTGGATTTCATGCTTAGGGCAGGACTAGAACAATTGATTAGTGATCAGAAGTTGTGGGTGCTCCATCACTGGAAGTTTTTAAGAAGAGATTGGATAACCGTTTGCCTGAAGTGGTGTAGGGTTTCCTGCCTAAGCAGGAAGGGGTTAGACTAGAAGACCTCCAGGGTCCCTTCCAACTCTGTTACTCTAAAGAAATGAATATTCCTGCTTTCTAGCCCAATGCCTTAACCGCCAGACCAGAGTTGTCTCAAATGACTTTTTAATGGGACGTGAGGGAAACCTTACAGACGTGAATATGGGGTGGAATCACATTAGCTCAGGGGTGGATGCCAAATATTATAGCAAGGGGTTCTCTGTTTGGTTGCTGGGTGCGCGTGGCCTAGTTGGGCTCCTGCACTATAGAGGGGGGTTGGGGCTTTTTGCCCTCCCCGGACTGCAGAGGCTTTCCTTCAGCCCCCGGGAGGGTGAAAATGGTCTCCCCAGGCTCTGGGGGCCCTCTGGAGGCTGGAAACAGGCCCATTTCTGGCCTTCCTGAACTTCCGGTAGGCCCGTTGTTCGCCCTCCCCGAGCCTCCAGGCATGCCCTGCACTTATCTGCATCCAAACGAGAGGGATGCGGACTTTTGGGAGGGTGGGTGGGGCCAGCCAGGAGTGGGATTTGGGGGTTCTCCGAATTGCAGAGAATCTTAGGTAGAGGTTCTCCCGAACCCCTGAGAGCCCCCAGAAGGCCCCACCCCTGCCTAAATTGCACTCATTTCACTTAGTATCATTTCATTCGCATTTCAATGGAATCAGGGTTCCTTTCTATGCTACCTTGAAGATGTTCTTCTCCTGTCCTTGGCAAATGAGGCCATCACTGAAAAACTATGTAGCCCACATTTTCAAGTAGCTTTAGAGAGCCTTCCTGTTTTGGAAGGGTATGTTCAAAAGAGTTAAACCAGGTCAAAAGAGTTGATTCCCCGGATCAGAAATGATATTGCCTACCTTTCTGCTGTGAATAATGAATTACCCAGCAGATCGGTGGTTAAGGGAACCACAATCCCATTATCTCATTAGCTCCAAACCAAGGTGGCTTCTACCAAAAGAAAGTAAAACTCCCAAAATGAAGCCAAAGTAATCCCATCATCTGGAGGGGGTGAAGTTAGCAAAGATCCTAGTAGAGGAACTCTTAAAAAGTGAAAGGTGCGCCTTCCCCCCACATCATAAATCACATCATCCAACAGTGTTGCTGGCCGATGCTTTGTTACTCTGCTCCTCCTCTCCCAGCCACCTGTTGGAATGACCTTGGTTCCCACAGGAAGCTTTTTGTTTTGATGGCAAAACCCAGCTATCTATTCCCCCCCGGCATCCCCTCTTCTGCCTTGTGGCAACCGTGAAGCCACCAAGATAGCCTTAGCCAGGATGGCTTCAGGGTTGACACTGTGGTTAAGTTTTTCCCATTCTCTTAGATATAGGGGTTGGAGGTCTATGTGGCCCAATTAGCAGCTATCAAGCTTTTTGTGACCGAGTTCCTGCAATTACCGGTATTACCCAGCATACACCTGGGACCTTCTCCGAATTTTGCTTCACTGGAGTTCTTTAATCCCAATTCTTAATCTTCTAATTTCCCCTCTGCATCGCCAACTCAAGCTAACTGACATAGTTCAGAATGGCAAGAGTGAAGACCAGAAAGTGTGAGGGAACGTTAAATTCCTGGCTGAGGCTGAAATTCTTACTTCACATTCAGCCTGCTTAGCAACAGGGGACGGAGTTGAAGTGAAAAACTGAGAGTGAATTCTCACGTCCAATGCTTTTCAATTCCTTCTTGATCTCGATGGGATTTTCACCCAGCAATATTAATGCTCAAGCAGTGTTTATTTGATACAAAACACCAAAGGGACACAAGTCCTGTCTGCCTGATATCATTTATTTAACACGGTCCTTGTTTAATCAAAAGAAAAGACAAGAGAAAAGATTAAGACGCTTAGGTAAGACATTTATTCCAGTACTGCATGGAGGGGATGAGAATCAACACTACGATATAGCCTACATTTTCATGTTTACGTTTTTCTGGATTTACCACTATTTTGCATCCTTCACCATTTTCAATAGATATTTATTCAGACGCCTTTCCTGGTTTTCAATAGAGCTGGCTTTTTGAAGAGATACTTGTTTATACTTAAGAGATCTAAAATAACCTCATTTAAAGCGAAGTTAATCCGACATTTCTCATCAAGTCTAAAGACTGCATCTTTACATGATTCTGGATTTTCCCCTTTCTTGCATCTTTCAACTGGTATGAATCCATGTGATCTTTGAAGGGAAAAAAGAAGGGAGGGTGAAGAAGTGGAAGAAGAAAAGATTAGGGCCACTCAAAGTCGACTTGAATTGGCAAAAATCTTTAAAACCATCACCCACATCAGAACTTGCAGAAAACTATTCGAATTCCTGGAGAAAGGTTGATTCACCCAAGGCTTTGCTTGCTTCTAAAAACCCAGTTCTTGGAAATGCACCTTTGCATGGAGAAATCTCAGGGTTCAGGCACCCAGAAATTCATTTTGGATGCCTCCTGTTGACTGCAATAAGGATAACCTCCTTAACCAACCACAATGAAAGTGGGCACTTCCTCATTAGCAATTGGCTCAAACTCGTCCCAGATAATCAATCTCAACTCAACGAAGCTCCTACTGAAAAAAAGCTGAGTGATTTTATCTAACAGCTGGAATATTTCTCATTGTAACTCTTCCTTCTTTCCCAGAGGACACCTGGTCACCCAAAATAGGGGCACGGTCGACTAGCTGAGAATTTCCCAACATAACACCAAAAAGTATTTCCAGATAGTGTCAGGAGCAAAAAACCAGATTCTGAGCTATTGTATTGTTTGTCTAGATTGCAGGAATCCCCCCAGTCTGGCAGCTCTTCCCTGGGGACAATTAGAAATTAAAAGAGGGACAGTTCTGGCACTTTTAAGGTTGTGTAGTGATTCCAGACTATCTCCGTGCTTGAGCCCTCCTTCCTGCCAGGTTAGGGGCTTCCCAACATATGGGGTCTCATCTGCCCTCAGTCAAACTTACACTTTGTCTGCCTCCAACTGCATTCAAGGCATCTCTAATATAGAGGACCTGTGTGAAGGTTTTTTACCTATATGTATCCAGGAATATGTGCTACATTAGTAAACTCTTTTGACTTAATATAGGAGAAAACATGCACAAATCAATACATCCAAAGCTCACCCATAACTTTTCCCTACCTCTCACAACATCTCATTCCAGCTTGACTGCACTCACAAACGAAGCAATGGGCTGTATTCCAGGCTGTCCCAATGTCATGGGATTTCCCATCATATCGATCAAGGCAGGTGTTTGGCTTCACCACTTCACCTAAGGAAAAAGAATCCAGTTGAGCCTGCAGTCATGGCCAACTCATCAAACTCAACCAAGAATCCCCCTAGAGCTGCAGGAAACTTCCAGAAATTTATTATTGGACAAATCTGACCAGGAGATAACTTCTCTGCTTTTGCTGCATACTATTATCATTTACCTCTTAGATTTGTAAGGACTCCTGCTGACCAAACAACTTCTGCATTGGTACAGAAGGTGTTTTTCTGGCCCAGTTAGGACACCATGAATAAAAACCTGGATTGGAGAGTCTAAGCCAGAGATGTTTCAGCTAGCATTGCTAGATCTTCGCAGGCAGTACAATAAGGGTTTATTTAGATGAATGAGGAGAATCCTTACCATCTTTAAGCAGTGGTCTCAGGGGATCCGAAAAACACTTAAATTGATATGTAGCACATATGAAAGAGAAGATGCTCAGGCAGATGAAGACTCTCTGAGAATGGAAGAAAAGGAGGAAAAAATGAGTCATCAGAAGCCTTCTAGATGAAGTTTACAATCTTGGGAAAGTGTGCCTTGAGATCTCTGTTGCACAACAAGGACAATCTGGAACATCTTCCTCCCCTCTCTGGGCCAGCTGCACCCAAATCAGGATACCTGAGTATCTCAGCCTTTTGCTTATTTAATAGTTTGATTTATATGCGGCCCTTCTCCGGAGACTCAGGGCGGCTTACAATCGTTAAGCAATAGCCTTCATACTTTTGCATATACCTGCTTAGTAGGGCTTTTGCCCCCCCCCCCCCAAAGGGGTGTTCTTTTTTATACAAATTCAGATTATTGCCCCCACAAACTGGGTCCTCATTTTAACTACCTCGGAAGGCTGGAAGGCTGAGTCAACCTTGAGTCTGGTGAGATTCGAACTTGCAGTAATTGCATAAAGCTGGAAATTAAGTGGTACTTTAACAACACTTAATCCACTGTGCCACCAGGCTCTTAGGTTCATTCTCCTAAGTAGTTTGCAAAGTTATTCTTCTCCTATCTTTCTTTTCTAATGAAACATCTGGTAACATTTGATCTTCCCTTCTTACTCTATTTTACCTTTATCTTATCTAAATCATGTACACAGATTGATCCTCTCATGAGTCTTCCCACGGCCATAACCGTGTGGGGTGATCCACCTGTGAGAAAGGGACTGTCCCAAAGGGGTCATCTCATTCTTTCAGTCATTCTCTTCCTACATCTAACCCAGTTAGAGTTCTTCCTGCAAATAAACCATTTTGCTTACCATCTTGGCTTTGGAAAGCCTCAGGAAAGTCTTGAGAGGGAAGAAGGAGAAGGAGTAGCACCTCCCTCTCTCAGGTCGGCAAGGAATATGCTCCTCCAATTTTTGCAAAAAGCCAAGACCGCCCCTTGCGCATGTTTTAAAAAAAGTCTATGGTTTAAAGTTGTGCGAAAATAGCCATTGCCAGAAGGAAAACAGTTCCTTTACAAATAGTTGCTATTTGTTTTCTGGATGATGTGAAGAGGAAGTATTCATCAGCTTCAGAATGCCATTTTAAGAAAAAATGAAACAGTGGCCAACTCAAATCTCCCAACAGAATGGGAGAAGTAAAACAGGCAGGTGTGCAGCCACATCCCACCCTCCCACAAGATGCCCCTTACCCATTTTGAGGATTAGTTCCACTACTCTCAGAAGTGGGATTTACACTATTTCCCAAGGAATTCAAAGCACGGGTCAGGCTTATTAGTCCATTAAGAATGTTATCTGAATCTTCTGCTTATATGGCTTTCCATGCATGCTTTTGCCTGTCTGTTACAACCTTCAGCAAGGCATTTGACAAAGTAGACCACAACCTCTACAAGATGGGTATACAATTGTCTGACCAACCATGCTCAATGTATAGTCCTCAAGGGAATTTTGTCTACATATAGGGAAGAATGCAGTGAGGTATCCCGAGGACTGTCTTAGATCCAGTACTTTACTAATGGTACTGTGAATGCGGCTTACTTGGTGGGCATGACTTGGTGGACATGTGACTGGGTGGCGGTTGCCAACTCAATGGTGGGGGGACCTAGAGTGACTCGCAGGCTTATCTGTAGGCAGTAGGAGGCAGATCAGGGCCTCTCAGATGGGGGGCAGGCACGCACCATGTGGGAAGACAGCTTAGGCAGGCAACTTAAAGCAGAGATTGTGCATATACACAAACGAGGACACACAAAGAGTGAGGAGTGATGGGGTGGGGCAGGGTGATCGAGCGGCGAGTAGGCTTGTGAGTCAAGCGAGCGGCGACTGGCCGGGTGGGGCCAGCCAGAGGTCGCTACCAGTTCCATGACTCAGACTAAATTTTCCCTACCAGTTTGACCAAAATGATGCAAACCGGCTGAATCCCACCTCTGACTGTGAAGTGACATATAAGTCTAAGTGCTACTGCTCTTGAACTGTCTTATCTGGCCATTTTGCTTAGTTTCCTGCCCAATTTTCAGTTTCTTTCAGCAATAATTCTGTATTTTACTTGTCAATAGTTTTCAAACTTCACGCCCTTTCCGTATCCTATCGTTTATCAAAAGCAACCTTGGATTGCAAATCCACTACATTCAATGCATCCTTGATTATTTAGTTGATTTCCTTGACTTTGCTGAAAACAAAAGAGAAATTTAAATGTAAAGTAAGTCTTGGAGACCTTCTCTTCTCTTTAACTTTTATAACATTAGGATTGATAATCCCTTTATCCCAATATGGAATGGCTCTTTGTTTCTGAATACCAAAGGGACACAGGCAGCAAATTCCACTCCTGCCTGCCTGATATTATTTATTTAACATGGTCCTTGTTTCATCAAAAGAAAAGACAAGAGAAAAGATTAAGATGCTTAGGTAAGACATTTATTCAAGTACTGCATGGGAGGGGATGAGAATCAACACTACGATCTACCCTACATTTTCATGTTTACATATTTCTGGATTTACCACTATTTTGCATCATTCACCATTTTCCATAGAACTGGGTTTTTGAAAGGAATGTGGGAGCTTTATTCATACTTCTTTCCAGGGATGATAATTCTTCCAATAGTTTAATATATATATCACCTTTAGGGATGATAAGCTGACATTTGGCATCAAGTCCAATGGCTGCATCTTTACATGATTCTGGATTTTCCCCTTTCTTGCATCTTTCAACAAGTATGATACCACGTTCTCTTTGAAGGGAAAAAAGAAGGGAGGGTGAAGAAGAGGAAGAAAAAAAGATTAGGGCCACTCAAAGTTGACTTCAATTGGCAAAAACCTAGAGATTTATTGAGACGTCCTTCCAGGTTTGGCAGAATATTCAATTTTCTAATATCTATACGGATGATAAACCGACATTTGTCATCAAGTTTCATGGGTCCATTTCACATGATTCTGGATTTTCCCCTTTCTTGCATTTTTCAAATATTACAATAACATCTAATTACGATATTACGATATTACGATATTACGTAAACCCCCCCCCCTCTTTTTATGTTTAAAGTTTTTATGAGTTTTAAATTTTAATTGTCTATTGGTTTTTAAATTTATTGGGCCAAAATTATTTAATTCTTTTACTAATATTTTAAATTTTGTATTGGAGTACTTTTATTCTTGGCTGTACACTGCCCAGAGTCCACTAGGAGAAGGGCGGTATATAAATTTAATAAATAATAATAATAATAATAATAATAATAATAATAATAATAACAACAACAACAACATCTTCCCTTCAAAGGGCAAAAACAAGGGGGGGTGAAGAAGAGGAAGAAGCAATCATTAGGGTCAGTCAAAGTTGACTTGAAGACTTTTATGACCATCAGCCACATTAAAACTTGCAGAGAACTACTGAACTTCCTGGAGAAAAGTTGATTCACCCAAGGCTTTGCTTGATTCTAAAAACACAGTTCTTGGAAATGCACCTTTGCATGGAGAAATCTCAGGGTTCAGACACCCCGAAATTCATTTTGGATACCTCCTGTTGACTGCAATAAGGATAATGACCTTAACCAATGACAAAGAATGTGATCCTTATAAGCAGTTGGCTCAAACTTCTCCCAGATAATCAAGCTCAACTCAATGAGGCTCCCAATGAAAAAAGCTGAGTGATTTTATCTGACAGCTGGAATATTTCTCATTGTGACACTTCCTTCTTACCCAGAGGAGACCTGATCAACCAAAATAGGGGCACGGACGGCTACCTGAGAATTTCCCAACATAACACCAAAAAGTAATTCCAGATAGTGTCAGGAGCAAACAACCAGATTCTGAGCTACTTATCCTTTGCCTAGATTACGGGAATCACCCCAGTCTGGCAGCTCTTCACTGGGAACAATTAGAAATTCAGAGGGGGACAGTTCTGGCACTTTTATGGTTGTGTAGTGATCCTAGACTCGCTCCGTGCTTGAGCCCTCCTCCCTGCCAGGTTAGGGGCTTCCCAACATATGGGGTCTCATGTGCCCTCAGTCAAATTTACACTTTGTCTATCTCCAACTACATTCAAGGCATCTCTAATATAGAGTACCTGTGTGAAGGTTTATTGGCCTATATGTATCCAGGAATATGTGCTATATTAGTTAACCCATTTGACTAAACGTAGGAGAAAACATGCACAAATTAATACATCCAAAGCTCACCCATAACTTTTCCCTACCTCTCACAACATCTCATTCCAGCTTGACTGCACTCACAAACGAAGCAATGGGCTGTACTCCAGGCTGTCCCAATGTCATGGGATTTCCCATCATATCGATCAAGGCAGGTGTTTGGCTTCACCACTTTACCTAAGGAAAAAGAATCCAGTTGAGCCTGCAGTCATGGCCAACTCATCAAACTCAACCAAGTATCCCCCTAGAGCTGCAGGAAACTTCCAGAAATCTACTATTGGACAAATGTGACAAGGAGATAAATTCTCTGCTTTTTCTGCATACTATTATCATTCACCTCTTAGATTTGTAAGGACTTCTGCTGACCAAACAACTTCTGCATTGGTACAGAAGGTGTTTTTCTGACCCGGTTAGGAGACCTTGGATAGAAACCTGGACTGGAGAATCTAAGGCAGAGACATTTCTGCTGACATTGCTAGACCTTCGCAGGCACTACAATGAGGATTTATTCAGATGAATAAACAGAATCCTTACCATCTTTAAGCGGTGGTCTCAGGGGATCCGAAAAACACTTTTCTTGACATGTAGCCAACATGAAAGAGAAGATGCTCAGACAGATGAAGACTCTCTGAGAATGGAAGGAAAGGAGGAAAAAATGACTCACCGGAAGGCTCGGTGGTTCTTCCAGAACCTGGCTGTTCAAAATCTTTCCAATGTCCTCTTCAGTATTATGATGATGTTCATGAACTTTGGGAAAAGCCCTCTAGATGAAGTTTACAATGTTGGGAAAGTGTGCCTTGAGATCTCTGTTGCACCACAAGGACAATCTGGAACATTTTCCTCCCCTCTTTGGGCCAGCTGCACCCAAATCAGGATATCTACGTTCTCCTACATAGCTCCCAAATAGTTATTCTTGTCCTGTCTCTTTTTTCTAAAGAATCATCTAGTTGCATTTGATTTTCCCTTCTTACTCTATTTTACCTTTATCTTCTCTAAATCATGTACACAGATTGATCCTCTCATGATTCTTCCCACGGCCATAACCATGTGTGGTGATTCAGCTGTGAGAAAGGGACTGTCCCAAAGGGGTCATCTCATTCCTTCAGCCATTCTCTTCTTACATCTAACCCAGTTAGAGTTCTTCCTGCAAATAAAACGTTTTGCTTACCATCTTGGCTTTGGGGAAGCCCCAGGAAACTCTTGGGAGGAAAGAAGGACAAGGAGTAGCACCTCTCTCTCTGAGGTCAGCAAGGAATCTGCTCCTCCAATTTTTGCAAAAAACCCAAGGCTGCCCCTTGCGCATGTGTAAAAAAAAGTCTACGGTTTAAAGTTGTGCCACAATAGCCATTGCCAGGAGGAAAACCATTCCTTTACAAATAGTTGCTATTTGTTTTGGGGATGATGATAAGAGGAAGTATTCATCAGCTTCAGAACAACATCTTGTGGGAGGGTGGGAACTGGCTGCACACCTGTCTCTTTGATCTTCTCCCATTCTGAGAAAAAATGAAACAATGGCCAACTCAAGTCTCCCAACAGAATGGGAGAAGATCAAAGAGACAGGTGTGCAGCCAGTTCCCACCCTCCCACAAGATGCCCTCTTCCCGTTTTGGGGATTAGCTCCATTACTCTCCTAAGTGGGACTTACACTATTTCCCAACCATTTCAAAGCAAGAGTCAGGCTTATTAGTCCATTAAGAATGTTATCTGAATCTTCCACTTATATGGCTTTCCATGCATGCTTTTCGCCTTTTTGTTGCTGTTGCTTTTGTTGTTGTTGTTGTTGTTGTATTTATTTATTTATTTATTTATTTATTTATTTATTTATTTATTTTCTATACCTCCCTTCTCCTGACAGACTCTTGGCCCTAATCGTTAAAAAATAAAGCCCAATTAAAAATTACAACCTTCAGTAAGGCATTTGACAATGTAGACCTCTACAAGATAGATTTACAATTGTCTGAACAACCATACTCAATGTATAGTCCTCAATGGAACATCATCTACATATAGGGAAGTATGCAGTGGGGTAGCCCAAGATCTGTCTTAGACCCAATATTTTACTGCTGGTACTGTGAACGCGGCTTGCTTGGTGGGCATGGCTTGGTGGTCATGTGACTGGGTGGGGATTGCCATCTCAATGGTGGGGGGGCCGAGAGCAACTCGCAGGCTTACGTGTAGGCAGAAGGAGGCAGATCAGGGCCTCTCAGTTGGGGCTCAGGCACACACCATGTGGGAAGGCAGCTTAGGCAGGCAACTTAGAGCAGAGATTGTGCATATACTCAAAAGAGGACCCACACACAGTGAAGAGTGATGGGGTGAGGCAGGGTGAGTGAGCGGTGAGTGGGCTTGTGGGTCAAGCAAGCGGCGACTGGCCGGGTGGGGCCAGCCAGAGATTGCTACCGGTTCCATGACTCAGACCAAATTTTCCCTACCAGTTCGACCAAACTGATGCAAACCTGCTGAATCCCACCTCTGACTGTGAAGTGATATATAAGTCTAAGTGCTTCTGCTCTTTGACTGTCTTGTCTGGCCATTTTGCTTAGCTTCCTGCCCAATTTTCTGGAGGGTTTCTTTCAGCAATAATTCTGTATTTTACGTCACTTGTCAATAATTTTCAAACTTCACGCCCTTTCCGTATCCTATCATTTATCTAAAGCAACCTTGGATTGCAAATCCGCTACATTCAATGCATCCTTGATTATTTAGTTGATTTCTTTAACTTTTATAACATTAGGATTGATAATCCCTTTATCCCAATACGGAATGGCTCGTTGTCTCTGAAGGCCGGTATTTCAGGCTTATTCTCTTTGAAATGTTCTGAGCTGAATGTTCCTGGTTTTGTTTCCTTAGGAGATTAGATTTGTGAGGGACACAGGCATTTAAAATAGCATTACGGATTCTCCCTCTATTTCAGTACTGGGTTAAAAAAAATTTTATTATTGGTTCTGTGACCGTGGCTTGATTTACTACTAACTTGAGATATGCTGTGTCTGTTTCCAGTCCAGGGAGTATAAAAACAAAGCAAATAGTATTTACTCATTTGTAGTATTCATTTATTTATTTCACACCTCTGCTTTTTACAAACAACTCATGGCAGCAGATATAACTAATACTCCTTCCTCCTCCTCTTTTTCCCTACAAAAATGGCCGTGTGAGGTAAATTGGTTGAGGGCCAGTGACTGCCCCAAGGTTATGTAGATGGCTTCCACGCCTAAGGCAGGATTAGAACTCACTGTCTCCTGGAGATTGGCCCAAGTCCAACTCACTGGTTTTCATGCTTAAGACAAGACTAGAACAATTGATTAGTGATTGTGGGTGCTCCATCACTGGAAGTTTTTAAGAAGAGATTGGATAACCATTTTTCTGAAGTTTTGTAGGGTTTCCTGCCGAAGCAGGAAGGGGTTAGACTAGAAGACCTCCAGGGTCCCTTCCAACTCTGTTACTCTAAAGAAATGAATATTCCTGCTTTCTAGCCCAATGCCTTAATCGCCAGACCAGAGTTGCCTCAATTGACTTTTTAATGGGACGTGAGGGAATCCTTGTGAATATGGGGTGGAATCACGTTAGCTCAGGGGTGGATGCCAAATATTATAGCAAGGGGTTCTCTGCCTGGTTGCTGGGTGGGCGTGGCCTAGTTGGGCTCCTGCACTATAGAGGGGGGTTGGAGCTTTTTGCCCTCCCCGGACTGCAGAGGCTTTCCTTCAGCCCCCGGGAGGGTGAAAATGGTCTCCCCAGGCTCTGGGGGCCCTCTGGAGGCTGGAAACAGGCCCATTTCTGGCCTTCCTGAACTTCCGGTAGGCCCGTTGTTCGCCCTCCCCGAGCCTCCGGGCATGCCCTGCACTTATCTGCATCCAAACGAGAGGGATGCGGACTTTTGGGAGGGTGGGTGGGGCCAGCCAGGAGTGGGATTTGGGGGTTCTCCGAATTGCAGAGAATCTTAGGTAGAGGTTCTCCCGAACCCCTGAGAGCCCCCAGAAGGCCCCACCCCTGCCTAAATTGCACTCATTTCACTTAGTATCATTTTATTCACAGTTCAATGGAATCAGGGTTCCTTTCTATGCTACCTTGAAGATGTTCTTCTCCTGTCCTTGGCAAATGAGGTCATCACTGAAAAACTATGTAGCCCACATTTTCAAGTAGCTTTAGAGAGCCTTCCTGTTTTGGAAGGGTATGTTCAAAAGAGTTAAACCAGGTCAAAAGAGTTGATTCCCCGGATCAGAAATGATATTGCCTACCTTTCTGCTGTGAATAATGAATTACCCAGCAGATCGGTGGTTAAGGGAACCACAATCCCATTATCTCATTAGCTCCAAACCAAGGTGGCTTCTACCAAAAGAAAGTAAAACTCCCAAAATGAAGCCAAAGTAATCCCGTCATCTGGAGGGGGTGAAGTTAGCGAAGATCTTAGTAGAGGAACTCTTAAAAAGTGAAAGGTGCGCCTTCCCCCCACATCATAAATCACATTATCCAACAGTGTTGCTGGCCGGTTTCATTGTTACTCCGCTCCTCCTCTCCCAGCCACCTGTTGGAATGACCTTGGTTCCCACAGGAAGCTTTTTGTTTTGATGACAAAACCCAGCTATCTATTCCCCCCCCGCATCCCCTCTTCTGCCTCGTGGCAACCGTGATTTAGCCAACAAGATAGCCTCAGCCAGGATCGCTTCAGGGTTGACACAGCGGCTAAGTTTTTCCCATTCTCTTAGATATAGGAGTTGGAGATCCATGTGGGCCAATCAGCAGCTATCAAGCTTTTTGTGACCGAGTTCCTGCAATTACCGGTATTACCCAGCATACACCTGGGACCTTCTCCGAATTTTGCTTCACTGGAGTTCTTTAATCCCAATTCTTAATCTTCTAATTTCCCCTCTGCATCGCCAACTCAAGCCAACTGATATAGTCCAGAATGGCAAGAGTGAAGACCAGAAACTGTGAGGGAATGTTAAATTCCTGGCTGAGGCTGGTGGATGAGGATGTAGTTGAAGCTGAGGATGGAGTTGAAGTGAAAAACTGAGAGTGAATTCTCGCATCCAATGCTTTTCAATTCCTTCTTGATCTCGATGGGATTTTCACCAAGCAGTATTAATGCTCAAGCAGTGTTTATTTGATACAGAATACCAAAGGGACACAAGTCCTGCCTGCCTGATATCATTTATTTAACACGGTCCTTGTTGAATCAAAAGAAAAGACAAGAGAAAAGATTAAGACGCTTAGGTAAGACATTTATTCCAGTACTGCATGGAGGGAATTAGCATCAACACTATGATCTAGCCTACATTTTCATGTTTACATATTTCTGGATTTACCGCTATTTTCACCATTTTCCATAGAGCTGGGTTTTTGAAGGGAATGTGGAGGATTTATTAATAATCGTTTGAATTTAAGATTTCTAAAATATCCTCATCTACAAGCCAGATAAACCAACATTTCTCATCAAGTCCAGGGGATGGATCTTTACATGATTCTGGATTTTCCCCTTTCTTGCATCTTTTAACTAGCATCGGTCCAGTTGATCTTTGAAGGGAAAAAAGAAGGGAGGGTGAAGAAGAGGAAGATGAAAAGATTAGTGAAAGGTTGATTCATCGAAGACTTTACTTGCTTCTAAAAACCCAGTTCTTGAAAATGCACCTTTCATGGAGAAATCTCAGGGTTCAGGCACCCAGAAATTCATTTTGGGTACCTCCTGTTGACTGCAATAAGGATAATGACCCTAACCAACCACAATGAAAGTGAGCACTTCCTCATTAGCAGTTGGCTCAAACTCGTCCCAGATAATCAGTCTCAGCACAACGAGGCTCCCACTGAAAAATGCTGAGTGATTTTTATCTGACAGCTGGAATATTTCGTATTCTGACCCTTCCTTTTTACCCAGAAGAGCCCTGCTCAACCAAAATAGAAGACCTCTGTGAAGGGTTTTTTACCCATATGTATCCAGGAGTATGTGCTCTATTAGTAAACCCATTTGACTTAACGTAGGAGAAAACATGCACAAATTAATACATCCAAAGCTCACCCATACCTTGGGTGCACTCTTAAAGGAATGGGAGGTTTCTAGTTCATCCTCATCTTCAGACAAGATAAACCGACATTTCTCATCAAGTCTAGGGGCTCCATCTGTACATGATTCTGGATTTTCCCCTTTCTTGCATCTTTTAACTAGTATGGTTTCAGTTTCTCTTTGAAGGGAAAAAAGAAGGGAGGGTGAAGAAGAGGAAGATGAAAAGATTAGCGAAAGGGTGATTCACTGAAGGCTTTGCTTGATTCTAAAAACCCAGTTCTTGAAAATGCACCTTTCATGGCGAAATCTCAGGGTTCAGGCACCCAGAAATTTATTTTGGATGCCTCCTGTTGACTGCAATAAGGATAAAAACCTTAACCAACCACAAAGAATGTGAGCACTTCCTCATTAGCCGTTGGCTCAAACTCCTCCCAGATAATCAAGCTCAGCTCAACGAGGCTCCTACTGAAAAAAAGCTGAGTGATTTTATCTGACAGCTGCATTTAAGGCATCTCTAATATAGAAGACCTGTGTGAAGGTTTATTTACCTATATGTATCCAGGAATATGTGCTATATTAGTCAACCCATTTGACTTAACATAGGAGAAAACATGCACAAATTATACATCCAAAGCTCACCCATAACTTTTCCCTACCTCTCACAACATCTCATTCCAGCTCGACTGCACTCACAAACAAAGCAATGGGCAGTCCTCCAGCTTGACCATACGGGGTGGGATTTCCCATCATATCGATCAACGCAGGTTTTTGGCTTCACCACTTTACCTAAGAAAAAAGTATCCAGCTGAGCCTGCAGTCATACCCAACTCATCAAACTCAACCAAGAATCCCCCTAGAGCTGCAGGAAACTTCCAGAAATCTACTATTGGACAAATGTGACAAGGAGATAAATTCTCTGCTTTTGCTGCATACTATTATCATTTACCTCTTAGATTTGTAAGGACTCCTGGTGACCAAACAACTTCTGCATTGGTACAGAAGGTGTTTTTCTGACCCGGTTAGGAGACCTTGGATAGAAACCTGGATTGGAGAATCTAAGGCAGAAACATTTCAGCTGGCATTGCTAGACCTTCACAGGCTGTATAATGAGGATTTATTCAGATGAATGAGGGGAATCCTTACCATCTTTAAGCAGTGGTCTCAGGGGATCCGAAAAACACTTTTCTTGACATGTAGCCAACATGAATGAGAAGATGCTCAGACAGATGAAGACTCTCTGAGAATGGAAGAAAAGGAGGAAAAAGTGACTCACAAGAAGACTCGGTGGTTCTTCTGGAAACTGGCTGTTCAAAATCTTTCCAATGTCCTCTTCAGTATGATGATGATGTTCATGAACTTTGGGAAAAGCCCTCTAGATGAAGTTTACAATCTTGGGAAAGTGTGCATTGAGATCTCTGTTGCACAACAGGGTCAACCTGGAACATCTTCCTCCCCTCTCTGGGCCAGCTGCTCCCAAATCAGAGTATCTCAGCCTTTTGTTCATCCCCCTAAGTAGTTTGCCAATACCATATTTTTAGGAGTATAAGATGCATCTTTTTACCCCCAAAAAAGTAGTGAAAATTTGGGTGCATCTTATACACTGAATGTAGCCACACCCACCCTCTGACCCCCACCCTTTGGACATTTTTGCACAGTTCCAGGCGCCAGGGATCTGGGTTGGGGTACAGTCTGAGGAACAACCCTCTTTGGGACAGTCTGTGGAGGGGAACCTGCCTGGTAGCTTCGGGGAACAAGGCGCGCCCCACGGTTTGCGGCTGGTCATCCCTCTGGCCGCCCAGAGGGCACGTTAGGGCAGACAATGGTCACAATGACTTCACTCTGCGCCCAGGAGCCGAGTCGAGCCAAACAGGAGCCCCAAAAGGGAAACATCCTTCTTTTCCAGCCACAGCTGCCTGGATTCCCCAATGCAATTTTCAGAGCCACGTTTCATGCGGCGTGCAGCCAATTCCCCTGCAATGTGCAGCAGGGAACTGGGAACCATTTTGGATTGCAGCGCTGGCCCCTGAAAATGCTTTTCTTCCCATTGCACATTGCAGAGCCACGCGGCTCCTCACATTGCTGGGGAGTGAAATCATTGCGACCGTTGTCTGCGCAAAGCTGCCTGTTGGGCGGCCAGAGGGGTGACCAGCTGCAAATCGTGTCACCCACCTTGTTCCCTGAAGCTGCCGGGCAGATTCCTCCCCCCAGACTATTTCAAAGAACTTTGTTCCTCAGGCTCTGCTCTGTCCCTTCCCCCAGAGCATGCGAGGGGTCTCTTTGGGGGAAAGCGAGTAGTCCCTGCAGATCGCAGGAGCAGCCTGTGAAGTTTTCTGGAAAAGAACTTATCAGTAATCAATGCCCTCTTTCCCAGCCGAGTCTCTGAGGCACCTCTCGCTTGCAGCAGGAGGACGAGGGCGGCGTGAAGCAGCCTCACCTTAAATGCTGGTAGGCAGAGGTAGAATATTTCTTGTCTTGTTTTCCTCCCCCAAAATTAAGGGAGGTCTTATACTCCAGTGTGTCTTACACTCTGAAAAATACGGTAGTTATTCTTGTCCTATCTCTCTTTTCTAAAGAAACGTCTGGTTGCATTTGATTTTCCCTTCTTACTCTATTTTCCCTTTATCTTATCTAAATCAGGTACATAGATTGATCCTCTTATGATTCTTCCCACAGCCATAACCTTGTGGGATGATTCAGCTGTGAGAAAGGGACTGTCCCCAAGGGGTCATCTCATTCCTTCAGCCATTCTCTTCTTACATCTAACCCAGTTAGAGTTCTTCCTGCAAATAAACCATTTTGCTTACCATCTTGGCTTTGGGGAAGCCCCAGGAAACTCTTGGGAGTGAAGAAGGAGAAGGAGTAGCACCTCTCTCTCTGAGGTCGGCAAGGAATCTGCTCCTCCAATTTATGCAAAAAAACAAGACCGCCCCTTGCACACGTTTTTTAAAAAAAGTCTATGGTTTAAAGTTATGTCACAATGGCCACTGCAAGAAGGAAAATTGTTCCTTTTCGAATAGGTCCTATTTGTATTGTGGGTGATGTTAAAAGGAAGTATCCATCAGCTTCAGAATGACATGTTAAGGAAAAATTGAAACAATGGCAAAATCAAGTCTCCCAACAGAATGGGAGAAGGTCAAACAGGCAGGTCTGCAGCCACTTCCCATCCTCCCACAAGATGCCTCCTACGGGTTTTGAGGATTGCATCCACTACTCTCCTAAGTGGGACTTACACTATTTCCCAAGGATTTGAAAGCCAGAATCAGGCTTATTAGTCCATTAAAAATGTTATCTGAATCTTCCGCTTATCTGGCTTTCCATACATGCTTTTCGCCTGTCTCTTACAACCTTCAGTAAGGCATTTGACAAAGTAGACCACAACCTCTACAAGATGGATTCACAATTGTCTGACCAACCATACTCAATAGTCCTCAAAGGAACATCGTCTACATGTAGGGCAGTATGCAGTGGGGTAGCTCGAGATTTGTCTTAGACCCAGTATTTTACTAATGGTACTGTGAACGCGGCTTGCTTGGTGGGCATGGCTTGGTGGTCATGTGACTGGGTGGGGGTTGCCAACTCAATGGTGGGGGGACCTAGAGTGACTCGCACGCTTATCTATAGGAAGGAGGAGGCAGATCAGGGTCTCTCAGTTGGGGCGCACCATGTGGGAATGCAGTTTAGGCAGGCAATTCAGAGCAGAGATTGTGCACATACACAAAAGAGGACCCACGCACAGTGAGGAGTGATGGGGTGAGGCAGGGTGAGCGAGCAGCGAGTAGGCTTGTGGGTCAAGCGAGAGGTGACTGGCCGGGTGGGGCCAGCCAGAGGTCGCTACCGGTTCCATGACCCAGACCAAATTTTTCCTACCAGTTCGACCAAACTGATGCAAACTCGCTGAATCCCACCTCTGCCTGTGAAGTGATATATAAGTCTAAGTGCTATTGCTTTTTGACTGTCTTGTCTGGCCATTTTGCTTAGTTTCCTGCCCAATTTCTGGAGGGTTCCTTTCATCAATAATTCTGTATTTTACATCACTTGTCAATAGTTTTCAAACTTCACGCCCTTTCCGTATGCTATCGTTTATATAAAGCAATCTTGGATTGCAAATCCGCTACATTTAAAACATCCTTGATTATTGAGTTGATTTCCTCTACTTTGCTGAAAACAAAAGAGACATTTAAATGTAAAGTAAGTCTTGAAGACTTTCTCTTTCATTTTTATATCATTAGGATTGATAATCCCTTTATCCCAATAAAGAATTGCTCGTTGTCCCTGAAGGCCGGTATTTCAGGTTTATCCTCTCTGAACTGTTCTGAGCTTAATGTTCCTGGTTTTCTTTCCTTAGGAGATTAGATTTGTGAGGGACACAGACATTGAAAATAGGATTACGGATTCTCTCTCTATTTCAGTGGTGGGTTTCACATTTTTTTACTACCGGATCTGTGAGCGTGGCTTGGTGGGCATGGCCTGGTGGGTGTGGCAGGGGAAGGATAATGTAAAATCTCCATTCTGTCCCCAATCCAAGAGAAGGATACTGCAAAATCCCCATTTCCTCCTGATCAGCTGGGACTTGAAAGGCAGAGAATAGATGGGGACGGGGCCAGTCAGAATTTTTACTACAGGTTCTCCGAACTACTCAAAATTTCCACTACTGGTTCACCAGAACTGGTCAGAACCTGTTGAAACCCACCTCTTGGGTTCTACTTGATTTTGCAAACTGAGTCTAAAGAGAGGTTTGATTTACATTTTTGAGATTTCATCAAATAAAAATCTTGTTTATGATTTACAACCAACTTGAGATTTGCTGTGTCTATTTCCAATCCAGCGAGTATAAAAGCAAAGCAAATAGTATTTATTTATTTCTTCATTTATATGATTGATTGATTGATTGATTGATGTCACACCTCTACTTTCTACAAATAACTCATGGTGGCAGATATATCTAATATTTCTTCCTCCTCCTCTTTTTTCATATAACAGTAGCTGTGTGAGGTAAATTGGTTGAGGGCAAGTGACTGGCCCAAGGTCCTCTAGCTGGCTTTCCCGCCTAAGGCAGGATTAGAACTCATGGTCTCCTGGTGATTGGCCCAAGTTCAACTCACTGGTTTTTATGCTTAAGGCAGGACTAGAACAGTTGATTAGTGATCAGAAGTTGTGGGTGTTCAATTACACGATATACTGGAACAAATAATTTCCGGGAGAGGGGCTCAGTTCACCACCCACTTCTGGAGGGAGTTCTTGAGGTTCCTAGGATCCACCCAAGGGTTAAGCTTCAACCACCATCCTCAGACAAATGGGGCCTGTGAAAGGAGTAACCCAGTATTAGAACAATACCTCAGGTGTTACCCCAGCAAGATAACTGGGCAGACTTCCTGCCGTTTCCAGAGGTGGCCTATAATAACTCCATACACAGTAGTACTGGGTTTACACCATTCAAGGTGGTGTCGGGTCAGGATTTTGTGCCTATCCCGGAATTACCACAGGAAAAACCTCAAATACCATCCTTGGTAGACTGGATCGAACAGCTTCAGGTTACCTGGCCCGTAACTCGTAAGACATTGGGCAAGGCTCACAGAGCTCATAAGAAACAGGCTGATAAGAAACAGGCTACACCAAAGGATTACCATGTAGGTGATAGGGTTTTCCTTGCCACTAAATACTTACAAACTACCCAAAAGTCGAAAAAACTCAGACCTAACTATGTAGGTTCTTTTCCCATTGTACAAATTGTAAACCCGGTCACAGTATAGTTAGAGCCATCAAAAACTCTCCGAACAATCTATCCGGAGTTCCATGTTAGTTTACTTAAACCTATGCCTACCTCCTTGATTTGTCTGGACCAATCCCCCCCCCCCCGTTCCCCTCCTCATCAAAGGAGAGCAACATTTCGAGGTGAAAGAAACCCTTGATTCTAGAAAACATAGAGGTAGAATACAGTACTTGATGGCTTGGAAACTTTGCCCTTCCTCTCAGTCTGAATGGGAGAATGAGAGAGATATTAGAACTACGAAAGTTTTACAGTTATTTCACAGTAAATACCCTGATAAGCCTTATTGTTGAGTTTTACATGTATGTTTTCTTTTACAATCAGTTGTGGGTTATCTACTCTGTCTCTCCTCTTTTGTTTTCTCTTCTAGGACTGAAGTCCCCTCTGCAGGAGGGACGAATGTCAGCCTCTATGATGCGTGCTTGCTTTCGGCTGCCATAGTAATGGGAGGGGGAGGTATTATAGGTATTTGGGAGGGGGAAATGAGCTGGTGGAGATGTCTCATGAAAGGGAGGAAAATTCTCACTGTCTTCGTAGCAGCTTCAGGGAGTGCTGATAGCAGTCAAGGTCAACTGTTCTGACATACTAGATAGATGGGACGATCTGAAGAAGCACCCCACAAGACACCTTGGGCAGATGTGGATTGGACGTTCAACTTGGGTTCTTGGGGGGAGGGATTTGGGGATGTTTTCAATATGTAATTTTCGTGCCTATTGATTCAGACGTTGCTTTCCTTTTGTTGCATTCAGTTCATACTCAGTAAAAGTACTTTTCTCTACAAACACGGAGTTGGGGTTTTTCTTACTTGAATTTTGAACGGAGGCACACTTGACATTACCTTATGATTCTTGACAAATGTATTTTTTCTTTTTATATCTACACACAAATTCC
Source organism: Coluber constrictor foxii (assembly GCA_038048745.1). NCBI lineage: Eukaryota > Metazoa > Chordata > Lepidosauria > Squamata > Colubridae > Coluber > Coluber constrictor. The sequence continues at coordinate 87,000 of JAWJVD010000101.1, read as the reverse complement.
TTATGTGTCCAACCCCACTTGGTCAATAAAGAATTCTATTCTATTCTATTCTATTCTATTCTATTCTATTCTATTCTATTCTATTCTATTCTATTCTATTCTATTCTATTCTATTCTATTCTATTCTAGTCTAGTCTAGTCTAGTCTAGTCTAGTCTAGTCTAGTCTAATCTAATCTAGTCTAGTCTAGTCTATCTACATTCTCTTCACCCCTACCCGTCTCCTCTCCTCCCCTCTCCTCTCTTCCCCCTTTCTCCTTCTCTTCTCTACTTTTCTCTCTTCTCTTCTCTTCTCTTCTCTTCTCTTCTCTTCTCTTCTCTTCTCTTCTCTTCTCTTCTCTTCTCTTCTCTTCTCTTCTCTTCTCTTCTATTCTATTCCATTCCATTCCATTCCATTCCATTCCATTCCATTCCATTCCATTCCATTCCATTCTATTCTATTCTATTCTATTCTATTCAGAACAGACAAGAGAAAAGATTAAGCTGTTTAGGTAAGACTTTTATTCAAGTACAGCATGGGAGGGGATGAAAATCAACACTACAATCTAGTCTACATTTTTATGTTTACTTATTTCTGGATTTACCACTATTTTGTATCCTTCCACATTTTCAATAGAGCAGGATCTTTGAAGGGAATATGAGATATTGATTCAGACTTCTATCCATATATGATATGTGATCTGCAATCAATGTGGAGGGATGATAAGCCGAATTTCATCTTCCAGCCCATATATATCTTCTTCATATGATCCTGTATTTTCCCCTTTCTCACAACTTTCATCTATGATGATTCCACATGATCTTTGAAGGGAAAAAAGAAGGGAGGGTGAAGAGGAGGAGGAAGAAAACATTAGGGCCAATCAAAGTTGACTTGAAGACTTTTATGACCATCAGCCACATTAGAACTTGCAGAGAACTATTGAGCTTCCTGGAGAAAGGTCGATTCACCCAAGGCTTTGCTCGATTCTAAAAACCCAGTTCTTGAAAATGCACCTTTGCATGGATTAATCTCAGGGTTCAGGCACCCAGAAATTCATTTCGGATGCCTCCTGTTGACTGCAATAAGGATAATGACCCTAACCAACCACAATGAAAGTGAGCACTTCCTCATTAGCAGTTGGCTCAAACTCATCCCAGATAATCAAGCTCAGCTCAAGGAGGCTCCCACTGAAAAAAGCTGAGTAATTTTTATCTGACAGCTGGAATATTTCGTATTCTGACCCTTCCTTTTTACCCAGAAGAGCCCTGGTCAACCAAAATAGAAGACCTGTGTGAATATATTTTTACCTATATGTATCCAGGAGTATGTGCTATATTAGTAAACCTATTTAACTAAACGTAGCAGAAAACATGTACAAATTAATACATCCAAAGCTCACCCAAAACTCGGCTGCACTGTCAAAGGAATGGGAGATTTCTAGTTGATCCTCATCTACAGGCCAGATAAGCCGACATTTCTCATCAAGTCTAGGGGCTCCATCTGTACATGATTCTGGATTTTCCCCTTTCTTGCATCTTTTAACTAGTATGGTTTCAGTTACTCTTTGAAGGGAAAAAAGAAGGGAGGGTGAAGAAAAGGAAGATGAAAAGATTAGCGAAAGGTTGATTCACCGAAGGCTTCGGTTGATTCTAAAAACCCAGTTCTTGAAAATGCACCTTTCATGGCGAAATCTCAGGGTTCAGGCACCCAGAAATTTATTTTGGATGCCTCCTGTTGACTGCAATAAGGATAATGACCTTAAGCAACCACAAAGAATGTGAGCACTTCCTCATTAGCCGTTGGCTCAAACTCCTCCCAGATAATCAGTCTCAGCTCAACGAGGCTCCTTCTGAAAAAAACCTGACTGATTTTTATCTGACAGCTGGAATATTTCTCATTGTGATGCTTCCTTCTTACCCAGAAGAGACTTTGTCACCCAAAATAGGGGCTGGATAGCTCTGCAGACTAAGCACTGTAATTAAATACCAGATGTCTGCAATTACTGCATGTTCGAATCTCGCCAGGCTCAAGGTTGACTCAGCCTTCCATCCTTTCTCAGGTAGGTAAATTGAGGACCCAGTTTGTGGGGGCAATAAGCTGACTTTGCATAAATATACAAAAGTATGAAGGCTATTGCTTAACGCATTGTAAGCCGCCCTGAGACTTTGGAGAAGGGCAGCATATAAATCAAATTAAAACCCTTTTGACTTCACGTAGGAGAAAACATGCACAAATTCATACATCCAAAGCTCACCCATAACTTTTCCCTACCTCTCACAACATCTCATTCCAGCTCGACGGCACTTACAAAGGAAGCAATGGGCTGTACTCCAGGATGACAATATGGGATGGGTTTTCCCATCATATCGATCAACGCAGGTGTTTGGCTTCACCACTTCACCTAAGGAAAAAGAATCCAGGTGAGCCTGCAGTCATACCCAATTCATCAAACTCAACCAAGAATCCCCCTAGAGCTGCAGGCAACTTCCAGAAATCTACTATTGGACAAATATGACAAGGAGATAAATTCTTTTGCTGCATACTATCATCATTTACCTCTTAGATTTGTAAGGACTCCTGCTGACCAAACAACTTCTGCATTGGTACAGAAGGTGTTTTTCTGACCCAGTTAAGAGACCTTGGATAGAAACCTGGATTGGAGAATCTAAGGCAGAGATGTTTCAGCTGGCATTGCTAGACCTTTTTCAACAGTACAAGGAGGGTTTGCTCAGATGAATAAGGAGCTTCCTTATTCCTTACCATCTTTAGGTGGTGGTCTCAGGGGATCCGAAAAACACATTCCTTGACATGGAGCCAACACGAAAGAGAAGATGCTCAGACAGATGAAGACTCTCTGAGAATGGAAGAAAAGGAGGAAAAAATGACTCACAAGACTTGGTAGTTTTTCCAGAAACTGGCTTTTCAAAATCTTTCCAATGTCCTCTTCAGAATTATGATGATGTTCATGAACTTTGGGAAAAGCCCTCTAGATGAAGTTTACAATCTTGCGAAAGTGTGTCTTGAGATCTCTGTTGCACCACAAGGTCAATCTGGAACATCTTCCTCCCCTCTCTGGGCCAGCTGCACCCCAATCAGGATACCCGAGAATCTCAGCCTTTTGTTCATCCTTCTAAGTAGTTTGCAAATCTCTCTTTTCTAAAGAAACATCTGGTTGCATTTGATTTTCCCTTCTTACTCTATTTTACCTTTATCATATCTAAATCATGTACACAGATTGATCCTCTTATGATTCTTCCCACAGCCATAACCTTGTGAGATGATTTAGCTGTGAGAAAGGGACTGTCCCAAAGGGGTCATCCCATTCCTTCAGCCGTTCTCTTCTTACATCTAACCCAATTAGAGTTCTTCCTGCAAATAAAGCATTTTGCTTACCATCTTGGCTTTGGGGAAGACCCAGGAAACTCTTGGGAGAGAAGAAGGAGAAGGAGTAGTACCTCTCTCTCTCAGGTCAGCAACGAATCTGCTCCTCCAATTTTTGCAAAAAACCCAAGGCTGCCCCTTGCGCATGTGTAAAAAAAGTCTACAGTTTAAAGTTGTGCCACAATAGCCATTGCCAGGAGGAAAACCGTTCCTTTACAAATAGTTGCTATTTGTTTTGGGGATGATCATAAGAGGAAGTATTCATCAGCTTCAGAACGACATGTTAGGAAGAAATGAAACAATGGCCAAATCAAAGAGACAGGTGTGCAGCCAGTTCCCACCCTCCCACAAGATGCCTCCTTCCTGTTTTGGGGATTAGCTTCACTACTCTCAGAAGTGGGACTTACACTATTTCCCAAGGATTTCAAAGCAAGAGTCAGGCTTATTAGTCCATTAAGAATGTTATCTGAATCTTCCGCTTATATGGCATTCCATGCTGTCTGTTACAACCCTGAGCAAGGCATTTGACAAAGTAGACCACAACCTCTACAAGATGGATTCACAATTGTCTGACCAACCATACTCAATGTATAGTCCTCAATGGAACATTGTCTACATATAGGGAAGAATGCAGTGAGGTATCCCGAGGTCTGTCTTAGATCCAGTATTTTACTACTGGTACTGTGAATGCGGCTTGCTTGGTGGGCATGACTTGGTGGTCATGTGACTGGGTGGGGATTGCCAACTCAATGGTGGGGGGACCTAGAGTGACTCGCAGGCTTATCTGTAGGCAGGAGGAGGCAGATCAGGGCCTCTCAGTTGGGGGGCAGGCACGCACCATGTGGGAAGGCAGAAGGATACTGCAAAATCCCCATTTCCTCCTGATCAGCTGGGACCTGGAAGGCAGAGAATAGATGGTGACGGGGCCAGTCAGATTTTTTTCTACAGGTTCTCCAAACTACTCAAAATTTCCACTACTGGTTCTCCAGAACTGGTCAGATCCTGTTGAAACCCACCTCTGTTCTACTTGATTTTGCAAACTGAGTCTAAAGAGAGGTTTGATTTAGATTTTTGAGAGTTCAGCAAATAAAAATTTTGTTTATGATTTACTACCAACTTGAGGTATGCTGTGTCTGTCTCCAGTCCAGGGAGTATAAAAGCAAAGCAAATAATATTTATTCATTTATATTATTCATTTATTTATTTCACACCTCTGGTTTTTACAAATAACTCACGGCGGCAGATATATGGAATATTCCTTCCTCCTCCTCTTTTTCCATACAACAATAGCCATGTGAGGTAAATTGGTTGAGGGCCAGTGACTGCCCCAAGGTCATCTAGCTGGCTTTCACGCTTAAGGCAGGATTAGAACTCACTGTCTCCTGGCGATTCCAAGTCTAACTCACTGGTTTTTATGCTTAAGGCAGGACTAAACAATTGATTAGTGATCAATTAGTGATTAGTGATCATCCAGGTTATGATTGTCCCAAAGATGCTTTTTCAAGAGGCAACTGGCCTTTCCAGTTGAGTAAAATCACAACAAGAGAGTTTAAGTAATCCCGTTATGAGATGTTTAACATAGGCCTTACTCAGTGAACCCTAGGGTACTATTAAAAAGTTGCCCACAGAATAGAATAGAAATTCTATTCTATTCTATTCTATTCTATTCTATTCTATTCTATTCTATTCTATTCTATTCTATTCTACTCTACTCTACTCTACTCTACTCTACTCTACTCTACTCTACTCTACTCTACTCTACTCTACTCTACTCTACTCTACTCTATTCATCAGGGCTGCCTGATGGTTCCTTTTGTCAGCCTCTATGATGCTTGTTTGCTTTCGGCTGCCATAGTAATGGGAGGGGGAGGTATAATAGGTATTTGGGAGGAGGAAATGAGCTGGTGGAGATGTCTCGTGAAAGGAGGAAAATTCTCACTGTCTTCATAGCAGCAGCAGGGAGAGCTGATAGCAGTCAAGCTCAACTGTTCTGGCATACTAGGTAGATGGGACCATCTGAAGAAGCACCCCACATGACACCTTGGGCAGATGTGGATTGGACGTTCAACTTGGGTTCTTGGGGGGAGGGATTTCGGGATCTTTGCAATATGTGATTTTCGTGCCTATTGCCTCAGACGTTGGTTTCCTTTTGTTGCATTCAGTTCATACTCAGTAAAAGTACTTTTCTCTACAAAATGGAGTTGGGGTTTTTCTTACTTGAGTTTTGAACAGAGGCACACCTAACATTACCTTATGATTCTTAATGAAAATACCTTTTCTTTTTATGTACACAGACAAATTCCTTGTGCGTCCAATCACACTTGGTCAATAAAGAATTCTATTCTATTCCATTCCGTTCCATTCCGTTCCGTTCCATTCTATTCTATTCTACTCTAGTCTACATTCTCTCTACCCCTCCCCTCTCCTCTACTTCCTTCTCCTCTCTTTCCCCTTCTCTCCCTCTCCCTCTCCTCTTCTCTCCTCTCTTCCCCTTCTCTCCTTCTCTTCTCTCCTGTTCTCTCCTCTCTTCCCATCCCATACCCTCTCCTCCCATCATCTCTCCTCTCCTTTCTTTCTCCTCTCTTCTCCTCTCCTCTCCTCTCCTCTCCTCTCCTCTCCTCTCCTCTCCTCTCCTCTCCTCTCCTCTCCTCTCCTCTCCTCTCCTCTACTCTACTCTACTCTACTCTACTCTACTCTACTCCTTTTCTATTCTATTCTATTCTAGTCTAGTCTAGTCTAGTCTAGTCTAGTCTAGTCTAGTCTAGCCTAGTCTACATTCTCTCCACCCCCCTCCTCTCCTCTACTCCCTTCTCCTCGCTTTCCCCTTCTCTCCCTCTCCCTCTCCTCTCCTCTCCTCTCTTCCTCCTTCTCTCCTTCTCTTCTCTACTTTTCTCTCCTCTCCTGCAATTACTGGTATTATCCAGTGTACATCTGGGACCTTCTCCGAATTTTGCTTCACTGGAGTTCTTTAATCCCAATTCTTAATCTTCTAATTTCCCCTCTGCATCTCCAACTCATGCCAACTGACATAGTCCAGAATGGCGAGAGTGAAGACCAGAAAGTGTGAAGGAATGTTAAATTCCTGGCTGAGACTGAAATTCCTTCTTCAAGTTCAGCCTGCTTAGCAACAGAGGATGGAGTTGAAGTGACAAACTGAGAGTGAATTCTCACATCGAATTCCTTTTTGATCTCGATGCGATTTTCACCCAGCAATATTAATGTGTTTATTTGATACAGAACACACAAGAGACACAGGCAACAAATTGCAGTCCTGCCTGCCTGATTTCACATGTGTAACATGGTCCTTGTTTCATCAAAAGAAAAGACAAGGGAAACGATTAAGATGCTTAGGTAAGACATTTATTCCATTACATCATGGAAGGGGATGAGAATCAACACTACGATCTAGCCTGCATTTTCAGGTTTGCGTATTTCTGGATTTACCACTATTTTGCATCCTTCACCATTTTCAATAGAGTTGGATTTTTGAAGGGAATATGGGAGATAATGATTGCACTTAAGAGTTCTTTGGCTCTACAGAAGATATGCCAACATTTCTCATCAAGTCCAGGGGCTCCATCTTTACATGATTCTGGATTTTCCCCATTCTTGCATCTTTTAATTAGTATTGTTCCAGTTGATTTTGAAGGGAAAAAAGAAGGGAGGGTGAAGAAGTGGAAGATGAAAAGATTAGCGAAAGGTTGATTCACCGAAGGCTTCAGTTGATTCTAAAAACCCAGTTCTTGAAAGTTCACCTTTCATGGAGAAATCTCAGGGTTCAGGCACCCAGAAATTCATTTTGGGTGCCTCCTGTTGACCCCAATAAGGATAATGACCTTAATCAACCACAATGAAAGTGAGTACTTCCTCACTAGCCATTGGCTCAAACTCCTCCCAGATAATCAGTCTCAGCTCAACGAGGCTCCCACTGAAAAAAAGCTGAATGATTTTATCTGACAGCTGGAATATTTCTCATTGTGACGCTTCCTTCTTACCCAGAAGAGACCTGGTCACCCAAAATAGGGGCACGGTCAGCTAGCTGAAAATTTCCCAACGTAACTTCAGAAAGTAAGTCCAGATAGTGTCAGGAGCAAACAACCAGATTCTGAGCTACTGTACTATATTCTGCCTAGATTGCAGGAATCACCCCAGTCTGGCAGCTCTTCCCTGGGGACAATTAGAAGTTCAGAGAGGGACAGTTCTGGCACTTTGCAGTAGTGTAGTGATCCCAGACTCGCTCCATGCTTGAGCCCACCTCCCTGCCAGGTTAGGGGCTTCCCAACATATGGGGTCTCATCTGCTCTCAGTCAAACTTACACTTTGTCTGCCTCCAACTGCATTCAAGGCATCTCTAATAAGAAAACCTGTGTGAAGTTTTATTGACCTATATGTATCCCGGAATATGGGCTACATTAGTAAACTCTTTTGATTTAACGTAGGAGAAAAATTAATACATCCAAAGCTCACCCGTAACTTTTCCCTACCTCTCACAACATCTCATTCCAGCTTGATTGCACTCACAAACGAAAGAACGGGCTGTATTCCAGATGGACCCAATGGGGTGGCTTCTCCTATCATATCGATCAAGGCAGGTGTTTAGCTTCACCACTTTACCTAAGAAAAAAGAATCCAGTTGAGCCTCCAGTCATACCCAACTCATCAAACTGGACCAAGAATCCCCCTAGAGCTGCAGGAAACTTCCAGAAATCTACTATTGGACAAATCTGACCAGGAGATAAATTCTCTGCTTTTGCTGCATACTATCATCATTTACCTCTTAGATTTGTAAGGACTCCTGCTGACCAAACAACTTCTGCATTGGTACAGAAGGTGTTTTTCTGACCCAGTTAGGAGACCTTGGATAGAAACCTGGATTGGAGAATCTAAGGCAGAGATGTTTCAGCTGGCATAGCTAGACCTTCGCAGGCAGTACAATGAGGGTTTATTCAGATGAATAAGGAGAATCCTTACCATGTTTAAGTGGTGGTCTCAGGGACTCCCAAAAACACTTTGCTTGACATGTAGCCAACAAGAAAGAGAAGATGCTTAGACAGATGAAGACTCTCTGAGAATGGAAGAAAAGGAGGAAAAAGTGACTCACAAGAAGACTCGGTGGTTCTTCTGGAAACTGGCTGTTCAAAATCTTTCCAATGTCCTCTTCAGTATTATGATGATGTTCATGAACTTTGGGAAAAGCCTTCTAGATGAAGTTTACAATCTTGGGAAAGTGTGCTTTGAGATCTCTGTTGCAGAACAACGTCAACCTGGAACATCTTCCTCCCCTCTCTGGGCCAGCTGCACCCCAATCAGGATACCTGAGTACCTCAGCCTTTTGTTCATTCTCCTAGGTAGTTTGCAAATAGTTATTCTTGTCCTATCTCTCTTTTCTAAAGAAACGTCTGGTTGCATTTGATTTTTTAAAAAATTTAATTTATATGCCACCCTTCTCTGGTGACTCAGGGTGGCTTACAATGCATTAAGCAATAGCCTTCATATTTTTGTATATTTTACAAAGTCAGCTTATTGCCCCCACAAACTGGGTCCTCAATTTACCTACCTTAGAAAGGATTTAAGGCTGAGTCAACTTTGAGCCTGGAGATTGCAGACAGGTGGACTTAAATTACAGTGCATTTGTCTGCTGAGCTATTCCAGGCTCTTTTTCCCTTCTTACTGTATTTTACCTTTATCTTATCTAACTCATGGTCACAGATTGATCCTCTTATGATTCTTCTCACAGCCATAACCGTGTGGGGTGATTCAGCTGTGAGAAAGGGACTGTCCCAAAGGTGTCATCCCATTCCTTCAGCCACTCTCTTCTTACATCTAAACCAGTTAGAGTTCTTCCTGCAAATAAACCATTTTGCTTACCATCTTGGCTTTGGGGAAGCCCCAGGAAACTCTTGGGAGTGAAGAAGGAGAAGGAGTAGCACCTCTCTCTCTGAGGTCGGCAAGGAATCTGCTCCTCCAATTTATGCAAAAAAACAAGACCGCCCCTTGCACACGTTTTTTAAAAAAAGTCTATGGTTTAAAGTTATGTCACAATGGCCACTGCAAGAAGGAAAATTGTTCCTTTACAAATAGGTCCTATTTGTATTGTGGGTGATGTTAAAAGGAAGTATCCATCAGCTTCAGAATGACATGTTAAGGAAAAATTGAAACAATGGCCAACTCAAGTCTCCCAACAGAATGGGAGAAGGTCAAACAGGCAGGTCTGCAGCCACTTCCCATCCTCCCACAAGGTGCCCCCTACCAGTTTTGAGGATTGCATCCACTACTCTCCTAAGTGGGACTTACACTATTTCCCAAGGATTTGAAAGCCAGAATCAGGCTTATTACACCATTAAAAATGTTATCTGAATCTTCCACTTATATGGCTTTCCATGCATGCTTTTCACCTGTCTCTTACAACCTTCAGTAAGGCATTTGACAAAGTAGACCACAACCTCTACAAGATGGATTCTCAATTGTCTGACCAACCATACTCAATAGTCCTCAAAGGAACATCATCTACATATAGGGCAGTATGCAGTGGGGTAGCTCGAGGTTTGTCTTAGACCCAGTATTTTACTACTGGTACAGTGAACGCGGCTTGCTTAGTGGGCATGGCTTGGTGGTCATGTGACTGGGTGGGGGTTGCCAACTCAATGGTGGGGGGACCTAGAGTGACTCGCACGCTTATCTATAGGAAGGAGGAGACAGATCAGGGTCTCTCAGTTGGGGCGCACCATGTGGGTAAGCAGTTTAGGCAGGCAATTTAGAGCCGAGATTGTGCACATACACAAAAGAGGACCCACGCACAGTGAGGAGTGACGGGGTGAGGCAGGGTGAGCGAGCAGCGAGTAGGCTTGTGGGTCAAGCGAGAGGTGACTGGCCGGGTGGGGCCAGCCAGAGGTCGCTACCGGTTCCATGACCCAGACCAAATTTTTCCTACCAGTTCGACCAAACTGATGCAAACTCGCTGAATCCCACCTCTGCCTGTAAAGTGCTATATAAGTCTAAGTGCTATTGCTTTTTGACTGTCTTGTCTGGCCATTTTGCTTAGTTTCCTGCCCAATTTCTGGAGGGTTTCTTTCATCAATAATTCTGTATTTTACATCACTTGTCAATAGTTTTCAAACTTCACGCCCTTTCCGTATCCTATCGTTTATCTAAAGCAATCTTGGATTGCAAATCCGCTACATTTAAAACATCCTTGATTATTGAGTTGATTTCCTCTACTTTGCTGAAAACAAAAGAGACATTTAAATGTAAAGTAAGTCTTGAAGACTTTCTCTTTAATTTTTATATCATTAGGATTGATAATCCCTTTATCCCAATAAAGAATTGCTCATTGTCCCTGAAGGCCGGTATTTCAGGTTTATCCTCTCTGAACTGTTCTGAGCTTAATGTTCCTGGTTTTCTTTCCTTAGGAGATTAGATTTGTGAGGGACACAGACATTGAAAATAGGATTACGGATTCTCTCTCTATTTCAGTGGTGGGTTTCACATTTTTTTACTACCGGATCTGTGAGCGTGGCTTGGTGGGCATGGCCTGGTGGGCATGGCAGGGGAAGGATACTGTAAAATCTCCATTCCATACCCAATCCAAGAGAAGGATACAGCAAAATCCCCATTTCCTCCTGATCAGCTGGGACCTGGAAGGCAGAGAATAGATGGGGACGGGGCCAGTCAGAATTTTTACTACAGGTTCTCCGAACTACTCAGAATTTCCACTACTGGTTCTCCAGGACTGGTCAGAACCTGTTGAAACCCACCTCTGTTCTACTTGATTTTGCAAACTGAGTCTAAAGAGAGGTTTGATTTACATTTTTGAGAGTTCATCAAATAAAAATCTTGTTTATGATTTACTACCAACTTGAGATTTGCTGTGTCTATTTCCAATCCAGCGAGTATAAAAGCAAAGCATATAGTATTTATTTATTTCTTCATTTATATGATTGATTCCTGCTTTCTAGCCCAATGCCTTAACCGCCAGACCAGAGTTGTCTCAAATGACTTTTTAATGGGACGTGAGGGAAACCTTACAGACGTGAATATGGGGTGGAATCACATTAGCTCAGGGGTGGGCTTCAAAAATTTTAGCAAGGGGTTCTCTGCCTGGTTGCTGGGTGGGCGTGGCCTAGTCGGATTCCTGCACTATGGAGGGGGGGCTTTTTGCCCTCCCCAGGATCCCGAGGCTTTCCTCAAGCTTCCAGGAGACCGAAAACGATCTCCCCAGGTTCCAGAGGCCCTCTGGAGGATGGAAACAGGCTCGTTTTTCACCCTCCCTGAGTGTCCGGGCTTTCCCTGCACTTCCCTGCATCCAAAACGAGAGGGATGCGGACTTCTGGGAGGGGTGGGGGAGGGTGGGCGGGGCCAGCCAGGAGTGGGATTTGGGGGTTCCCTGAACTGCACAGAATCTTAGGTAGAGGTTCTCCCGAACCCCTAAGAACCCCCAGCAGCCCCCACCCCCTCCATTAGCTGCACTCATTTCACTTAGTTTCATTTTATTCACATTTCAATGGAATCACAATTCCTTTTTATGCTACCTTGAAGATGTTCTTCTCCTGTCTTTGGCAAATGAGGCCATGGCTGAAAAACCATGTAGCCCACATTTTCAAGAGAGCCTTCCTGTTTTGGGAGGGTATGTTCAAAAGAGTTAAACCAGGTCAAAAGAGTTGATTCCCCGGATCAGAAATGATATTGCCTACCTTTCTGCTGTGAATACATGAATTACCCAGCAGATCGGTGATTAAGGGAACTCTCAAATCACTGGGTTTCCATCCATCTCCAGCTGATAAACGTACCTTCACAAGGGATACCAAAGGGGGGCTGGAGAAAATCCTAGTGTATGTCGATGACCTTTTGTATATAGGGCCTGACAAGGGGGGATGTAATATATTTGCCAGGACCCTACAAAAAAGGTTCACCCTAAAGTCTTTAAGATATCTGGACAAGTACCTAGGCATACAAATCATCACTACACCAAAAGGTTTTGTTCTCTCCCAAAAGGAGAAGATAGAGGAACTTTTGGTGAAATGTAAAATGGAAGATAGCAAGCCAAATGAAGACCGACTATTATGGATTGGCACCCAAGGATAGCCCAGAGTTCCAAAATAATACTCTATGTAGGTCAGTGGTCAGCTCATTATTATATATAAGTAACTGGAGCCGTCCAGATACTGCCCTGGCCGTGAACCTGCTATCCAGACAAGTGGAACATCCTACCCAATTCCACTGCCTGGCCATTAAAAAGCTATTAAGGTATCTCAAGACCACAGGAGATTACGTGCTTCGCTTGGAACCTGAGAATAGAGAGAAGGCCCACCTAGAATGCGGGCCTAGAATGCTTCGTGGATGTGAACTGGGCCGGAGATACCAAGACACGTAGGAGTACTTCGGGCTTCTTGGTACTGTTAAATGGGGCACCCATCCATTGGCACGTGGGGCAACAGAAATTTGTATCGTGCTCCACCGCTGAGGCCGAAATCGCATGCCTGTCAGAGGCAGGGAATGATCTGATATGGTTTGATGCCTTAATCTCTAGCATCTGGACATCACCGACTTTGCCCATCCAAATTATAGAATATAACACCGGGGCCACAGGCATTGCCAAAGCCTATGCAGTGGGGAAAAGGTCTAGACATATTGATATCTGTTATCAAAATGTCAGGCAACTAGTAGAGATGGGGTTTATAACTTTAACACGCTGTCAGACCAAACATCAGACATTTTCACAAAACCTCTACCAGCAGATAGGCACAAAGATCTGTGTAAAAAGTTATGTCTCACAGGGTAAAGTCTGTTGTGCATTGCATTAGTGTGTTTGCATGCCATTGGCTCGCAAGGAGGGGAACTGTCAAGTATTTGCAAGCCATCGACATATGTGTCATGTAGACACTGGTGGAGGCAGAGAGTGCCTCCACCCCTATGTGGAACGGAGGGGCTTACCCTGAGTATAAAACCCCCTCCAACCTTTCCACCATGCTCTCTCATGCATTTGTTCCCCATGAGACTTGATCTCTGATCAGGCTAGTCACACACACTGTCTGCCCCCTAACCTATAATGAAGACCAAGACAGCTTTGTACATAGTTAATATGCTTTATTATATGAAATAAATACATTTAAGATATTTATTTCATGCATCTGCCTCTGGACCTATGCTCCTGAGTGTTTCTACGATCCCAATTCCACATTATTTGATACAGAACACCAAAGTGACACAGGCAGCAAATTCCCATCCCACCTTGCCTGACATCATCTGTTTAACATGGTCCTTGGTTAATCAAAAGAAAAAACAAGAGAAAAGCTAAAGACGTTTAGGTAAGACATTTATTCCAGTACTGCATGGAGGGGATGAGAATCAACGCTACGATCTAGCCTACATTTTGATTATTTACGTATTTCTGGATCTACCACTATTCTGCATTCTTCATCATTTTCAATAGAGATTTATTGAGACGTCCTTCCAGGTTTGGCAGAATATAAAATAGTCTAAAATCTATATGGATGATAAACCGACATTTGTCATCACGTTGCATGACTCCATCATCACATGATTCTGGATTTCCCCCTTCCTTGCAACTTTCAAGTATTATGATAATTTCTTCCCTTTGAAGGGAAAAAAGAAGGGAGGGTTAAGAAGAGGAAGAAGAAAACATTAGGGCCTGTCAAAGTTGACTTGAAGATTTTTAAGACCATCAGCCACATTAGAACTTGCAGAGAACTATTGAAATTCCTGGAGAAAAGTTGATTCACCCAAGGCTTTGCTTGATTCTAAACACCCAGCTCTTGGAAATGCACCTTTGCATGGAGAAATCTCAGGGTTCAGGCACCCAGAAATTCATTTTGGGTACCTCCTGTTGACTGCAATAAGGATAATGACCCTAACCAACCACAAAGGATGTGAGCACTTCCTCATTAGCAGTTGGCTCAAACTCCTCCCAGATAATCAAGCTCAGCTCAAGGAGGCTCCTATTGAAAAAAAGCTGAGTGATTTTATCTGACCGCTGGAATATTTCTCATTGTGACATTTCCTTCTTACCCAGAAGAGCCCTGGTCAACCAAAATAGGGTCACGGTCAGCTACCTGAAAATTTCTCAACGTAACATCAAAAAGTAATTCCAGATAGAGTCAGGAGCAAACAACCAGATTCTGAGCTACTTATCTTTTGCCTAGATTGCGGGAATCACCCCAGTCTGGCAGCTCTTCCCTGGGGACAATTAGAAATTCAGAGGGGGACAGTTCCGGCACTTTAATGGTTGTGTAGTGATCCCAGACTCACTCCGTGCTTGAGCCCTCCTCCCTGCCAGGTTAGGGGCTTCCCAACATATGGGGTCTCATCTGCCCTCAATCAAACTTACACTTTGTCTACCTCCAACAGCATTCAAAGCATCTCTATTATATAAGACCTGTGTGAAGGTTTATTGACCTATATGTATCCAGGAATATGTGCTATATTAGTCAACCCATTTGACTTAACATAGGAGAAAACATGCACAAATTAATACATCCAAAGCTCACCCATAACTTTTCCCTACCTCTCACAACATCTCATTCCAGATGGACTGCAATCACAAACAAAGCAATGAGCAGTCCTCCAGGATGACCGTATGGGATGGGTTTTCCCATCATATCGATCAATGCAGGTTTTTGGCTTCACCACTTTACCTAAGGAAAAAGAATCCAGTTGAGCCAGCAATCATACCCAACTCATCAAACTGGACCAAGAATCCCCCTAGAGCTGCAGGAAACTTCCATCAATCTACTATTGGACAAATCTGAACAGGAGATAAATTCTCTGCTTTTGCTGCATACTATTATCATTTACCTCTTAGATTTGTAAGGACTCCTGGTAACCAAACAACTTCTGCATTGGTACAGAAGGTGTTTTTCTGACCCAGTTGGGACACCATGAATAGAAACCTGGAATGGAGAATCTAAGCCAGAGACGTTTCAGCTGACATTGCTAGACCTTCGCAGGCAGTATAATGAGGATTTATTCAGATCAATGAGGAGAATCCTTACCATCTTTAAGCAGTGGTCTCAGGGGATCCGAAAAACACTTTCGTTCACATGTAGCCAACATGAATGAGAAGATGCTCAGACAGATGAAGACTCTCTGAGAATGGAAGAAAAGGAGGAAAAAGTGACTCACAAGAAGACTCGGTGGTTCTTCTGGAAACTAGCTGTTCAAAATCTTTCCAATGTCCTCTTCAGTATTATGATGATGTCCATGAACTTTGGGAAAAGCCCCCTAGATGAAGTTTACCATCTTGGGAAAGTGTAAATTGAGATCTCTGTTGCACAACAGGAACATCTTCCTCCCCTCTCTGGGCCAGCTGCACCCAAATCAGGATACCCAAGTATCTCAGCCTTTTGTTCATCCTCCTAAGTAGTTTGCCAATACCATATTTTTCGGAGTATAAGATGCACCTTTTTACCCCCCAAAAGGGGGTGAAATTTTGGGTGCATCTTATACGCCAAATATAGCCCCACCCACCCACCGGCGCCCACTCTTTGGACATTTTCACGCACTTCCAGGTGGCAGGGATCTAGGTCGGGGTACAGCCTGAGGAACAACCCTCTTTGGGACGGTCTGTGGTGTGAGGGAACCTGCCTGGCAGCTTTGGGGAACAAGGCGCGCCCCACGGTTTGCGGCCGGTCATCCCTCTGGCCGCCCAGAGGGCACGTTAGGGCAGACAATGGTCGCAATGACTTCACTCTGCGCCCAGGAGCCAAGTCGAGCCACACGGGAGCCCCCAAAGGGAAACGTCCTTCTTTTCCAGCCACGGCTGCCCGGATTCCCCAATGCAATTTTCAGAGCCACGTTTCATGCGGCGGGCAGCCAGTTCCCCTGCAATGTGCAGCAGGGAACTGGGAACCATTTTGGATTGCAGCGCTGGCCCCTGAAAATGCTTTTCTTCCCATTGCACATTGCAGAGCCACACGTCTCCTCACATTGCTGGGGAGTGAAGTCATTGCGAACGTTGTCTGCCCTAAGCTGCCTGTTGGGCGGCCAGAGGGGTGACCAGCTGTAAATCACGGCACCTGCCTTGTTCCCTGAACCTGCCGGGCAGATTCCCCCCCAAACTATTCCACTGAACGTTGTTCCTCAGGCTCTGCTCTATCCCTCCCCCCAGAGCATGCGAGGGGTCTCTTTGGGGGAAAGCGAGTAGTCCCTGCAGATCGCAGGAGCAGCCTGAGAAGTTTTCTGGAAAAGAACTTATCAGTAATCAATGCCCTCTTTCCTAGTATTTTACTACTGGTACTGTGAACGCGGCTTGCTTGGTGGGCATGGCTTGGTGGTCATGTGACTGGGTGGGGGTTGCCAACTCAATGGTGGGGGGACCTAAAGTGACTCGCAGGCTTATCTGTAGGATCTACAGTTAGAGTTCTTCCTGCAAATAAACTGTTTTGCTTACCATCTTGGCTTTGGGGAAGCTCCAGGAAACTCTTGGGAGAGAAGAAGGACAAGGAGTAGCACCTCTCTCTCTGAGGTCGGCAAGGAATCTGCTTCTCCAATTTTTGCAAAAAACCAAGACTGCCCCTTGCGCATGTGTAAAAAAAGTGTATGGTTTAAAGTTCTGACACATTAGCCTTTGCCAGACGGAAAACAGTTCCTTTATAAATAGTTGCTATTTGTTTTGCGGATGATCTTAAGAGGAAGTATTCATCAGCTTCAGAACGACATGTTAGGAAAAAATGAAACAATGGACAAATCAAGTCTCCCAATAGAATGTGACAACGTCAAACAGACAGGTGTGCAGCCACTTCCCACCCTCCCACAAGATGCCCCCTAAAGGTTTTGAGGATTAGCTCCAGTACTCTCAGAAGTGGGACTTCACTATTTCCCAAGGGTTTGAAAGCCAGAATCAGGTTTATTAGTCCATTAAGAATGTTATCTGAATCTTCCGCTTATATGGCTTTCCATGCATGCTTTCGCCTGTCTGTTGCAACTTTCAGCAAGGCATTTGGACAAAGTAGACCACAACCTCTACAAGATGGATTCACAATGGTCTGACCAACCATACTCAATAGTCCTCAAAGGAACATCGTCTACATATAGGGAAGAATGCAGTGAGGTATCCCGAGGACTGTCTTAGATCCAGTATTTTACTACTGGTACTGTGAATGCGGCTTGCTTGGTGGGCATGACTTGGTGGACATGTGACTGGGTGGGGGTTGCCAACTCAATGGTGGGGGGACCTAGAGTGACTCGCAGGCTTATCTGTAGGCAGGAGGAGGCAGATCAGGGCCTCTCAGTTGGGGTGCACCATGTGGGAAGGCAGCTTAGGCAGGCAATTTAAAGCAGAGGTTGTGCACATACACAAACGAGGAGCCACAAACAGTGAGGAGTGACGGGGTGGGGGAGGGTGAGTGAGCGGCGAGTGGGCATATGAGTCAAGCGAGCAGCGACTGTATGGGTGGGGCCAGCCAGAGGTCACTACTGGTTCCATGACTCAGACCAAATTTTCCCTACCAGTTCGACCAAACTGATGCAAACCGGCTGAATCCCACCTCTGACTGTGAAGTGACATATAAGTCTAAGAGCTTTTGCTGTTTGACTGTCTTTTCTGGCTATTTTGCTTTGTTTCCTGCCCAATTTTCTGGAGGTTTTTTTCAGCAATAATTCTGTATTTTACATCACTTGTCAATAATTTTCCAACTTCACGCCCTTTCTGTATCCTATCATTTATCTAAAGCAACCCTGGATTGCTAATCCGCTACTTTCAATGCATCCTTGATTATTTAGTTGATTTCCTCGACTTTGCTGAAAACAAAAGAGAAATTTAAATGTAAAATAAATCTTGGAGACTTTCTCTTTAACTTTTATAACATTCGGATTGATAATCCCTTTATCCCAATACGGAATGGCTCTTGTCTCTGAAGGCCGGTATTTCAGGTTTATCCTTTTTGGAATCTTCTGAGCTAAATATTCCTTGTTTTCTTTCCTTAGGAGATTGGATTTCTGAGGGAAACAGGCATTTAAAGTAGGATTACGGATTCTCTCTCTATTTCAGTGGTGGGTTTCAAATTTTTTTACTACCAGTTCTGTGAGCATGGCTTGGTGGGCATGGACTGGTGGGCAGGGCAGGGGAAGGATACTGTAAAATCTCCATTCCCTCCCCAGTCCAAGGGAAGGATACTGCAAAATCCCCACTTCCTCCTGATCAGCTGGGACTTGGAAGGCAGAGAATTGATGGCAGTGGAGCCAGTCAGAATTTTTACTCAGATTCTCCGAACTACTCAAAATTTCCGCTACCGGCGGACTCCTTTTCTGCAAAACTGAGGATAGGGAAAGGAGGAGAATTTTTTTTTCTGCTTCTTTAAAGTTTTAAACATTGTTCAGGCATGGCTTCAAAGAAGGCGGGGGGGGGATTCCCCCACACATCAGACAAAGGAGAAGCCAGCTGCAGTTTCAAAGCAGCCACAGGGCAGCGAAATAGAAGATTTGAAAACATGTATACTAAACATGCATAAATCCTTGGGAGAGCTCTCTGCTAGAATGAATAAAATAGATGAAAAGTTGGGGAAAAATCAAAGAGAAATGAAGGAAATAGTGGGGGAAGTTAAGGAGACAGTGGAAGAAGAAACTAAAGGAGTACATCAGAGTGTTGCTAAAGTAGCTACAGTTCTTACAGATGCTCTATTGGCAGTTGAGAAAAAAGTAGAAGATTTAAATACAGAAGTGGCAGCTAACAAGAAGGAAGCAAAGGATCAGATTGTTAAGGTGGTGGCTCAGAACCAACGTTTGGAGGATGAGATTACAATGATACAATTTCGGAATATGGAATATGCCATAAGATTGCGGGGTCTGCGTGAGAATTCTAGAGAGAATTTAAGAGCTACATGTGCGGAGGTGCTGGCCAAGATTTTAAAATGTGAACCTGATGTGATTGCGAACAGGATTGACAAGCTGTATAGAGTTAACTCGCGCATAGCGAAACAGAGAAACCTACCAAGAGATGTTGTGATTTATTTCACCGAGAGAAGGTTGAGGAATGATATTTTGTTTGGTTCGTTCCATATGACCGTTCAACATGATGGCAATCAGATTGGTGTGTGTAAAGAGCTGCCACCAAAAATGCTAAGAGATCGGAAAGATTTTGCTTTTCTTGTAAATGAGTTGAAAAAGCGCCAGATACCATTTAGATGGGATGCCCCTGTTGGTATTATTTTGCGGCACGAGGATGTGAGATATCGTATTAATTCTGTGGAAAAAGCGGAACAATTTTATAATAATGTTCTTAAAAAAATTCCAACGCCACCTCTTTCTTCAACACTTTTGCCTTTTGAAGATACTTCGGTTGAAAAGAGGCCTGAAGAGGTTGGTCAAGAAGTAAGTTCGTTAAAAGAAGGTCAGGCGTGTCAAGAATCAGCAAGGGAAGAAGTTTTGGGCGCTGTTGGAGGTGTTGCAGAGGAATCGCTAATAGAACTTTTGGAAGCTAAACCAAAGCAAACTAGAGCCACAAGAGAGGTGGAGCCAGATTTGGATTTACTGATGCAAGAACCAAGAGAACAGCGTATAACCCGTGCCGCGGAAAAGCAAAGATTAGAGAAATGTCAGGGGCTAAAATCACAACAGGAAGAGCATGGTGCCAAAGGGAAGCTACACTCTGAAGCCATGGGAGGGGCAAGACCGAAGACTTCTTCTGTAGGAGAATCTCTTCGTGAATTGCTTAAAGGGCTTCCTTCATTTTCAGAATGACACTTAAAATTATATCATGGAATGTCAATGGCCTGAACTCACCTCAGAAAAGAAGGAAAATATTTCATTATTTGAAGCAGTACAAAAATGATGTTGTTTGTTTGCAGGAAACTCACATTAGAACCCAGGATCAAAAGTTTTTAACTTCAAAACTCGGCTCACATTTTATATCTTCTAGTTTGGTGAAAAGGAATGGACTTGTTTTTTATATTTCTAATAAAATACCAGCTAAATTGATAGAAGCGGATGTGGATGGGAGATATCTTGCTGTGGAAATAAATGTACAGAACGTCTCGATACTTTTAATTGGCATTTATGCCCCGAACCAGCAACAGGAAACTTTTTATAAACTGCTGAATAACAAGATACTGCAGTGGAATTACAAGTCTTTTATGATTATGGGTGACTGGAACGGGGTGATTGATGCAACGCTTGATAAAAAGACGACAGCCAAGAAAGGGAATAAGCTACCATCGACGTTCTTTGCTTTGAAAGAAGAAATGGATTTGAAGGATGTATGGAGAGTTCATCATCCTAAAGAACTGGACTTTACTTTTTTTTCTGATAGGCATAAATCTTTTTCAAGAATTGATTTTATGCTGGTTACTACTGATTTACTTACTACGGTGACTAAGACAAAAATTTTTCCTAGAACATTGTCGGATCATAGTCCGGTGTGGATGGAGATAAACTTGGGCAAAAGAGAAAGGAGATCTTGGCGTATGAATGAAAATTTATTTAGATATGAAAAGAATATTGCTGATCTTAAGAAACATGTTAAAGAATTTTTTGACGTTAACTTAAATAAAGGTACACCGATTGAGATTGTATGGGATGCAAGCAAGGCTTATATGAGAGGTGTACTGATTTATATGAACTCTAAATATAGACGTATACGTCAAAAGTCAAGAATAGAATTGGAAGTAGAGATTAAGGAGAAAGAGCATTTGTTGATTAAAAACCCAAATGATGAGAAGATACAACTAACGATAAAACTTTTGAAAGATCAGTTTCAAACTTTGATGGCTGATCAAACAGCAACTAATTTGCAGTACGCCAAACATAATACCTTTTGTAATGCTAATAAACCTGGCAGATGGTTGGCTTATACATTGAGGAAACAACAAAGCTCTCGCATAATAAACTCAATTGAGTTCAATGGAAAACAAGTACACCAACAGAACCTAATACAAAAAGCTTTTTTAGCTTATTACTCCAAATTATACCAAGCTGATAAAATTAGAGGGGACTTTATAGAAGCCTATCTGCAGAATATGAGAGTTACAAAAATTTCAAATATACAAAGTGAAAGATTGAATCGACCTATAACATCGGAAGAGATTTTATATGCAATTAAACAATTGAAAGTATCTAAAGCTCCTGGGACGGATGGTTTGACAGCAGTATATTATAAGGCCTTACAAATGGAACTGGTCGAGCATCTCAAGGATTTGTTTTGTAATATTCAGCAGGGGGGTAAAATACCCCCCTCTTGGAAGACAACTTTTATTTCACTGATACCTAAAGAAGAACAATCAGTAAAACCTGAAAATTTTCGTCCAATATCTCTCCTGAATACGGATTATAAGATTTATGCTAAAGTATTAGCCAACAGATTGATGCCAGTGATTCAAGATGTGATTCATGATGACCAAGCAGGTTTTATAGAAGGCAGATACATGAAGGACAATGTTAGGCAACTCATAGACTTGTTGGAATATCTTGAGAAAAAGAAGCAGACTTCTGCGGTGTTGGTGTTTTTGGATGCGGAGAAAGCCTTTGATCGAGTCAACTGGGATTTTCTAAAAAAGACTTTGCACACAATGGATTTTGGGAAGCAATTTATACAAGCTATTTCTGCAATTTATCAGGAACAGCATGCGCAAATTATTATTAATGGTACCTTAACTACTACTTTTAACATACAAAAAGGAACAAGACAAGGTTGCCCACTATCTCCATTATTGTTTATTTTGACGCTAGAAGTGCTGCTGAACGCTCTACGGGACTCAGACAAAATGAATGGAATAGTTGTAAGGCAAAAAGACTACCGAACAAGAGCATTCGCAGATGATCTGGTTGTTACCCTAACACGACCTTTGGAATCGATCATCCAGATGAACAAAATCATAGAGGCATATGGTCTGGTTTCAGGTTTTAGCCTGAACCAGAGAAAGACTAAGATGATAGATAAAAACATGTCGGAACCACAAAGGAAAGAATTGGAAAGGGTGGCAGGTTTTGAAATAGTTACAAAGGTGAAATATCTAGGGGTACAAGTTGCAGCATCCAATAGAAAACTTATTCAAAATAATTATGAAGAATTATGGCGTAAGATTCAAAAGGATTTTGAAAAATGGAAGAAGCTGCAACTGTCTTTGCTTGGTAGAATAGCAGTTGTTAAGATGAACGTTTTACCTAGATTTATGTTTCTGTTTCAAATGATTCCGGTGCTCAAAAATGACAAATTGTTGAGGGACTGGCAAGCAGGTTTAAATAAATTTATATGGAATGGGAAAAAACCAAGAGTCAAACTTAAAATTATGCAAGATGTTCGTGAAAGAGGTGGCCTCAAAGTTCCCAATCTACGTTTATATTATGAGGCAGCAGTCTTGATACAAGTTGGAGATTGGATTGGAACAACTAAAAGAGAAATTTTGAATATAGAGGGCCACGACTTGCAATATGGATGGCATGCATATTTACTTTATGAAGAAAAGAGAGACAGTGTATTTAACAGTCATATCTTAAGATATGCTTTGATGAGAGTTTGGAAGAAGCACCAACTTCAATTGGATTACAAAATACCTTTGTGGTTGGATCTTGGGCAGATTTTGCCAAATATAAAGTCACTCGGGGGGTTGTTATATAAAGAGATACTTCTTAATGATGGGGGCAGATGGAGTTTGAAACCTTTGAATATTCTGTTGGAACAAGGAGTGAATCTAACTTGGTTGCAGTATCTTCAACTTCAAGCAAGATGGAGAGAAGATCAGAAAATTGGACTAATGTTACACGAAGAAGATTTGGTGACCCAGATAAAATGTAAAGGGCCGATGCATATTAAACGTGTGTATAATTTATTGTTAGAGAGAGATTCAGAGGGTGAATTAGTTAAAGATTGCATGATAAAATGGGCACAGAATTTTGAAGAACCAGTAATGCTAGAGACTTGGGAGAAGATTTGGGTCCAGAATGTTAAATTTACACAAGCACAGAATCTGAGGGAAAATTTTTATAAGATGTTTTATAGGTGGCATCTTGATCCTAAAAAGTTATCATGTATGTATCCAAATGTTCAGCCTAAATGTTGGAGGTGTGATTGTTTGGATGCAACATATTTTCATGTTTGGTGGACGTGCAGAAAATTGAAAGCATTTTGGATCAAATTATGGTGGGTAATGCAGAACATTTTGAAGCGGAAGCTTGATTTCTCACCTCAGCTTTTCTTGCTGGGAATAGTTAAAGGGTGCTCATCAACTGATACTAGATTGATTTTACACATGATCACTGCAGCTAGATTACTGATTGGCCAAAATTGGAAGAAGGATAAAATACCCACGATAGAGGAATGGGTATTGAAGATGTCTAATTTTGTAGAGATGGCTAAAATCTCTGCATATTTAAAAGATAAGACTCATGAAGTTTTTGCTAAGGAGTGGGTGAAATGGGTGGAATATATGAAGCATAAATACCAAAGTAAGAAGTTTCAGCTAGTACTTCACTGAATGTATATCTTTTAGTACTTAAGTAACCTAGAAGATAAATGTACTGAATTTGATATTGTTTATGCCTACTTTATGTTAAGTGATTGAATTTATATTTTAAGTTTTTGTGTTATAGTATAAAGAGAAATGTATTAAGTATGTTGTTTGATTTAGATTATGATAGTTTTTTTTTCCTTCCTATTATTATTATTACTATTATATTATATAAAATATTATTATAGTTTTAGTCTAATAGCTGGATCTCACCTTGAACAGTGGACAAATAGGGGTTAATTGTTAATGTTTGATTAATAGCGGAAGTCAAGGGGGGGTTGGGGGGGTTGGGGAGGGATGGGAATGGTTGGGGTGGGGGGTGGGGGGAAGGAAGGGGGGGTTTATTATAAAACTTTGTATGTAAAACTTTTTCAATAAAAAAAAAAAAAAAATTCCGCTACCGGTTCTCCAGAATTGGTCAGAACCTGTTGAAACCCACCTCTGTTCTACTTGATTTTGCAAACTGAGTCTAAAGAGATGTTTGATTTACATTTTTGAGAGTTCATTAAAATCAAAATCTTGTTTATGATTTACTACCAACTTGAGATTTGCTGTGTCTATTTCCAATCCACGGAGTATAAACGCAAAGCAAATAGTATTTATTTATTTCTTCATTTATATGATTGATTGATTGTTTGTTTGTTTGATTGATTGATTGATGTCACACCTCTGCTTTTTACAAATAACTCATGGCAGCAGATATAACTAATATTCCTTCCTCCTCCTCTTTTTCCCTACAAAAATGGCCGTGTGAGGTAAATTGGTTGAGGGCCAGTGACTGCCCCAAGGTTATGGAGATGGCTTCCACGCCTAAGGCAGGATTAGAACTCACTGTCTCCTGGCGATTGGCCCAAGTCCAACTCCCTGGATTTCATGCTTAGGGCAGGACTAGAACAATTGATTAGTGATCAGAAGTTGTGGGTGCTCCATCACTGGAAGTTTTTAAGAAGAGATTGGATAACCATTTGCCTGAAGTGGTGTCGGGTTTCCTGCCTAAGCAGGAAGGGGTTAGACTAGAAGACCTCCAGGGTCCCTTCCAACTCTGTTACTCTAAAGAAATGAATATTCCTGCTTTCTAGCCCAATGCCTTAACCGCCAGACCAGAGTTGTCTCAAATGACTTTTTAATGGGACATGAGGGGAATCGTGAATATGTGATGGAATCACATTAGCTCAGGGGTGGGCTTCAAAAATTTTAGCAAGGGGTTTTCTGCCTGATTGCTGGGTGGGCATGGCCTAGTCGGCATCCTGCACTATGAAGGGGGGGGGCTTTTTGCCCTCCCCAGGATCCGGAGGCTATCCTCAAGCCTCCGGGAGGGTGAAAATGGGCTCCCCAGAATCCGGAAGCCCTCTGGAGGCTGGAAACAGGCCCGTTTCCGACCTTCCTGAACTTCCGGTAGGCCCGTATTTCAGCCTCCCCAAGCCTCCAGGCAGGCCCTGCACTTACCTTCATCCCAAACGAGCCACATGCAGTCTCCTGGGAGGAGTGGGGCAGGGCGGGCAGGGCCATCCAAGAGTGGGATTTGGGGGTTCTCTGAACTGCACAGAATCTAAGGTAGAGGTTCCCCCAAACCCCTGTTGGAATGACCTTGGTTCTCACAGGAAGCTTGTTGTTTTGACGGCAAAACCAAACTATCTATTTCCCCCCTCCCCCGTGTCCCCTCTTCTGCCTTGTGGCAACCGTGAAGCCACCAAGATGGCCTCAGCCAGGATCGCTTCAGGGTTGACAGGTTGGTTAAGTTTTTCCCATTCTCTTAGATGTAGGGGTTGGAGGTCCATGTGGGCCAATCAGCAGCTATCAAGCTTTTTGTGAACGAGTTCCTGCAATTACCGGTATTACCCAGCATACATCTGAGACCTTCTCCGAATTTTGCTTCACTGGAGTTCTTTAATCCCAATTCTTAATCTTCTAAATTCCCCTCTTCATCTCCAACTCAAGCCAACTGACATAGTCCAGAATGGCGAGAGTGAAGAGCAGAAAGTGTGAGGGAATGTTAAATTCCTGGCTGAGACTGAAATTCCTTCTTCACTTTTAGCCTGCTTGGCAACAGAGGATGGAGTTGAATTGACAAACTGAGAGTGAATTCTCGCGTCCAATGCTTTTCAATTCCTTCTTGATCTCGATGGGATTTTCACCCAACAATATTAATGTTCAAGCAGTGTTTATTTGATACAGAACACCAAAGGGACACAAGTCCTGCCTCCCTGATATCATTTATTTAACACGGTCCTTGTTTAATCAAAAGAAAGGACAAGAGAAAAGATTAAGATGCTTAGGTAAGATGTTTATTCCAGTACTGCATGGGAGGGGATGAGAATCAATGCTACAATCTAGCCTACATTTTCATGTTTACATATTTCTGGATTTACCACTGTTTTGCATCCTTCACCATTTTCATAAGAGATTTATTCGGAAGTCTTTGAGGTTTAAGATAATTATAAGGAATTGTAAACTTTATTGGGATGATATGCTGACAGTTGTCATCAAGTTGCGGGGCTCCATCATCACATGATTCTGGATTTTCCCCTTCCTTGCATTCTTCAACTAGTATGATATCAGGTTCTCTTTGAAGGGAAAAAAGAAGGGAGGGTGAAGAAGGGGAAGAAGAAAACATTAGGGCCAGGGAGTTGACTTGAAGACTTTTATGACCATCAGCCACATTAGAACTTGCAGAGAACTATTGAAATTCTTGGAGAAAGGTTGATTCACCATTGATTGCAATAAGGATAATGACCTTAACCAACCACAAAGGATGTGAGCACTTTCTCATTAGCAGTTGGCTAATACTATCCCAGATAATCAGTCTCAGCTCAACGAGGCTCCCACTGAAAAAAGCTGAGTGATTTTATCAGATAGCTGGAATATTTCTCACTGTGATGCTTCCTTCTTACCCAGAGGAGACCTGATCAACGAAAATAGAAGACCTGTGTGTAGGTTTATTTACCTACATGTATCCAGGAATATGTGCTACATTAGTAAACCCATTTGACTTAACATAGGAGAAAACATGCACAAATGAATACATTCAAAGCTCACCCATAACTTTTCCCTACCTCTCACAACATCTCATTCCAGCTCGTCTGCAATCACAAACGAAGCAATGGGCTGTACTCCAGCTTGACCATATGGGGTGGCTTTTCCCATCATATCGATCAACGCAGGTGTTTGGCTTCACCACTTTACCTAAGGAAAAAGAATCCAGTTGAGCCTGCAGTCATACCCAACTCATCAAACTCAACCAAGAATCCCCCAAGAGGTGCATGCAACTTCCAGGAATCTACTATTGGACAAATGTGACAAAAGATAAATTCTCTTCTTTTGCTGCATACTATCATCATTTACCTCTTAGATTTATAAGAACTCCTGCTGACCAAACAACTTCTGCATTGGTACAGAAGGCGTTTTTCTGACCCAGTTGGGACACCATGAATAGAAACCTGGATTGGAGAATCTAAGCCAGAGATGTTTCAGCTAGCATTGCTAGATCTTCGCAGGTAGTATAATGAGGGTTTATTCAGATGAATGAGGAGCTTCCTTACCATCTTTAAGCAGTGGTCTCAGGGGATCCGAAAAACACTTTCGTTGACATGTAGCCAACATGAATGAGAAGATGCTCAGACAGATGAAGACTCTCTGAGAATGGAAGGAAAGGAGGAAAAAGTGACTCACCGGAAGGCTCGGTGGTTCTTCTGGAAACTGGCTGTTCAAAATCTTTCCAATGTCCTCTTCAGTATTAGGATGATGTTCATGAACTTTGGGAAAAGCCTTCTAGATGAAGTTTACAATCTTGGGAAAGTGTACATTGGGATCTCTGTTGCACAACAGGGTCTACCTGGAACTTCTTCCTCCCCTCTCTGGGCCAGCTGCACCCAAATCAGGATACCTACGTTCTGCTACATAGCTCCCAAATAGTTATTCTTGTCCTGTCTCTTTTTTCTAAAGAAACATCTGGTTGCATATGCACTTCCCTTCTTACTCTATTTTACCTTTATCTTCTCTAAATCATGTACACAGATTGATCCTCTTATGATTTTTTCCACAGCCATAACTGTGTGGAGTGATTCAGCTTTGAGAAAGGGACTGTCCCAAAGGGGTCATCTCATTCCTTCAGACATTCTCTTCTTACATCTAACCCACTTAGAGTTCTTCCTGCAAATAAACCATTTTGCTTACCATCTTGGCTTTGGGGAAGCCCCAGGAAACTCTTGGGAGGGAAGAAGGAGAAGGAGTAGCACCTCTCTCTCTGAGGTCGGCAAGGAATCTGCTCCTCCCATTTTTGCAAAAAAAAAAAGACCGCCCCTTGCGTATGTGTTAAAAAAACGTCTATGGTTTAAAGTTGTGCCACAATAGCCATTGCCAGAAGGAAAACAGTTCCTTTACAAATAGTTGCTATTTGTTTTGGGGATGATGTGAAGAGGAAGTATTCATCAGTTTCAGAATGCCACTTTAAGAAGAAATGAAACAATGGCCAAATCAAATCTCCCAACAGAATGGGAGAAGGTCAAACAGACAAGGGTGCAGCCACATCCCACCCTCCCACAAGATGCACCCTAAAGGTTTTGAGGATTAGCTCCACTACTCTCAGAAGTGGGACTTACACTATTTCTCAAGGATTTCAAAGCAAGGGTCAGGCTTATTAGACCATTAAGAATGTTATCCGAATCTTCCGCTTATATGGCTTTCCATGCATGCTTTCGCCTGTCTGTTACAACCTTCAGCAAGGCATTTCATAAAGTAGACCACAACCTCTACAAGATGGATCTACAATTGTCTGACCAACCATACTCAATGTATAGTCCTCAATGGAATATTGTCTACATATAGGAAAGTATGCAGTGGGGTATCCCGAGGACTATCTTATACCCAGTATTTTACTATTGGTTCTGTGAATGCGGCTTGCTTAGTGGGCATAGCCTGGTGGCCATGTGACTGTGTGGGGGTTGCCAACTCAATGGTGGGAGGACCTTGAGTGACTTCCAGGCTTATCTGTAGGCAGGAGGAGGCAGATCAGGGCCTCTCAGTTGGGGGGCAGGCATGCACCATGTGGGAAGGCAGCTTAGGCAGGCAATGTAGAGCAGAGATTGTGCAAATACACAAACGAGGACCCACACACAGTGAGGAGTAATGGCGTGGGGCAGGGTGAGTGAGCAGCGAGTGGGCATGTGGGTCAAGCGAGCGGCAACTGTCCGTGGGGGGCCTGACAAAGGTCACTGCCAGTTTCGTGACCCAGAAAAATTTTCCCTACCAGTTTGACCAAACTGATGCAAACCGGCTGAATCCCACCTCTGCCTGTGAAGTGATATATAAGTCTAAGTGCTATTGCTTTTTGACTGTCTTGTCTGGTCATTTTGCTTAGTTTCCTGCCCAATTTCTGGAGGGTTTCTTTCATCAAGAATTCTGTATTTTACATCACTTGTCAATAGTTTTCAAACTTCACGGCCTTTCCGTATCCTATCATTTTTCTAAAGCAACCTTGGATTGCAAATCTGCTACATTCAATGGATCCTTGATTATTTAGTTGATTTCCTCTACTTTGCTGAAAACAAAAGAGACATTTAAATGTAAAGTAAGTCTTGGAGACTTTCTCTTTAACTTTTATAACATTAGGATTGATAATCCCTTTATCCCATTATAGAATGGCTCGTTGTCTCTGAAGGCTGGTATTTCAGGTTTATCCTTTTTGGAATCTTCTGAGCTTAATGTTCCTGGTTTTCTTTCCTTAGGAGATTACATTTGTGAGGGAAACAGGCATTTAAAGTAGGATTACGGATTCTCTCTCTATTTCAGTGGTGGGTTTCAAATTTTTTTACTACCAGTTCTGTGAGCGTGGCTTGGTGGGCATGGCAAGGGAAGGATACTATAAAATCTCCATTCCCTCCCCAGTCCAAGGGAAGGATACAGCAAAATCCCCAGTGCCTCCTGATCAGCTGGGACTTGGAAGGCAGAGAATTGATGAAGGTGGAGCCAGTCAGAATTTTTACTCAGGTTCTCGGAACTACTCAAAATTTCCGCTACCGGTTCTCCAGAACTGGTCAGAACCTGCTGAAACCCACCTCTTGGGTTCTACTTGATTTTGCAAACTGAGTCTAAAGAGAGGTTTGATTTACATTTTTGAGATTTCATCAAATAAAAATCTTGTTTATGATTTACTACCAACTTGAGATTTGCTGGGTCTATTTCCAATCCAGGGAGTATAAAAGCAAAGCAAATAGTATTTATTTATTTCTTCATTTATATGATTGATTGATTGTTTGATTGATTGATTGATTGATTGATGTCACACCTCTACTTTTTACAAAGATCTCATGGCGGCAGATATAACTAATACTCCTTCCTCCTCCTCTTTTTCCCTACAACAATAGCTGTGTGAGGTAAATTGGTTGAGGGCCAGTGACTGGCCCAAGGTCATCTAGCTGGCTTTCACGCCTGAGGCAGGATTAGAACTCACTGTCTCCTGGCGATTGGCCCAAGTCCAACTCACTGGATTTCATGCTTATGGCAGGACTAGAACAATTGATTAGTGATCAGAAGTTGTGGGTGCTCCATCACTGGAAGTTTTTAAGAAGAGATTGGATAACCATTTGCCTGAAGTGGTGTAGGGTTTCCTGCCTAAGAAGGAAGGGGTTAGACTAGAAGACCTCCAGGGTCCCTTCCAACTCTGTTACTCTAAAGAAATGAATATTCCTGCTTTCTAGCCCAATGCCTTAACCGCCATACCAGAGTTGTCTGAAATGACTTTTTAATGAGACGTGAGGGAAACCTTGTGAATATGGGGTGGAATCACATTAGCTCAGGGGTGGGCTTCAAAAATTTTAGCAAGGGGTTTTCTGCCTGATTGCTGGGTGGGCGTGGCCTAGTCGGCCTCCTGCACTATGGAGGGGGGGGGCTTTTTGCCCTCCCCAGGATCCGGAGGCTATGCTCAAGCCTCCGGGAGGGTGAAAATGGCCTCCCCAGTCTCATGCTGGGACCTCGGAAAAGGTCCCAGCATACATCTGGGACCTTTTCCGAATTTTGCTTCACTGGAGTTCTTTAATCCCAATTCTTAATCTTCTAAATTCCCCTCTGCATTTCCAATTCAAGCCAATTGATATAGTCCAGAATGGCAAGAGTGAAGACCAGAAACTGTGAGGGAACGCTAAAGTCCTGGCTGAGGCTGAAATTCCTTCTTCACACTCAGCCTGCTTAGCAACAGAGGATGGAGTTGAAGTGAAAAACTGAGAGTGAATTCTCGACTCCAATGCTTTTCAATTCCTTCTTGATCTCGATGGGATTTTCACCAAGCAATATTAATGCTCAAGCAGTGTTTATTTGATACAGAACACCAAAGGGACACAAGTCCTGTCCGCCTGATATCATTTATTTAACACGGTCCTTGTTTAATCAAAAGAAAAGACAAGAGAAAAGATTAAGATGCTTAGGTAAGATGTTTATTCCAGTACTGCATGGAGGGGATGAGAATCATCGCTACGATCTAGCCTACATTTTCATGTTTACGTATTTCTGGATTTACTGCTATTTTGCATCCTTCACCATTTTCATAGGAGATTTATACAGATGTCTTTGCAGGTTTGATATAATGTCAAATAGTGTAATATTTATTGGGATGATATACTGACATTTGTCATCAAGTCGCGGGGCTCCATCATCACATGATTCTGGATTTTCCCCTTTCTTGCATTTTTCAAGTAGTACGAAACCACGCTCCCTTTCAACGGAAAAAAGAAGGGAGGGTGAAGAAGGGGAAGAAGAAAACATTAGGGCCAGTCAATTTTGACTTAAAGACTTTTATGACCATCAACCACATTAGAACTTGCAGAGAACTATTGAACTTCTTGGAGAAAGGTTGATT
This sequence comes from Coluber constrictor foxii, assembly GCA_038048745.1. NCBI lineage: Eukaryota > Metazoa > Chordata > Lepidosauria > Squamata > Colubridae > Coluber > Coluber constrictor. Next base: position 55,339 of record JAWJVD010000101.1, on the reverse strand, counting down.
CACCCAAGGCTTTGCTTGATTCTAAAAACCCCGTTTTTGGAAATGCACCTTTGCATGGAGAAATCTCAGGATTCAGGCACCCAGAAATACATTTTGGATGCCTCCTGTTGACTGCAATAAGGATAATAACCTTAACCAACCACAAAGGATGTGAGCACTTTCTCATTAGCAGTTGGCTGATACTATCCCAGATAATCAGTCTCAGCTCCACGAGGTTCCCACTGAAAAAAGCTGAGTGATTTTATCAGACAGCTGGAATATTTCTCACTGTGATGCTTCCTTCTTACCCAGAGGAGACCTGATCAACCAAAATAGAAGACCTGTGTGTAGGTTTATTTACCTACATGTATCCAGGAATATGTGCTACATTAGTAAACCCATTTGACTTAACATAGGAGAAAACATGCACAAATGAATACATTCAAAGCTCACCCATAACTTTTCCCTACCTCTCACAACATCTCATTCCAGCTCGAGTGCAATCACAAAGGAAGCAATGGGCAGTCCTCCAGCGGGACCCAATGGAATGGGTTTTCCCATCATATCGATCAATGCAGGTGTTTGTCTTCACCACTTTACCTAAGAAAAAATAATTCAGTTGAGCCTGCAGTCATACCCAACTCAACCAAGAATCCCCCTAGAGGTGCAGGAAACTTCCAGGAATCTACTATTGGACAAATGTGACAAGGAGATAAATTCTTTCTTTTTGCTGCATACTATCATCATTTACCTCTTAGATTTGTAAGGACTCCTGGTGACCAAACAACTTCTGCATTGGTACAGAAGGTGTTTTTCTGGCCCAGTTAGGAGACTTTGGATAGAAACCTGGATCTAAGGCAGGAACATTTCAGCTGGCATTGCTACACCTTCACAGGCAGTATAGTGAGGGGTTATTCAGATGAATGAGGAGAATCCTTACCATCTTTAAGCAGTGGTCTCAGGGGATCCGAAAAACACTTTTCTTGACATGTAGCCAACATGAAAGAGAAGATTCCCAGGCAGATGAAGACTCTCTGAGAATGCAAGAAAAGGAAGAAAAAGTGACTCACAAGAAGACTCAGTGGTTCGTCCAGAAACTGGCTGTTCAAAATCTTTCCAATGTCCTCTTCAGTATGATGATGATGTTCATGAACTTTGGGGAAAGCCCTCCAGATGAAGTTTACAATTTTGGGAAAGTGTACATTGGGATCTCTGTTGCACAACAGGGTCTACCTGGAACATCTTCCTCCCCTCTCTGGGCCAGCTGCACCCAAATCAGGATACCTACGTTCTGCTACATAGCTCCCAAATAGTTATTCTTGTCCTGTCTCTTTTTTCTAAAGAAACATCTGGTTGCATATGCACTTCCCTTCTTACTCTATTTTACCTTTATCTTATCTAAATCATGTACCCAGATTGATCCTCTTATGATTTTTCCCACAGCCATAACTGTGTGGAGTGATTCAGCTTTGAGAAAGGGACTGTCCCAAAGGGGTCATCTCATTCCTTCAGCCATTCTCTTCTTACATCTAACCCACTTAGAGTTCTTCCTGCAAATAAACCATTTTGCTTACCATCTTGGCTTTGGGGAAGCCCCAGGAAACTCTTGGGAGGAAAGAAGGAGAAGGAGTAGCACCTCTCTCTCTGAGGTCGGCAAGGAATCTGCTCCTCCCATTTTTGCAAAAAAAGAAGACCGCCCCTTGTGCACGTTTTAAAAAAAAGTCTATGGTTTAAAGTTGTGTCACAATGGCCATTGCTAGAAGGAAAACAGTTCCTTTACAAATAGTTGCTATTTGTTTTGGGGATGATGTGAAGAGGAAGTATCCACCAGCTTCAGAATGCCACTTTAAGAAGAAATGAAACAATGGCCAAATCAAATCTCCCAACAGAATGTGAGAAGGTCAAACAGACAGACACTTCCCACCCTCCCACATGATGCCCCCTAAAGGTTTTGAGGATTAGCTCCACTACTCTCAGAAGTGGGACTTACACTATTTCTCACGGATTTCAAAGCAAGGATCAGGCTTATTAGACCATTAAGAATGTTATCTGAATCTTCCGCTTATATGGCTTTCCATGCTGTCTGTTACAACCTTCAGCAAGGCATTTGACAAAGTAGACCACAACTTCTAAAAGATTGATCTACAATTGTCTGACCAACCATACGCAATGTATAGTCCTCAATGGAACATTGTCTACATATTGGAAAGTATGCAGTGGGGTAGCCCGAGGTCTGTCTTAGACCCAATATTTTACTGCTGGTACTGTGAACGTGGATTGCTTTTATTTGGTGGGCATGTGACTGGGTGGACATGGCCTGCTGGCCATGTGACTGGGGGTTGCCCACTCAATGGTGGGGGGCCCTAGAGTGACTCACAGGATTATCTGTAGGCAGGTGGAGGCAGATCAGGGCCTGTCAGTTGGGGTGCACCATATGGGAAGGCACCTTAGGCAGGCAACTTAGAGCAGAGATTGTGCACATACACAAACAAGGACCCACAAACAGTGAGGAGTGAAGGGGTGAGGCAGGGTGAGTGAGCGGTGAGTGGGCATGTGGGTCAAGCAAGCGGTGACTGGCTAGGTGGAGCCAGCCTGAGGTCTCTACTGGTTCCATGACCCAGACCAAATTTTCCCTACCAGTTCGACCAAACTGACGCAAACCGGCTGAATCCCACCTCTGACTGTGAAGTGCTATATAAGTCTAAGTGCTTCTGCTCTTTGACTGTCTTATCTGGCCATTTTGCTTAGTTTCCTGCCCAATTTTCTGGAGGGTTTCTTTCAGCAATAATTCTATATTTTACATCAGTTGTCAATAATTTTCAAACTTCACGCCCTTTCCGTATCCTATCGTTTATCTAAAGCAACCTTGGATTGTAAATCCGCTACATTCAATGCATCCTTGATTATTTAGTTGATTTCCTCTACTTTGCTGAAAACAAAAGAGAAATTTAAATGTAAAATAAATCTTGGAGACTTTCTCTTTAACTTTTATAACATTAGGATTGATAATCCCTTTATCCCAACACGGAATGGCTGGTTGTCTCTGAAGGCCGGTATTTCAGGCTTATCCTCTCTGAAATGTTCTGATCTTAATGTTCCTGGTTTTGTTTCCTTAGGAGATTAGATTTGTGAGGGACACAGACATTGAAAATAGGATTACGGATTCTCCCTCTATTTCAGTGGTGGGTTTCAATTTTTTTTACTACTGGTTCTGTGACCGTGGCTTGATTTACTACCAACTTGAGATATGCTGTGTCTGTTTCCAGTCCAGGGAGTATATATAAAAGCAAAGCAAATAGTGTTTATTCATTTTTATTATTCATTTATTTATTTCACACCTCTGCTTTTTACAAATAACTCATGGCAGCAGATATAACTAATATTCCTTCCTCCTCCTCTTTTTCCTTACAAAAATGGCCATGTGAGGTAAATTGGTTGAGGACCAGGGACTGCCCCAAGGTTATGTAGATGGCTTCCACGCCTGAGGCAGGATTAGAACTCACTGTCTCCTGGAGATTAGCCCAAGTCCAACTCACTGGTTTTCATGCTTAAGACAAGACTAGAACAATTGATTAGTGATCAGAAGTTGTGGGTGCTCCATCACTGGAAGTTTTTAAGAAGAGATTGGATAACCATTTGCCTGAAGTTTTGTAGGGTTTCCTGCCTAAGCAGGAAGGGGTTAGACTAGAAGACCTCCAGGGTCCCTTCCAACTCTGTTACTCTAAAGAAATGAATATTTCTGCTTTCTAGCCCAATGCCTTCTCCACCAGACCAGAGTTGCCTCAATTGACTTTTTAATGGGACGTGAGGGAATCCTTGTGAATATGGGGTGGAATCACGTTAGCTCAGGGGTGGATGCCAAATATTATAGCAAGGGGTTCTCTGCCTGGTTGCTGGGTGGGCGTGGCCTAATTGGGCTCCTGCACTATAGAGGGGGGTTGGAGCTTTTTGCCCTCCCCGGACTGCAGAGGCTTTCCTTCAGCCCCCGGGAGGGTGAAAATGGTCTCCCCAGGCTCTGGGGGCCCTCTGGAGGCCGGAAACAGGCCCATTTGTGGCCTTCCTGAACTTCTGGTAGGCCCGTTGTTCGCCCTCCCAGAGCCTCCGGGCATGCCCTGCACTTATCTGCATCCAAACGAGAGGGATGCGGACTTTTGGGAGGGTGGGTGGGGTCAGCCAGGAGTGGGGGGGTTCTCCGAATTGCAGAGAATCTTAGGTAGAGGTTCTCCCGAACCCCTGAGAGCCCCGAGAAGGCCCCACCCCTGCCTAAATTCCACTCATTTCACTTAGTATCATTTTATTCACAGTTCAATGGAATCAGGGTTCCTTTCTATGCTACCTTGAAGATGTTCTTCTCCTGTCCTTGGCAAATGAAGCCATGGCTGAAAAATCGTGTAGCCCACATTTTCAAAAACTTTTAGAGAGCCTTCCTGTTTTGGAAGGGTATGTTCAAAAGAGTTAAACCAGGTCAAAAGACTTGATTCCCCAGATCAGAAATGATATTGCCTACCTTTCTGCTGTGAATAATGAATTACCCAGCAGATCAGTGGTTAAGGGAACCACAATCCCATTATCTCATTAGCTCCAAACCAAGGTGGCCTCTACCAAAAGAAAATAAAACTCCCAAAATGAAGCCAAAGGAATCCCATCATCTGGAGGGGGTGAAGTTAGGAAAGATCTTAGTAGAGGAACTCTTAAAAACTGAAAGGTCCACCTTCCCCCCACATCATAAATCACATTATCCAACAGTGTCACTGGCCGGTTTCATTGTTACTCCGCTCCTTCTCTCCCAGCCACCTGTTGGAATGACCTTGGTTCCAACAGGAAGTTTTTGTTTTGATGGCAAAACCCCGCTATGTATCCCCCCCCGCATCCCCTCTTCTGCCTTGTGGCAACCGTGAAGCCACCAAGATAGCCTTAGCCAGGATCGCTTCAGGGTTGACAGGTTGGTTAAATTTTTCCCATTCTCTTAGATGTAGGGGTTGGAGGTCTATGTGGCCCAATCAGCAACTATCAAGCTTTTTGTGACCGAGTTCCTGCAATTACCGGTATTACCCAGCATACATCTGGGACCTTTTCCGAATTTTGCTTCACTGGAGTTCTTTAATCCCAATTCTTAATCTTCTAATTTCCCCTCTGCATCTCCAATTCAAGCCAACTGATATAGTCCAGAATGGCGAGAGTGAAGAGCAGAAACTGTGAGGAAACGTTAAATTCCTGGCTGAGGCTGGTGGATGAGGATGTAGTTGAAGCTGAGGATGGAGTTGAAGTGAAAAACTGAGAGTGAATTCTCACATCAAATGCTTTTCAATTCCTTCTTGATCTCGATGGGATTTTCACCCAGCAATATTAATGCTCAAGCAGTGTTTATTTGATACAGAACACCAAAGGGACACAAGTCCTGCCTGCCTGATATCATTTATTTAACACGGTCCTTGTTTAATCAAAATAAGAGACAAGAGAAAAGATTAAGACGCTTAGGTAAGACATTTATTCCAGAACTGCATGGAGGGAATTAGAATCAACACTACGATCTACCCTACATTTTCATGTTTACGTATTTCTGGATTTACCACTATTTTGCATCCTTCACCACTTTAAAAAGAGTTGGGTCTGCAATGAATGTGATTAGATATTCCAATATTGGAATAGAGCCATCACGTAGGAAAAGCCGACATTTGTCATCACGTCGCAGAGCTCCATCATCACATGATTCTGGATTTTCCCCTTTCTTGCATCTTTCATGTATTGCGATATCATAATCCCTTTGAAGGGAAAAAAAGAAGGGAGGGCAAAGAAGAGGAAGAAGAAAACATTAGGGCCAGTCAAAGTTGACTTGAAGAGTTTTATAACCATCAGCCACATTTGAACTTGCAGAGAACTACTGAACTTCCTGGAGAAAGGTTGATTCACCCAAGGCTTTGGTTGATTCTAAAAATCCAGTTCTTGGAAATGCCTCTTTGCATGGAGAAATCTCAGGGTTCAGGCACCCAGAAATTCATTTTGGATGCCTCCTCTTGACTGCAATAAGGATAATGATATTAACAAACCACAAAGAATGTGAGCACTTCCTTATAAGCAGTTGGCTCAAACTTCTCCCAGACAATCAAGCTCAACTCAACGAGGCTCCCAATGAAAAAAGCTGAGTGATTTTTATCTGACAGCTGGAATATTTCTCATTGTGACACTTCCTTCTTACCCAGAGGAGACCTGGTCAACCAAAATAGGGGCACGGTCGGCTACCTGAGAATTTCCCAACATAACACCAAAAAGTAATTCCAGATAGTGTCAGGAGCAAAAAACCAGATTCTGAGCTATTGTATTGTTTGTCTAGATTGCAGGAATCCCCCCAGTCTGGCAGCTCTTCCCTGGGGACTATTAGAAATTAAAAGAGGGACAGTTCTGGCACTTTTAAGGTTGTGTAGTGATTCCAGACTAGCTCCGTGCTTGAGCCCCCCTCTCTGCCAGGTTAGGGGCTTCCCAACATATGGGGTCTCATCTGCCCTCAGTCAAACTTACACTTTGTCTACCTCCAACTGCATTCAAGGCATCTCTAATATAGACGACCTGTGTGAAGGTTTTTTTACCTATATGTATCCAGGAATATGTGCTACATTAGTAAACTCTTTTGACTTAACATAGGAGAAAACATGCACAAATTAATATATCCAAAGCTCACCCATAACTTTTCCCTACCTGTCACAACATGTCATTCCATCTCGGCTGCAATCACAAAGGAAGCAATGGGCAGTACTCCAGGCTGTCCCAATGTCATGGGATTTCCCATCATATCGATCAACGCAGGTGTTTGGCTTCCCCACTTCACCTAAGGAAAAAGAATCCAGTTCAGCCTGCAGTCATGGCCAACTCATCAAACCCAACCAAGAATCCCCCTAGAGCTGAAGGCAACTTCCAGAAATCTACTATTGGACAAATCTGAAAAGGAGATAAATTCTCTGCTTTTGCTGCATACTATTATCATTTCCCTCTTAGATTTGTGAGGACTCCTGGTGACCAAACAACTTCTGCATTGGTACAGAAGATGTTTTTCTGACCCAGTTAAGAGACCTTGGATAGAAACCTGGATCTAAGGCAGGAACATTTCAGCTGGCATTGCTACACCTTCACAGGCAGTATAGTGAGGGGTTATTCAGATGAATGAGGAGAATCCTTACCATCTTTAAGCAGTGGTTTCAGGGGATCCAAAAAACACTTTCCTTGACATGTAGCCAACATGAATGAGAAGATGCTCAGACAGATGAAGACTCTCTGAGAATGGAAGAAAAGGAGGAAAAAGTGACTCACAAGAAGACTCGGTGGTTCTTCCAGAAACTGGCTGTTCAAAATCTTTCCAATGTCCTGTTCAGTATGATGATGATGTTCATGAACTTTGGGAAAAGCCCTCCAGATGAAGTTTCCAATTTTGGGAAAGTGTGCCTTGAGATCTCTGTTGCACCACAAGGTCAACCAGGAACATCTTCCTCCCCTCTCTGGGCCAATTGCACCCAAATCAGGATACCCCAGTATCGCAGCCTTTTGTTCATTTTCCTACGTAGCTCACAAATAGTTATTCTTCTCCTGTCTCTTTTTTCTAAAGAAACATCTTGTTGCATTTGGTCTTTCCTTCTTACTCTATTTTACCTTTCTCTTATCTAAATCATGTACACAGATTGATTCTCTTATGATTCTTCCCATGGCCATAACCGCTGTGAGAAGAGAACTGTCCCAAAGGGGTCATCCCATTCCTTCAGCCATTCTTTTTTTTATTTATTTAATTTGAGTTATATGCCGCCCTTCTCCGGAGACTCAAGGTGGCTTACAATGCGTTAAGCAATAGCCTTCATACTTTTGCATATTTATACAAAGTCAGCTTATTGCCCCCACAAACTGGGTCCTCAATTTACCCACCTTATAAAGGACGGAAGGCTGAGTCGATCTTGAGCCTGGCTAGGATTGAACTTGCAGTAATTGCAGGCAGCTGGATGTTAAATGCTGCCTTAGTAGGAGGTATTAGATTCTTACACCACTCAGGCTCCTCTTCCTACATCTAACTCAGTTAGTTCTTCCTGCAAATAAACCATTTTGCTTACCATTTTGGCTTTGGGGAATCCCCAGGAAACTCTTGGGAGAGAAGAAGGAGAAGGAGTAGCACCTCTCTCTCTCAGGTCGGCAAGGAATCTGCTCCTCCAATTTTTTCAAAAAACCCAAGACTGCCTCTTGCGCATGTGTAAAAAAAGTTCTACGGTTTAAAGTTGTGCCACAATAGCCATTGCCACGAGGAAAACCGTTCCTTTACAAATAGTAGCTATTTGTTTTGGGGATGATGTGAAGAGGAAGTATTCATCAGCTTCAGAACGGCATGTTAGGAAGAAATGAAACAATGCCCAAATCAAATCTCCCAACACAATGGGAGAACGTCAAACAAACAGGGGTGCAGCAACTTCCCACCCTCCCACAAAATGCCTCCTAAAGGTTTTGAGGATTAGCTGCACTACTCTCATACGTAGGACTTACCCTATTTCCCAAGGATTTCAAATGTGATATTTTTATTCTTGGCTGTTCACCGCCTGAGTCCAGCAGGAGAAGGGCGGTATAAAAATTTAATAGAATAAATAAGTAAGTAAGTAAGTAAGTAAGTAAGTAAGTAAGTAAGTAAATAAATAAATAAATAAATAAATAAATAAATAAATAAATAAATAAATAAATAAATAAATAAATAAATAAATGTCGCGCTTATTAGTCCATTAAGAATGTTACCGGAATCTTCCGCTTATATGGCTTTCCATGCATGCTTTCGCCTGTCTGTTACAACCTTCAGTAAGGCATTTGACAAAGTAGACCACAACCTCTACAAGATGGATCTACAATTGTCTGACCAACCATACTCAATGTATAGTCCTCAATGGAACATCATCTACATATAGGGAAGAATGCTGTGGGGTAGCTCGAGGTTTGTCTTAGACCCAGTATTTTACTACTGGTACTGTGAACGCGGCTTGCTTGGTGGGCATGGCTTGGTGGTCATGTGACTGGGTGGGGGTTGCCAACTCAGTGGTGGGGGGACCTAGAGTGACTTGCAGGCTTACTGTAGGCAGGAGGAGGCAGATCAGGGCCTCTCAGTTGGGGGGCAGGCACGCACCATGTGGGAAGATAGCTTAGGCAGGCAACTTAGAAGAGAGATTGTGCAAATACAGAAATGTGGACCCACACACAATGAGGAGTGACGGGGTGGGGCAGGGTGAGCGAGCGGAGAGTGGGCATGTGGGTCAAGCAAGCGGCGACTGGCCGGGTGGGGCCAGCCAGAGGTCGCTACCAGTTCCATGACTCAGACCAAATTTTCCCTACCAGTTCGACCAAACTGACGCAAACCGGCTGAATCCCATCTCTGACTGTGAAGTGATATATAAGTCTAAGTGCTTCTGCTCTTTGACTGTCTTGTCTGGCTATTTTGCTTAGTTTCCTGCCCAATTTTCTGGAAGGTTTCTTTCAGCAATAATTCTGTATTTTACATCACGTATCAATAGTTTTCAAACTTCACGCCCTTTCCGTATCCTATCATTTATCTAAAGCAACCTTGGATTGCAAATCCGCTACATTCAATGCATCCTTGATTATTTAGTTGATTTCCTCTACTTTGCTGAAAACAAAAGAGAAATTTAAATGTAAAATAAATCTTGGAGACCTTCTCTTTAACTTTTATAACATTAGGATTGATAATCCCTTTATCCCAATATGGAATGGCTCTTTGTCTCTGAACATCGAAGAGACACAGGCAGCAAATTCCACTCCTGCCTGCCTGATATCACTTATTTAACACGGTCCTTGTTTAATCAAAAGAAAAGACAAGAGAAAAGATTAAGATGCTTAGGTAAGACATTTATTCCAGTACTGCATGGAGGGGATGAGAATCAACACTACGATCTACCCTACATTTTCATGTTTACATATTTCTGGATTTACCGCTATTTTGCATCCTTCACCATTTTCAATTGAGCTGGGGTTTTGAAAGGAATGTGGGGGTTTTACTCAGACTTCTTCCCAGGGATGATGATTCTTCAAATATTGTAATATCTGTATCATCTATAGGGATGATAAGCCGACATTTGTCATCAAGTCCAAAGACTTCATCTTTACATGATTCTGGATTTTTCCCTTTCTTGCAACTTTCAACAAATATGATACCACGTGATCTTCGAAGGGAAAAAAGAAGGGAGGGTGAAGAAGAGAAAGAAGAAAACATTAGGGCCACTCAAAGTTGACTTGAATTGGCAAAAACCTTTAAGACCATCAGCCACATTAGAACTTGCAGAGAACTATTGAAATTCCTGGAGAAAGGTTGATTCACCCAAGGCTTTGTTTGATTCTAACAATCCAGTTCTTGAAAATGATCCTTTCATGGAGAAATCTCAGGGTTCAGGCACCCAGAAATTCATTTTGGGTACCTCCTGTTGACTGCAATAAGGATAATGACCTTAACCAACCACAAAGAATGTGAGCACTTCCTCATTAGCAATTGGCTCAAACTCCTCCCAGATAATCAAGCTCAGCTCAACGAGGCTCCTACTGAAAAAAAGCTGAGTGATTTTATCTGACAGCTGGAATATTTCTCATTGTGACGCTTCCTTCTTACCCAGAAGAGCCCTGGTCAACCAAAATAGGGTCACGGTCAGCTACCTGAAAATTTCCCAACGTAACATCAAAAAGTAATTCCAGATAGAGTCAGGAGCAAACAACCAGATTCTGAGCTACTTATCTTTTGCCTAGATTGCGGGAATCACCCCAGTCTGGCAGCTCTTCCTTGAGGACAATTAGAAATTCAGAGGGGGACAGTTCTGGCACTTTTATGGTTGTGTAGTGATTCCAGACTCACTCCGGGCTTGAGCCCTCCTCCCTGCCAGGTTAGGGGCTTCCCAATATATGTGGCCTCATGTGCCCTCAGTCAAACTTACTCTTTTTCTACCTCCAACTGCATTCAAGGCATCTCTAATATAGAAGACCTGTGTGAAGGTTTATTTACCTATATGTATCCAGGAATATGTGCTATATTAGTCAACCCATTTGACTTAACATAGGAGAAAACATGCACAAAGTAATACATCCAAAGCTCACCCATAACTTTTCCCTACCTCTCACAACATCTCATTCCAGCTCGACTGCACTCACAAACAAAGCAATGGGCTGTACTCCAGGATGACCATATGGGGTGGCTTTTCCCATCATATCGATCAACGCAGGTGTTTGGCTTCACCACTTTACCTAAGAAAAAAGAATCCAGTTGAGCCGGCAGTCATACCCAACTCATCAAACTGGACCAAGAATCCCCCTAAAGCTGCAGGAAACTTCCAGAAATCTACTATTGGACAAATGTGACAAAAGATAAATTCTCTGCTTTTGCTGCATACTATCATCATTTACCTCTTAGATTTGTAAGAACTCCTGCTGACCAAACAACTTCTGCATTGGTACAGAAGGTGTTTTTCTGACCCAGTTGGGACACCATGAATAGAAACCTGGATTGGAGAATCTAAGGCAGAGACGTTTCAGCTGGCATTGCGAGACCTTCGCAGGCAGTATAAGGGGGGTTTATTCAGATGAATGAGGAGAATCCTTACCATCTTTAAGCAGTGGCCTCAGGGGATCCGAAAAACACTTTCGTTGACATGTAGCCAACATGAATGAGAAGATGCTCAGACAGATGAAGACTCTCTGAGAATGGAAGAAAAGGAGGAAAAAGTGACTCACAAGAAGACTCGGTGGTTCTTCTGGAAACTAGCTGTTCAAAATCTTTCCAATGTCCTCTTCAGTATTATGATGATGTTCATGAACTTTGGGAAAAGCCCCCTAGATGAAGTTTACAATCTTGGGAAAGTGTGCCTTGAGATCTCTGTTGCACAACAGGGTCAACCTGGAACATCTTCCTCCCCTCTCTGGGCCACCTGCACCCAAATCAGGATACCCAAGTATCTCAGCCTTTTGTTCATCCCCCTAAGTAGTTTGCAAATCTCTCTTTTCTAAAGAAACATCTAGTTGCATTTGATTTTCCCTTCTTACTCTATTTTCCCTTTATCTTATCTAACTCATGTACACAGATTGATCCTCTCATGATTCTTCCCATGGCCATAACCCTGTGTGGTGATTCAGCTGTGAGAAAGGGACTGTCCCAAAGGTGTCATCCCATTCCTTCAGCCACTCTCTTCTTACATCTAAACCAGTTAGAGTTCTTCCTGCAAATAACCCATTTTGCTTACCATCTTGGCTTTGGGGAAGCCCCAGGAAACTCTTGGGAGTGAAGAAGGAGAAGGAGTAGCACCTCTCTCTCTGAGGTCGGCAAGGAATCTGCTCCTCCAATTTATGCAAAAAAACAAGACCGCCCCTTGCACACGTTTTTAAAAAAAAGTCTATGGTTTAAAGTTCTGTCATAATGGCCACTGCAGGAAGGAAAATTGTTCCTTTACAAATAGGTCCTATTGGTACTGTGGGTGATGTTAAAAGGAAGTATCCATCAGCTTCAGAATGACATGTTAAGGAAGAATTGAAACAATGGCCAAATTAAGTCTCCTAACAGATTGGGAGAAGGTCAAACAGGCAGGTCTGCAGCCACTTCCCATCCTCCCACAAGGTGCCCCCTAACCGGTTTTGAGGATTGCATCCACTACTCTCCTAAGTGGGACTTACACTATTTCCCAAGGATTTCAAAGCAAGAATCAGGCTTATAAGTCCATTAAAAATGTTATCTGAATCTATCACTTATTGGGCTTTCCATGCATGCTTTTTGCCTGTCTCTTACAACCTTCAGTCAGGCATTTGACAAAGTAGACCACAACCTCTACAAGATGGATTCTCAATTGTCTGACCAACCATACTCAATAGTCCTCAAAGGAACATCATCTACATATAGGGCAGTATGCAGTGGGGTAGCTCGAGGTTTGTCTTAGACCTAGTATTTTACTACTGGTACAGTGAACGCGGCTTGCTTGGTGGGCATGGCTTGGTGGTCATGTGACTGGGTGGGGGTTGCCAACTTAATGGTGGGGGGACCTAGAGTGACTCGCAGGCTTATCTGTAGGCAGGAGGAGGCAGATCAGGGTCTCTCAGTTGGGGTGCACCATGTGGGAAAGCAGTTTAGGCAGGCAATTTAGAGCCGAGATTGTGCACATATACAAAAGAGGACTCACGCACAGTAAGGAGTGACAGGGTGGGGCAGGGTGAGCGAGCAGTGAGTGGGCTTGTGGGTCAAGAGAGCGGCGACTGGGTGGGTGGGGCCAGCCAGAGGTCGCTACCAGTTCCATGACTCAGGCCAAATTTTCCCTACCAGTTTGACCAAACTGATGCAAACCGGCTGAATCCCACCTCTGAATGTGAAGTGCTAAATAAGTCTAAGTGCTTCTGCTCTTTGACTGTCTTATCTGGCCATTTTGCTTAGTTTCCTGCCCAATTTTCTGGAGGGTTTCTTTCAGCAATAATTCTATATTTTACATCACTTGTCAATAGTTTTCAAACTTCACGCCCTTTCCGTATCCTATCGTTTATCTAAAGCAACCTTGGATTGCAAATCCGCTACATTCAATGCATCCTTGATTATTGAGTTGATTTCCTCTACTTTGCTGAAAACAAAAGAGAAATTTAAATCTAAAATAAATCTTGGAGACTTTCTCTTTAACTTTTATAACATTAGGATTGATAATCCCTTTATCCCAATGTGGAATGGCTCTTTGTCTCTGAACATCGAAGAGACACAGGCAGCAAATTCCACTCCTGCCTGCCTGATATCACTTATTTTCCATCTTTCACCATTTTCAATTGAGCTGGGTTTTTGAAAGGAATGTGGGAGCTTTACTCAGACTTCTTTCCACGTATGGTAAATTTTCCAGTATTGTAATATCTGTATCATCTATAGGGGTGATAAGCCAACATTTGTCATCAAGTCCAGTGGCTCCATCTTTACATGATTCTGGATTTTCCCCTATCTTGCATCTTTCAACTAGTATGATACTACGTGATCTTCGAAGGGAAAAAAGAAGGGAGGGTGAAGAAGAGGAAGACGAAAACATTAGGACCAATCAAAGTTGACTTGAATTGGCAAAAACTTTTATGACCATCAGTCACATTAGAACTTGCGGAGAACTATTGAAATTCCTGGAGAAAGATTGATTCACCCAAGGCTTTGCTTGATTCTAAAAACCCAGTTCTTGGAAATGCACCTTTGCATGGAGAAATCTCAGTGTTCAGGCACCCAGAATTCATTTCGGATGCCTCCCATTGACTGCAATAAGGATAATGACCTTAACCAACCACAAAGAATGTGAGCACTTCTTCATTAGCAGTTGGCTTGAACTCCTCCCAGATAATCAGTCTCAGCACAACGAGGCTCCCACTGAAAAAAGCTGAGTGGTTTTTATCTGACAGCTGGAATATTCCTCATTGTGATGCTTCCTTCTTACCCAGGAGAGACCTGGTCACCCAAAATAGAGCCTGGATACCTCTGCAGACTAAGCATTGTAATTAAACACCAGATGTCTGCAATTAGTGCATATTCGAATCTCACCAGGCTCGAAGTTGACTCAGCCTTCCATCCTTTCTAAGGTAGGTCAAATGAGGACCCAGTTTGTGGGGGCAATAAGCAGACTTTGTATAAATATACAGAAGTATGAAGGCTATTGCTTAATACATTGTAAGCCGCACTGAGTCTTCGGAGAAGGGCGGCATATAAATCTAATTTTTTTAAAAATGCAATTAACAGAGCCACGTTTCATGCACCGGGCATCCAGTTCCCCTGCAATATGCAGCAGGGAACTGGGAACCATTTTGGATTGCAGCGCTGGCCCCTGAAAATGCTTTTCTTCCCATTACACATTGGAGAGCCACACAGCCCCTCACGTTGCTGGGGAGTGAAGTAACCGTTGTCTGCCCTAATCTGCCTGCTGGGCAGCCAGAGGGGTGACCTGCTGCAAATCGTGGCACCCGCCTTGTTCCCTGAAGCTGCCGGGCAGATTCCCCCCCCCCGACTATTCCAATGAACTTTGTTCCTCAGGCCCTGCTCTGTCCCTTCCCCCAGAGCATGCGAGGGGTCTCTTTGGGGGAAAGCGAGTAGTCCCTGCAGATCGCAGGAGCAGCCTGATAAGTTTTCTGGAAAAGAACTTATCAGTAATCAACGCCCTCTTTCCCAGCTGAGTCTCTGAGGTACCTCTTGTTTGTAGCAGGAGGAGGAGGGCGGCATGAAGCAGCCTCACCTTAAATGCTGGTAGGCAGAGGTAGAATATTTCTTTTCTTGTTTTCCTCCCTCAAAATTAAGGGATGCCTTATACTCCGGTGCGTCTTATATTCTGAAAAATACGGTAGTTATTTTTGTCCTATCTCTCTTTTCTAAAGAAACGTCTGGTTGCATTTCATCTTCCCCTCTTACTCTATTTTACCTCTATCTTATCTAAATCAGGTACAGATTGATCCTCTTACGATTCTTCCCACGGCCATAACCGTGTGTGGTGATTCAGCTGTGAGAAAGGGACTGTCCCAAAGGGGTCATTTCATTCCTTCAGCCGTTCTCTTCTTACATCTGACCCACTTAGAGTTCTTCCTGCAAATAAACCATTTTGCTTACCATCTTGGCTTTGGGGAAGCCCCAGGAAACTCTTTGGAGGGAAGGAGGACAAGGAGTAGCATCTCTCTCTCTCAGGTCAGCAAGGACCCTGCTCCTCTAATTTTTGCAAAAAAACAAGACCACCCCTTATGCTCGTTTAAAAAAAAGTCTACGGTTTAAAGTTGTGCCATAATGGCCATTGCAAGAAGGAAAATTTACAAATAGGTCCTATTTGTTTTGTGGGTGATGTTAAAAGGAAGTATTCATCAGCTTCAGAATGACATGTTAAGGAAGAATTGAAACAATGGCCAAATTAAGTCTCCTAACAGAATGGGAGAAGGTCAAACAGGCAGGTCTGCAGCCACTTCCCACCCTCCCAGAAGATGCCCCCTACCAGTTTTGAGGATTGCATCCACTATTCTCCTAAGTGGGACTTACACTATTTCCAAAGGATTTCAAAGCAAGAGTCAGGCTTATTAATCCATTAAAAATGTTATCTGAATCTTCCGCTTATATGGCTTTCCATGCATGCTTTTGCCTGTCTGTTACAACCTTCAGTAAGGCATTTGACAAAGTAGACCACAACCTCTACAAGATGGATTCAAAATTGTCAGACCAACCGTACTCAATGTATAGTCCTCAATAGAATATCATGTACATGGAGGGAAGTATGTGGAGCGGTACCCAAAGCATGTTTTAGACCCAGTATTCTTCAAAAGCTCAGAAACAATTTAGATGGCAGGATACTGCAAAGGCAGATCTGTGATTTTCAGTTCGGGTTTTGTACTAATGCAATATGCTTGAATTCTAATAAACTATACCTTTCTCAACGAATGGAGCCAAGGTTTGTTTGTATTTAGACGTTTATGTTGTGGCAGCTCTGGCATTTTCTTACGTTTGCATCACTGGAGTTACCGTATTTTTCAGAGTATAAGATGCACCTTAGTTTTTGGGGAGGAAAATAAGAAAAAAGCTGATTGGCGGGTGGATCAGCCTCCTGGAATAACCCCAATCAGCTGTTCCCAGAGGTGAATTTTAACAACAGGTTCGTTGGCTGAAAGTTCTGTGCCTTGCTTTTTTTCCAGCCTCTGAAATCACCTTTTTCAGAGGCTTTTTTTTCGTGCCTCTGAAAGCAATGCGAAACAGAGCTTCAGAAAAATATCCTCTGAAACTTCGTATCAAAGGCTTTTTTTCTGAAGCTCTGTTTCTGAAGCTTTTTTTCTGAAGCTTCTTTCAGAGGTTTTTTTTTTCTGAAGCTCTGTTTGGAGGCTTTTTTTCTGAAGCTTCTTTCAGAGGTTTTATTTTCTGAAGCTCTGTTTGGAGGCTTTTTTTTTCTGAAGCTTCTCTCAGCCTCTGAAATCTCCATTTCAGAGGCTGGGCAGGGCTACATTCGGAGTATAAGACACACCCAGATTTTCACCCTCTTTTTTGTGGGGGAGAAAGGTGCATCTTAGAGTCCAAAAAATACAGTATTTAGTCCCAATTATTTATCTTTTAAGTTCACCACTGCATCTACAATGCAAAGCAATTCAACGAGACCAGAACAGAAAGAGTGAAGGCCAGAATATGCCTGGGAACATGAAATTCCTGCCTAAGACTCAAAAAAAAATATTATTTAGGCTTAGTTTGCTTAGCACCAGAGGATAAACAGACTTCAAAGAATGTTGAGGTGAAAAGCTGACAATGAATTCTCACTTCTAATGCTTTCAATTCTTTCTTGCTCTCTATGGGCTTTTTGACAAGCAACATTCATGCTCAAGCAATGTTTGCTTGCTACACAATGCCAGACTCATGTAGGCAATATTTCCCAGCTATACATGCCTTACATCACTAGTTCCACCTCATGTTTAACCTGATTGATATTGAATAAAAAGAAGAGGCAAGGAAAAAGTTTAAGACGCTGAGGTGAGATTTATTCAGTTTCATTTATACATAAGAGATTTATTCCAGCTCCTTCCTGTGAAGAGATCAGACATCACATCGCTTCGATGGATCATCAAGTCGATAGAATTCATGTTTACATGTTTCTGGATTGATCACTGTTTTACATCCTTCCATTACGGCAACACCACCATACCTTCAAAGGAGGGGGGGAGGAGTAGAAAGAAGAAGTTATGATCTGTCAAAGTTGACCTTAATTGACAAGGTCATCAAGGATCATCTACCACTTTAGAATTTGCACAAAACTATAGAAACTTCCTGGGAGAAATATTGATGCAGCCAAGACTTTATTTCAACTCCCACAACTTCTGAAGGCAACTTCTGTTCCATTAGTTGATTGTTTTCACTGTCAGGAAATTCCTCCTTATTTCCAGGTTGAATCTCTCCTTGATCAGTCTCCATCTATTATTCTTTGTCCTTCCTTAGGGTGCTTTGAGAAATAGCTTGACCCTTCCTCTCTGTGGCAGCCCCTCAAATATTGGAAGACAGCTATCCTGTCTCCCCTGGTCCTTCTCTTCACTAGACTAGCCATGCCCAGTTTCTGCAACCGTTCTTCATACATTTTAGCCTCCAGTCCCTTCATCATCCTGGTTCTCTGCACTCATTCTAGAGTCTCAATGTCTATTTTATAGTGTGGTGACTTTTTATAGTGTGGTGACTAGAGGTGGGTTTTAGCAGGTTCCAACCAATTCTGGAGAACCAGTAGCGGAAATTTTGAGTAGTTCGGAGAACCGGTTGTAAAAATTCTGACTGGCCCTGCCCCCATCTATTCTCTGCCTCCCAAGTCCCAGCTGATTGGGAGGAAATGGGGATTTTGCAGGATTTGAACTCTGAGGCACCCTGCATTAAAGACTCGGGACTTCACCCAGGGGTGAAATGCTCCCGGTTCGGACCGGAACTCCTGATCCGGTAGCGAAGATGGCCAGGTGGTTCAGAGAACCAGTAGCAAAAATCCCTGCCCCCCCCAATGCCCAGCTGAGCCACACAATCATCAGAGACTTTATTATTTTTAAAAGCATTTTTTCTACAACCTCTTCGGCCCAAAAAATGCTTTTAAAAGTAAAAAAAAAAAGCCTCTGGTGATCATGCGGCTCAGCTGGGATCGTCAGAGGCTTTTAAAAGCATTTTTTTCTGCAACCTCTTCGGCCGAAGAGGTTGTAGGGGGAAAAAAATGCTTTTAAAAGCCTCTGACAATCCCAGCTGAGTTGCCTGATTGTCAGAGGCTTTTAAAAGCCTTTTTTTCCCTACAACCTCGTCGGCCAAAGAGGTTGTAGAAAAAATGCTTTTAAAAGTAAAAAAAAAAGTTGGCCACGCCCACCCAGTCACATTACCCCCACCACCACCAAGCCACGCCCACAGAACTGGTAGTAACAAATTTTACATTTCACCACTAGCTTCACCTCTCCTGCCCCACCAACAATGACTGGAACTGGCCATGAAATCCAGTGAAGTAGAGCAGGGCAGTGTCTCCCATTCACCACCACCCCATTAGCTGATAGCATGATTTCTTACCTGTGACAGCATGATAATCCGTTTTTCAGACATTCGCAACTCATACAATCACCTGTATTCCATTTGGACCCGATGGGATACTTTTTGCTATCAAAGGGATCCACGCACTTGGTTGGCCACACCTCTTTCCCTAAAAAAAAAAAACACCCTCCAGTTGAGCAGGAAGCTGCACCCAAACTTTAAGACGCTGAATTTTTAAGATTTGTATTATATGGTTGGGTATTTTAATATTTAATGGTTTTAATTTTTAGCCAAAGTTATATGCCTTTTTAAGAAATTTTTAACTTTTCTGTACTGTTTTTTATTTGGCTGTTCACCGCCCTGAGTCCGCAAGGAGAAGGACGGTATACAAATCTAAACAATAAATAAATAAATAAATAAATAAATATGGTGCAAAGGTGACTAATACACAAATTCTCTGCATTTGCTACAAAGCATTTTTTTAAAAAAAATTTAAAACAAAACTTTATTAAATCTTAAAAACATTTAAAATATACAAGTCTCTCTTAATCAAAACCAAATTTACATATACAGTACACAACTTCACCTACTGATTAATTTTCTATTATTATATATACATATATAAATTCCCACAGTGACTTATTGCCTATTCTATCCATCTGACAGTGCTGTTTTTAATTGTGTTGATTTCTTCTGGATTTTATCTTTCCCCATTTTTTTCCCCCTCCTCTGATTTGTCCACTGGTAGCATCTATTCCATATTGTAAAATATTTTGAGTCTTCCTTGTCCTTTAACCCTAAGGTTAATTTGTCCATTTCTGCACATGTGTAGATTTTTTGTATTAGCTCCTGGTCAGTTGGCAAACGATCTATTTTCCACACTTGTGCTAACGCTAGTCCAGCCACCGTGATTATGTGTAGTATTAAATATTTTATATCGTTTCTAATATTCCCTTTGATCATGCCTAATAAAAAGACTTTGGGTTCTAATTCAGTTTCATAATCTGTTATTTCTACTATCCAGGTTTTTATTTTGTTCCAATATTTCATAATTTCTGGGCATTTTATTCTGCTTATGAATCTGATTTGTAAGGACCCCTGATGAGCCAACCACTTCTGCATTAATATGGTTGGGGGGTTTAATGGAAATCTGGGTTAAACAGGTCTTTAACGAAATAACAGAGTTGGAAGGGATCTTGTAGGTCATTTAATCCAAACCCCACTCCAACCCAAGCTGGAGACCTTAGACCATTTCTGACAGATGGCAGTTTGGTTTCTTCTTGAAAGCCTCCAGAGATGAAGCTCCAACAACTTCTGAAGGCCACTTCTGTTCCATGGGTTGATTGTTCTCCCTGTCAGGAAATTCCTCCTTATTTCCAGGTTGAATCTCTCCTTGGTCAGTTTCTATCCATTGTTCCTTGTCTGGCCTTCGAGTGCTTTGGAAAATAGCTTGACCCCCTTCCTCCTCTCTGTGGCAGCCCCTCAAATGTTGGAAGACTGCTCTCCTGTCTCCCCGGTCCTTCTCTTCACTCGACTAGCCATGCCTAATTCCTGCAACCATTCATTGTATGTTTTAGGCTCCAGCCCCCTAATCCTCTTGGTTGCTCTTCTCACTTTACTTTACTTTACTTTCATTGCACCTCATACAACAAAATTAAATGCCACTTCCAGTGTACATTATAACTATAAAAATAAAACACAAACACACATCCTTCAAATTCTATACAGAGGTGGGTTTCAGTAAGTTCTGATCAGTTCTGGAGAACCGGTAGTAGAAATTTTGAGTAGTTTGGAGAACTGGTAGTAAATATTCTGACTGGCCCTGCCCCCATCTATTCTCTGCCTCCTGAGTTTCAGCTGATCAGGAGGAAATGGGGATTTTGCAGTAACCTTCCCCTGGAGTGGGTGGGAATGGAGTGGGTGGGAATGGAGATTTTACGGTATCCTTCCCCTGCCATGCCCACCAAGCCATGCCACACCCACCAAGCCACACCCACAGAACCAGTAGTAAAAAAAAAATTGGAACCCACCACTGTCTACTGTGTACATTATAACTATAAAAATGAAACACAATTGAACTGGAACACATTCAGTTGAATTGAAAACCCCTGATGTTGCATTAATATTCTCTGCCCTCTTTCTAGAGTCTCAAAAAAAATTTTTTTAAAGTGTGGTGACCAAAACTGGATGCAGCATTCTAGCAGTACAGTCATGATTTGTTCAGATCAATAAAGGGCTTGGTTACCATTTATAAACTCAGGTTTAAAGGGATCGAACATGCATGCTCCGTGACAGGTAGCCAGTAGGAGAGAGAGGACGATCAGGCTGAAGAAGACTCTCTGAGAAAGGAAGAAAAAGAAGGAAGTAAGTCACCAGAGAACTTGGTGGATGCTTCAGAAAGCAGCTGTTCAAAATCTTTCTAACGTCCTCTTCAATGCAAGTAATCCTCAACTTACAACAGTTAATTTAATGAACGTTCAATGAACGTTATTGTGCCATTGGCCAAGTTATGTCGGCTGGCGACGCCCAGGGGGAGGGCCTTCTCTGTGGGAGCCCCTGCCCTTTGGAATGAACTGCCCCCGACCTCCGACCTCCGTGTATTTCGTTGTGCCCTCAAGACCCTGTTGTTCCGCCAGGGTGGGCTATCAATGTAATGATTTTAAATTGGGTGTTTTAAATTTGGGGTTTTATATTTGAGCCGAAGTTATTTAATAATTTTAATTATTTTTAATTTATGTTTGTCTTTGTGCTTTTAATAGGCTGTACACCACCCTGAGTCCTTCGGGAGAAGGGCCGTATAGAATAATAATAATAATAATAATAATAATAATAATAATAATAATAATAATAATAATAATAATAATAATAATAATAATAATAATATAGTACCGGGACTTGCAAATCGAAGTTAAGCGACTATGGAAAAAGAAATCATGTGTTGTTCCGATTGTAATTGGAGCCCTTGGAGCAATACCCAAAGGGCTACCCCGCTATTTAGAAATTCTAAATTTACCGGACTTGAACATTTTGACTCTACAAAAAACCACCTTACTCGGAACAGCTTACATCCTCCGACGATATCTTAACAGTTCCTAGGTCCTTGGTTAGGACTCGAGCTGCTGAGCTATTAACCAGCCTCAAAGACTGTGAATCTCACTACAGATTAACCAATAATAATAATAATAATAATATGATCATTTTTCACAGTTGTGACGTTTGCAGTATCCCCTTGGCCGTGTCATCAAAATCCAGATGCTTGGCAACTGCTTCATACTCATGTCCCACTCCAGAAGCAAAACTTCTGCATTGGTATTGATGGAATTGCCCCCACTACAGATGGAAGGGAACATATCTTACCGCCACATCAGCATCTGCCCCCTTTTCGCGCCTTATCCCACCTGGGAGACTTTGTGGAGGGGGAAAAAGGGACAACCCTCAATCTGTATTACTGAGTTGTTGTGTCCTCCATACCAGGGGTCTCCAACCTTGGCACCTTTAAGACTTGTGGACTTCGACTCCCAGAATTCCTCAGCCAGCTTTGCTTTGCTGGCTGAGGAATCCTGGGAGTTGAAGTCCACAAGTCTTGAAGGTGCCAAGGTTGGAGACCCCTGCTCCATACCAAACATTCATTTTTGCATGTGTGTATCAGAGGCGGGTTTCAGCAGGTTCTCACCAGTTCTGGAGAACTGGTAGCGGAAATTTTGAGTAGTTCGGAGAAACGGGAGTAAAAATTCTTATTGGCCCCGCCCCCATCTATTCTCTGCCTCTTAAGTCCCAGCTGATCGGGAAGAAATGGGGATTTTGCAGTATCCTTCCCCTGCCATGCCCACGAAGCCACACCCACAGAACTGGTAGTAAAAAAAATTTGAAACCCACCACTGGTGTGTATCTATCCTTAATGCTACTAAATGTCTATTTAAAAAACTATATATCAGTTTTGGAAGCCATATTAGGCCAGAAGCTTCTCATGTGTGGGAAAGTAGGAGGGGGGATTTAGTAGAGGGGTTGTCTGTAGACATATTAGCATTCTTCCTGTTGGTCAACGTCGGGGCGATCCTGCATCTGGAGAAGGAGCGGTCAGAGTAATGTCTCGAGATGGGATGGAGGTTGATTGGAGCATGTGATCGACTCAAAAGGGAGGAGATGGTTTTGAGGGTTTTGATTTACTGAAGGAAAACCCAGACCTCTCAGATTTGGGTTTTCCCAGTTGTGCCAGTTTACCTATTCCAGTAAATAGAACTTTGAAAAATGCTTGCTTGGAGTTGGGTTTTTTTCTGGAACGCTGACACTCTACTTGAGTCCCTGCTCAAAAAATACCCCCAGTTACATCTGGATTTTACACTCATCCCCAAGTGCAATTCATTCATCGTTCTTATTTATTTATTTATTTGTGTATTTATTTATTTATTTATTTATTTATTTATTTGATTTATATGCCGCCCTTCTCCGGAGACTCAGGGCAGCTTACAATGCATTAAGCAATAGCCTTCATCCTTTCGTATATTTTATACAAAGTCAGCTTATTGCCCCCACAAACTGGGTCCTCAATTGACCTACCTTAGAAAGGATCGAAGGCTGAGTCAACCTCGAGCCTGGTGAGATTTGAACTTACAGTAATTGGAGACAGCTGGAGTTAATCACAATGCACAATGCAATTAGTCTGCTGAGCTATCCAGGCTCTTTTTTAGTCCTTTCTCTCTTCTGGTGTTCTAAAAATAGCATTTGTACTTCAATTCTTTCTGTATTTCTGTCTTTACTGTATCTATACAATGCGCTTCTCTCATTATTATAAGTGCAACTACAACTTTGGGTTTCAGAGAACGGCTGTCCCAAAGGGGCCATTTCATTCCTCCAGCGATTCTCCTCTCACATCCAAGTTAAATCGAGCTCTGGTTTGTGATTAAAGAATAAAGTAGAAAACATTTTACTTACCATCTTGGCTTTGGGGAAACTCTTGGTAGGGAGGAAGGACAAGGAGCCGCACTTCTTTCTGAGATCAGCAAGGAACCTGCTCCTCCAATTTATACAAAAACCAAGACCGTCCCTTGTGCAATTAAAAAGAAAAAAAAAATTCTGAGTGAAAGTTGTGTCAGAATAGCCACTGCCAGAAGGGAAATATTTACTTTATGACTAGTTTGTCTTTCTTTTGTAGATATGATAAGGGGAAAGTATTTGGTCGGCTTTTAGAACAACATACTTTAAAAAAAAAATAAAAAAATAAATGATGGCCAGCAGGATGTGTGAGTTTCAAACAGCCGGATGTTCAGACTTTTCCTCAGCTGTCCCCAAGATTCCCTCTTCCCATGACGGGTATAGGTCGTCCTCGGCTTATGACCACAATAGAGTCCAAATCAGGGGTGAAATGCTCCCAGTTCGGACCGGATCACCCGATCCGGTAGAGATGGAGGCAGGCGGTTCGGAGAACCGGTAGCAAAAATCCCTGCCCCCTCCCCCATTGCCCAGCTGAGCCGCACAATCATCAGAGGCTTTTTTTTTTTTTAAAAAAGCATTTTTTCTACAACCTCTTTGGCTGAAAAAATGCTTTTAAAAGTTAAAAAAAAGCCTCTGATGGTCGCACAGCTCACTGGGATCATCAGAGGCTTTTAAAAAAAGAAAAGAAATGCCTCTGCCGATCAGGTAACTCAGCTGGGATCGTCAGAGGCTTTAAAAGCATTTTTTTTACAACCTCTTCAGCCCAAGAGGTTGTAGAAAAAATGCTTTTAAAAGTTAAAAAATAAAGCCTCTGATGATCGTGCGGCTCACTGGGATCGTCAGAGGCTTTTTTTTAAAAAAAGAAAGGCCTCTGCTGATCAGGTAACTCAATTAGGATCATCAGAGGCTTTAAAAGCATTTTTTTTACAACCTCTTGGGCTGAAGAGGTTGTAGAAAAAATGCTTTTAAAAGTTAAAAAAAAAGGTTGGTCACTCCCACTCAGTCATATTACACCCCCCCCCCCCACATGCCAAGCCATGCCCACAGAACCGGTAGTACCAAATTTTACATTTCACCACTGGCCCAAATGTTATGTTGCTCAGTGGGACATTTGTTAAGTGAGTTTTGTCCCATTTCACGGTCTTTCTTGCCACCGTTGTTAAGTGAATCACTGCATTCGTTAAAATAGTTACACGGTTGTTATGTGAATCTGGCTTCCCCGTTGACTTCGCTTGTCGCAAAGAAAGTTGCAAAAGGAGACTGTATGATCCCGGGACACTGCAACTGCCAATTGCTAAGCATCCGGATTACAATCACGAGGATGTTGTAATGGTCATAAGGGTGAAAAACTGTCATAACTCACTTTTTCCAGGGCCGTTCTAATTTGGAACGGTCACTAAATGACAGTTGTGCTGTTGTTCTTTTTTTTTTTATTGAAAAAGTTTTACAAATACAAATTTTTCCCCTTTCCCCCCCCTTCCCCTCCCTAACCCTCCCTAGCCCATCCTTCCCCTCCCATGACTTTCCTTATAACCTTTACAATTCATTTTTAACTGCCTAAATATTAAAAGGTGAAATCCAAATCATATCATATCATAAAATTCCCCCCAGCTAATCTACACCCTGTCAATACTAGAAATTTCTACCTAACATTCAAATAGTAGTTATCTGATACTTCCTTAGTTTATATTTATTCTACACGTAGTCTATCCCAAATGTTGAAAAGTGAAATCCATACCATATCATAATTCCCCCCCCCACTTCTCTGCACCCTGTATATACTATAAATTTCTACATAATATTCTCTACATAACGTTTCCTACATAACATTCTAAGTAACATTTTCTGCACAACAATTTCTATTTAGCATTCAGCTAAAAGCTATGTGATACTTCTTTGTTTGGTATTTATTCTGCACATAGTCTATCCATTTCTTCCATTCCCCCACAAAAGTTTCTTGAGTCCTATCTTTTAGATAAGCTGATATCTTTGCCATTTCTGCAAAACTGGCCACCTTTAAAGTCTATTCTTCAATAGTAGGTAAAATATCTTTTTGCCAGTATTGACCAATCAGTAACCTAGCTGCTGTAGTCATATATAATATCAGTTTTGTTTTGTTCAGTGAAAAGTCCTTAACTATGCCTAATAAAAACAATTGTGGAGAAAATTGAAGTTTCTTCTCAAAACATTTTGTTGTCGTTCTTGCCATGTTACATGTATACATCCGAACTAGACTGTGTAGTTTCTCTGTGTCATATAATAACCAGGGGTGAAATTTACTTACCTTCACTACTGGTTTGCAAATGTGAGCACGCGCGCCTCCTCTGTGCATGTGTAGAGCAGTGGTGGGTTGCCTCCCGTTCAGACCGGTTTGCAAAAACTGGTAGTAAAACTAACGGGAGGCCCTGGCCACCATCCTGGATGTCATCATCAGCGATCTGCGCATGTGCCGAAGCTCAGCGCAGCAGGATCCGGTTGCGAACCAGTAGTAAAGGTAAGTAGAACCCACTCCTGGTGCAGAGCCTTCTGTGCATGCACAGAGGGTCAAAAACGGGACATGATGACATCCGGGCAGGTGGGTGGAGCCTCTCACCACTGGCACTATCAGTTCGCCCGAACCGGATAGAACCAGCTCAATTTCACCACTAGTATATGCATAATTTTTGTATTTATTCATTCTATCATTTTCATGTAGTGTATATTGGAGGTGGTGACCCTTTGAGAGCTGTATGCAATGAAATTTCACTTTAATGCATGCCGATTAGTGTACATTCAAAGTGACAATTGGACTGCCTGTTGTAAGTTGAGTTACTACCTGTAGTTGTAATTGCAACCCATCTGGTTATTGACTGACCTACTCTGGAGAGTGGGTCTTACTCTCACTCTTTCTCAGGGACTCCCAAGCCAAAATGGGGCATTTGAGAACATTAGGAATGTCCTCTCTTTATATGGCTTTCCCTGCAGGATCTTTGTGGGTTAGAATCTCTGGTGTTTTTGTCCTGCATTAGTCTTGCTCGCTTACTATCTGGCTGTGCTCAAGGGGAGCTGTATACTCTCCCATGGACCTCTTGTAGGAGATGTTTCTGGTGAAGGCATTTGACAGAGTAGACTTGCTTTCCCTGCAAGCTCTTTCTCTCTTGGTTACCAGCTCACATGGTTTTGTTCTGTGTTAGTCCTACCCACCTGATCTCTGGCTCTGCTTCATATTCTCCCATGGACCTCTTGTAGGACATGTTTTTTTTTTAAAATTTGATTTATATGCCGCCCTTCTCCGGAGACTCAGGGCGGCTTACAATGTGTTAAGCAATAGCCTTCATACTTTTGTATATTTATACAAAGTCAGCTTATTGCCCCCAACAAACTGGGTCCTCGTTTTACCCACCTTAGAAAGGATGGAAGGCTGAGTCGACCTTGAGCCTGGCTAGGATTGAACTCACAGAAATTACAGGCAGCTGGTGTTAATTGCTGGTGTTAATGTTTCTGGTGAAGGTGCACAGAGCTGCTTTATTCCAGCTCTTAGTCTTTGCTGAGACATGATTTTCACTTTCCTGGAATACTCAAAGTCCAGAGCAGTAAGAAAACCCTATAATTATCTATTTCCTTCTTTTATGTCAAACCCAAAAGAATTGTACTGTAAAATAAGGCTTGGAGACCTCCTCCGTTATTTTATTACAGTATGGTTTATAGATATTGGAATGACTCATTCTCTCTGAAATGTTGTTCAGACTAGTCTTTCAGGTTTATTCTCATTGAAATGTTGTCAGGTTAGTTTTCCTGGTTTTGTTTCCATAGGAAAATAGATTTGCCTTTGAGATGGAATTATGACTTTTGGTTCGGTTTTGCAGACTGAGCCTGACAGGGGATGTTTGATTTTCTTTTCTTTTTGAGAGTTCAGCAAATTAAAAATCTTGCATATGATTTATGACAAAACGATGATCTGTTCTGTCTTTTATTTCCAGCACATGAACTATAGTCAAAGGGTTTTCTCAGTGGAGAGAGTAGGATCAAAGAAAATAACATGGGTTTGTCAAAAACAGATCATGCCAGACTAATCTTTTTTTTTTTATTGAAAATTTTTAACAAACATTTTTACATATATTTCCCCTTCCCCCCACCCATTCCCCTCATACCCTCCCTAACCCAACCCCAACCCCCACTTCCCAAAGCAAAATACAGAGTATCACATTAAACAATCATAAACTAATTTAAGCTAATAATCTATAGTCTCTTATCATCCTCTTAAGCCTTTAACTCCCTTTAACTAATCTAACCTAGTATACTTTATAACACTCTCTTAACCCATTCCTTATTCAAAAAACTAATTGTAATTTTCTAGTCTTATATTTGCCTTGAATATATTCTATCCATCTTTTCCATTCCAACCTAAACTTCTCATTTGAATGGTCTTTTAAATATGCCGAGATATGCCAGACTAATCTTGTTGCATTCTTTGACAAAGTGACAAAATTAGTGGACCAGAGGAATGCTGTCGATATAATTTACTTGGACTTTAGAAAAGTATTTGATAAAGTAGACCATAACCTACTACTAGATAAAGTAGGAAAATGTGGGTTAGACAGCATTACCACCAGATAGATTCGTAACTGGATGACCAACCGCACTCAACGTGTAGTCCTCAATGGAACTGCATCTACATGGAGGGAAGTATGCAGTGGAGTATCCCAGGACTCTGTTTTAGGCCCAGTGCTCTTCAACATCTTCATCAATGACTTGGACGAGGGGATAGATGGGGAACTCATCAAATTTGCAAATGACATCAAGCTCCAGAAGATAGGCTCAAGATACTGAAGGATCTGGACAGATTTGAACATTGGGTGCTATCTAACAAAATGAAATTCAACAGTGAAAAAAGCAAGGTTGTATATTTAGGGAAGAAAAACAAAATCCACAGGTACCGTATATGTGGTACCTTGCTCAACTGTGAGAGGGATCTTGGAGTCCTAGTGGACAACCATTTAAATATGAGCCAGCTGTGTGCAGCAGCTGCCAAAAAAGCCAACACAGTTCTGGGCTGCATAAACTGAGGGATAGAATCAAGATCACGGGAAGTGTTAATGCCACTTTATAAGACCTTGGTAAGGCCACACTTGAAATCCTGCATTCAGTTTTGGTCGCCATGATGTAAAAAAGATGTTGAGACTCTAGAAAGAGTGCAGAGAAGAGCAACCAGGATGATTAGGGGACTGGAGGCTAAAACATATGAAGAACAGTTGCAGGAACTGGGTATGGCTAGTTTAATGAAAAGAAGGACTAGGGGAGACATGATGGCAGTCTTCCAATATCTCAGGGGCTGCCCCAAAGAAGAGGGAGTCAAGCTATTCTCCAAAGCACCTGAGGGTAGAACAAGAAGCAATGGATGGAGCCTAATCAAGGAGAGAAGCAACTTAGAACTAAGGAGAAATTTCCTGAGAGTTGGAACAATTAATCAGTGGGACAACTTGCCTCCAGAAGTTGTGAATGCTCCAACACTCGAAATTTTTAAGAAAATGTTAGATAACCATTTGTCTGAAGTAGTGTAGGGTTTCCTGTCTAGGAAGGCAGTTGGACTAGACGACCTCCAAGGTCCCTTCCAACTCTGTTATTCTATTCTATTCTAAAAAGTTACAGAGAAGGTCTCCAAACATTATTTTATTGGTAAAGTTCTCGTTTGTTTGAGATAAAGCACAGGAAATCAACTTAACTATTAAAGATGCATTGAATGTTTCAGATTTGCAACCCAGGTTACTTTAGGAAGGGTATGAAGTAAACTTTGAAAACCATCACTGAGATGGGATTCAAATGCAGAAATAATTATGAAAGGCATTCTCCAGGAAAAAAAAAAGGACTGTGTGTAAATCGCATTGCACAGAGAACCAGGAAAACTAGCCGAACAAGACTGACAAACGGGCTATTTAAGCTTTTGCCACAAAAGAACATGGCATAGGACTGGAGACTTTAGCCAAAGGCTTTAGGAATAAAGCCATGCATGACTCAATCAAGTGTTCCTTCTGTTTAAAAGCAAGAGTGATCAGATGCACATTTCTTGAGAAGAAACAACCATCTTATATTCTAGAAATGATTTATAGAAACAATGTGTGGCCAATGCAAATAATTGCACAAGAAGGAAGCGGAGAATTATGGAAGCCTCTTAATGCTCTGGACCATCAACTAACTTGTATATTAGTAGCACAGTGGTTAGAAGGCAGTATTGCAAGCTAATTCTGCCCACTGCCAGGAGTTCGATCCTGACTGGCTCAAGGTTGACTCGGCCTTCCATCCTTCCGAGATTTGGAAAATGAGGACCCAGATTGTTGGGGACAAGACGCTGACTCTGTAAATTGCTTAGAGAGGACTGTAAAGCACTGTGAAGTGGTATATAAGTCTAAGTGCTATTGCCATTGGTGTTTTGGTATTCCTGGAAATCATGCCTCATCAAACCCAAAGAGCTGGAGTAAAGCAGCTCTGTGCACCTTCACCAGAAACATGTCCTACAAGAGGTCCATGGGAGAATATGAAGCAGAGCCAGAGATCAGGTGGGTAGGACTAACGCAGGATAAAACCATGTGAGCTGGTAACCAAGAGAGAAAGAGCCTGCAGGGAAAGCAAATCTACTCTGTCAAATGCCTTACCGAAGATTTTAATAGACAAAAAGCATGTTTCCTGCAGAAAATTCAGAGGACATTCTTAAACCGCTAAAATGCCAGATTCTAGCTTGGGAGTTTCTGGGGAAAGAGTGAGAGTAAGTCCCACTTCTTCGTGTAGGACAGTCAATTTCCAGGTGGTCTACAATCCTTAAAATGGGTAGGGGGCATCTTTGGGGAAGGTGCGGAGGAGGATGCCCATCTGGCTGTTTCCAGTCCTCTCATTCCGCTGGAGATTTTTAATCTCTCCTTAATGTAGTCT
The DNA here is from genome assembly GCA_038048745.1 of Coluber constrictor foxii. Classification (NCBI taxonomy): domain Eukaryota; kingdom Metazoa; phylum Chordata; class Lepidosauria; order Squamata; family Colubridae; genus Coluber; species Coluber constrictor. Next base: position 24,537 of record JAWJVD010000101.1, on the reverse strand, counting down.
CTTTTTTTTTTTACCATGTTCTGAAGTTAGTGAAATGGTTCCACTTAATTGTATCTATAAAACAGAGACTAATGGAGTATGAAGCATGTCTTTTCCTTGTGGCATCCGGAAAATAATTAATGTGCACAGGAGGCAGTCTCCCCTTTTACACTGCTGCCTTCTCCTTCTATATAAGTTCCTTACTGACCTCAGAGAGAGCTGCTACTCCTGGTCCTTCCTCCTACTAAGAGTTTCCTCGATTGTTTCCCAGATCCAAGATGGTAAGCAAAATTGTTTGCTGTCCTTTGCAGCGAGAGTTGGATCTGACTTGGGTGTAAGAAGGGAATGTCTGTAGGAATGAGATGAATAATATGAGTCAGCTTTCTGGATATTATTGGGTTGAAATAAAGCTGAAAATTAAAAAAATACATGGATAAATATTAATGGAGTATTAAATGCAATCAGATGCTGCTTTAGAATATCAAAAAAGAGACAGTAGAGAAAGAATGATTTGCTAAACTAATTAATTGCACTTTGTGGTATATGGGATGAGTGTAAAACCCAGGCATTGCTGATGTAATTTTTGGGCACAGACTCAGACAGGATTAACAGTAGATACACAAATGAAGAAACACCATTTTTTGTATGGGGGATATATCAACTCAGTCGTATAGATTCGGGATTGCCCTTTTAAGGAAGGAAGGAAGGAAGGAAGGAAGGAAGGAAGGAAGGAAGGAAGGAAGGAAGGAAGGAAGGAACATTAAAAATATATTATTTTATGGCTTCATAAATCTCCCACTAGAACATTCAGGAGAAAAGACATTGCTGAATACCAAAAAAATAAAGATAAATTTCAACTGCTTTAATGATTTCCATTTTGTTGTTTGCACTTTGGCTTCCCACTTTGAATCGTGGCAATTTAGAAATTAAAGAAATGGGGTAAAAGAGAGAGAGAAAGAAGGAAGCAGGAGAAATAGCCTTTGAGTCCATGTTTTGTGAATGGACATAACTTCTCTGGTCACTGATTGTACTTTTTTCCTTCTTCTACTTTCTTAGAGAGTTTTCTTCATCCTGATGGCCTTTTTTTTCATGCTGGCTATGTGTCAAGGAACCCCCCAAAAGAAAGGCATGGATCCCCCCTTTGAATTCAGTAAGCAAGTTCTTTCTTTATCTGAGCAAATCTTCTACTTCTTGCAGAAAGCTTGTTAAAGGAGTTTCTGAAGCCTCAGGATACCAAAAATATTCATCTGTAGCAGAGGTGCTATTCAGCAGGTTCTGACCAGTTCTGGAGAATCAGTAGCGGAAATTTTGGGTAGTTTGGAGAACCAGTAAATACCACCTCTGACTAGCCCCACCCCATCTATTCTCTGCCTCCCGAGTCCCAGCTGATTGGGGGGAAATGGGGATTTTGCAGTATCCTTCCCCTGCCACGCCCATCAAGATACACCCACCAAGCCATGCCACGCCCACCAGGACATGCCCAAAGAACCATTACTAAAAATTTTGAATCCCACCTCTGATCTGTAGCCTTCCTTTCCTTCATATCCCATCAATTAATTGCTGGAAGTACACTCAAGAGCATTTTCCACCCTTGCCATATTTGTCCAACAGTGGATTTATCACAGCAGCCCCCAAGTGCTGCGGTTGACTTCCTTGTACAATTTGGTGATTTGGCTGTGCAGAACGACAAAATCATAGAGTTGGGCTGGACCTTCGGGGTCTTTTAGTCCAACCCCCTGCTTAGGCAGCAGACCCTGTGCAGTGGTGGGATTCAAGTAATTTAACAACTGGTTCTCTTCCCTAATGATTTCCTCCAACAACCAGTTTGCCAAACTGCTCAGAAAGTTAACAACCGAACTGGTGTGTGAACCGGCTGAATCCCACCACTGACCCTATATCATTTCAGACCAATGTTTGTCCAAGATGCAGGTTTAATTGGAGTCTTTTTCCTTACGTTGAAGGGGGCAACAGTCCGTGCTTTCGTATACCTGAACCAGGCAAACAGTTGGGTTAATTGCCACGGAGGCGTGTGCCATATTTTTGGGATGCACTGCTTACGAGAGGTAGGAAGATCTTCCCGGCGGCTATTGGATACACAACTTTGCTCATGATTTCTCTTAAGTTAAGCCAGAAATGTTCAGTGAGTTTCTTTCTTTCTTTCTTTCTTTCTTTCTTTCTTTCTTTCTTTCTTTCTTTCTTTCTTTCTTTCTTTCTTTCTTTCTTTCTTTCTTTCTATCATGGAGCAACTTTAGGCCGTTTGAGACAGCAGACTCCATACACACCCATAAAGATTAAAATAAAGGTTTCCCGTGTTCAGTCATGTGCATTTCTTAGCCACGGGTGCCCGAATTACCCAAATACATTCCCATGGTCATGTGACCATCATGACTATATGCACTGACACTGTTAACTTCATACTGAAGTGATACCTATTTATCGACTCACATTCCCTTGCCTTTGAAATGCTAGGTGGCTAGGAGCTGGGACAAGTAACATGAGCTCACCCCATCCTGCAGCACTCGGATCTCGAACCTGTTCTTTCCAGTTGGTAAACTCAGGGGTCTTTAACTGCTGAGCCATCACACCCCTAATGCACACATAGACGTATGCAGAAACTTTCTGCCTAAGCATTTTAGTGAATAGTAGTTCATGATAGTCCCACATAGCTAATCTTGGTGGCTATATCATCTGTTCCTCTCACAAGCCAGGATATCACCAAGATATTAAATTTAGAGGCCATTGAGAAGTTCAGACCCTTGTTTATCTCTCTAATGTTGAGCAAAGAGTATTAGGTGAAGTCCCAGGATTGTTGGGTGCAGAAGGGAGTGAAGAAACTGAGGCTGGCAAGGGGAAGGATTTCTCTCCCTCTCTTCCTTCCTTTCTCCTGCATTCTCAGGACTGGGGGAAAGTTGGCTTGTCATTTTGTTTAAGCTGCTGGGCCTGGTTGCAGGTCTCCAAGAAACTCATAATCCTGGCTGTAATCAAACACAGGGAGACTCAAAATGTATTTTCAATCTTGAGATTTCTCCATGCCAAGAACTGACCCTAACTTTTTCTTCTTCCTTTGTATTTCTTTAATTTAAGGTTCAGTAGTGCTTCAGATGCGCCTCTGAGATGCAAGAGAATGGTACATCTACCGTCATCAATGTACTGTTATTCTGATTAAATCTCTTAACATGTGAATGAATCTGAATAAACCTTTCACATAACCATCTTAGTCTTTTTGCTTGTCTTTCCTGGATATTAATTAACAACCTGATATTGGTTTATAATGTCATGGAAATGGTGGAACGGGAGATGACACAACGACATTCTTCAATCCATTATTATTCACACGGAACAACCTAAAAATGCACGTGGAGATTGGAATAAGAGATATACTTGGGGACTAGAGAGGTTGGTTCATTAATTGGTTCAAATTGCGGAACAAATCCTCGCATGAAAAACCAAGGCGGTCATTAGGAACCTTCAAATTTCATTTCCTGTACAGAAGAGAAGGCCATTCAACTGTGCTGAAAACAACCTACAATCACCGACTGTGATGAACCAAATACAACACAATCCAGAGCTGAAGACTATGATAAAACAGCCAGTGTTTTATTTTTATTTTTTTTATTGAAAAAGTTTTACACATACAAATTTTTCATTTTTCTCTCCCCCCAATTCCCCCACCCCACCCCCAACCCCATATCCCCCCCTCCATTCCCCCCTTGGCTTCCCTTGCAAAAAATATTATTTTTAGACAGTCTGCCTATATTAAACTAAAAAAAATACAGTGAAATCCGGAAGATAACATAACAAATAAACCTGTAAATAATCCTAAAATTAACATCCAAATAGCAGCCAGTGTTTTAAACAGGCATCCCCATTTTGACATGTACATTATGGGTCGATGATGATGACCAAAATGGTGGGTCCAAGGTTACAATTGCCATCCTGCAGATTTTGAGGCACACACACCTGTAAACACTCATGATGCAGAGGTCCTTACTGCACCTGTGCATGGTTTGCTAATTGCAATGTGGTCCATAGGACATCCCTCCAGAGGGCCAACGATATTGCCCAGAGGATCATTGGTTGCCCTCTCCCCTCCTTGGAAGAGCTTGATAGCTCCCGCTGCCTTAAGAAAGTTCAAAACATTCTTCAAGATCCATCTCATCCCGGGCACCCTTTTTTTTTTTTAACTATTACCATCTGGCAGACGGTACAGGACAATAAAACAAGGACAGATAGACTGAAAAATAGCTTCTATCCCAGAACAGTAACTATATTGAATTCAACTCTATATTGCAATATTAATGCAGTATCAGGGGTAGATAGGAATGAGTATTTCTAGAAATAGAAATACTCATTCCTGAGAAGCATCAGAACAATATTAAATGTCCAACCAAAGAGCTATTTTCATGCGGAAAGTATGAATACAATATGTGAACATTTTGAAAATACGAAGCCTCCTGCAGTTGTGCCATAGACTTCCTTCAATTTTCCCTCTTGTTTTTCTGCTAAACTCCAGAGCTCTGTCCCATAAATCTTCTAATATTAGAACACCTCAAACAAGGAATAGCTTATTGTTTTGTTTTAATGCAAAACTGTACCTTTTGTACATCAGTCCAGGAACACAATGAAACTGTGTCCTATGGGCATTTCTTACTTCCTAAATGCTAATGGAGTATGAAAGCAATAAAGAAACATGAAAAATAAAAATAAATGTGATGCTCAGTTCCTTAAACTGGAAACGAAGACAAAGAGTCCCTATTGCTAAACCAGTAACACTTACGAAGCCTATATATTTTCCACTTTGGCGGTCAACTTTTTTCCACTTTAAAATATATTTTCTCGTTTATAATCCACATACAGATGGGAGGTTGAGCAACTAGCCTCATGGTGTGACCGGAACAATCTGGAACTGAACACACTCAAAACTGTAGAAATAGTGGTAGACTTTAGGAGATACCCTTCCATACTTCCACCTCTCACAATACTATCAACAGTAGAGACCTTCAAATTTCTAGGTTCTACTATGTCTCAAGACCTAAAATGGACACCCAACATCAAAAATGTCATCAAAAACGCACAACAGAGAATGTTCTTTCTGCGCCAATTCAGGTAGCTCAAACTACCCAAGGAGCTGCTGATCCAGTTCTACAGAGGAACGATTGAGTCTGTCATCTGCACCTCCATAACTGTCTGGTTTGGTTCTGCAACCCAACAAGACAGACACTTCAGAGGATCATTAGAAGTGCAGAAAAAACCATGGCTACCAATCTGCCTTCCATGGAGGAGCTGTCTACTGCACGAGTCAAAAAAAAGGGCTGTGAAAATATCTACAGACCCTTCGCATCCTGGACATAAACTATCTCAACTCCTCAAAATGACGCTATAGAGCACTGCACACCAGAACAACTAGACAAGGGAAGCTGGGAAGAGGGCTGCACCTATGGCTGTTTCCAGTCCTCCCATTCTGCTAGAGGCTTTTAATTTCTTCATAATTTGGTGTTTTTCTTACTATGTTGTTCTGAAATTAGTGAAATGGTTCCCCTTGATTGTATCTATAAAACAGAGACCAATGGAATATGAAGAATGTCTTTTCCTTGTGGCAGTGTCTATTTTGACACAAGTTGCACCCGGAAAATGGTTAATTTTTTTAAAGCCTTGCTTTCTTGTACATCTATATACATCAGAGGAGCAAGATTCCTTATTTCATAGCGCAGAAATGAGAAAGAACACCCTCCAATATCTTTTGATTACCAAACTTTAAAATGGAAAGCACCTCCATTAGCTTCAATGTACACAAGTAATAAAGTTCTCACATTGTATCTATCTATCTATCTATCTATCTATCTATCTATCTATCTATCTATCTATCTATCTATCTATCTATCTATCTATATCATCTATCTGTATGTGTGTGTGTGTGTGTGTGTGTGTGTGGGTGTGTGTGGGTGTGTGTGTATACAGTATATACATACATACAAAAGCCAACACAGTTCTGGGCTGCATAAACAGAGGGATGGAATCAAGATCGCAGGAAGTGTTAATACCACTTTATAAGGCCTTGGTAAGGCCACACTTGGAATCCTGCACCCAGTTTTGGTCGCCACGATGTAAAAAAGATGTGGAGACTCTAGAAAGAGAGCAGAGAAGAGCAACAAAGAGGGTTAGGGGGCTGGAGGCGAAAATATATGAAGAACGGCTGTTGGAATTGAGTATTAATGAAAAGAAGGAATAGGGGAGACATGATAGCAGTGTCCCAATATCTCAGGGGCTGCCCCAAAGAAGAGGGAGTCAAGCTATTCTCCAAAGCACCTGAGGGCAGGACAAGAAGCAACGGGTGGAAACTAATCAAGGAGAGAAGCAACTTAGAACTAAAGAGAAATTTCCTGACAGTTAGAACAATGAATCAGTGGAACAACTTGCCTCCAGAGGTTGTGAATGCTCCAACACTGGAAGTTTTTAAGAAGATGTTGGATAACCATTTGTCTGAAGTGGTGTAGGGTTTCCTGCCTAAGTAGGGGGTTGGACTAGAAGACCTCCAAGGTCCCTTCCAACTCTGTTTCTCTATTCTATTCTATTCTATTCTATTCTATTCTATTCTATTCTATTCTATTCTATTCTATTCTATTCTAATCTAATCTAATCTAATCTACAGAATAGATAGATAGATAGATAGATAGATAGATAGATAGATAGATAGATAGAGATAGAGATAGAGATAGAGATAGAGATAGAGATAGAGATAGAGATAGAGATAGAGATAGAGATAGAGATAGAGATAGAGAGATTCTCTCTCTTCCTCTCTATCTCTCTCCATCCATCTTATTTATATGGCTGCCCATCTCCCAGCAATGACTTTTGACAGTGTATAATGTAAAACCAAAAACTAGAACAGAAATCCAAAGAATGAAAGCTATGACTGGAAAAAGAAAATCCCACTTACTTCCAACTAAATTCCTAATGTAGACAGAATGCAGGCAGTAAAATAACTGGCAAATGACAAAGAAAGAAGATCCTCAAAGCTTGTGGTGATTTCACCCCCTCTGGAAAGTCAGATCCTAAGTCTAAAAGCCACACAACGTCCCTCTCTTGGGCCCAGGTGGATGGAAGGCCATCTAGCAAGGTTTTGGATATTGCCAACATCCAAAGATCTGCAGCACAAAGGGACGGCCCTTTGAAACAAACCCATGTTTTCCTGGGATGGTCCTGAGATGTAGGGCAGCATCACAATCACCAAACCAGCAAGGGGTTTGGGTCTGAGGCTTTAACCCCTTAAGCCCCTCAGGATAGCTGAAGGCATAAAGAAGTCATCTACTGGCCAAATGAAAGCTATTTCCCACATCTTTCAAAGTGACGATGGGCTATCAGGGAAGGTGAGTGGTCAGGAGAAGGACTGGACGTTTTCCTTCCTCCCAGTCTTGGCTCAATAGCCATCACTGGTGCGCTCCTTGCCTTCCGCAGTGACATCACGTTTCATCATCAGATTCTACTCTGAAAATTCTCTTTGCATCTCAGAATGTCCAGGGTTACCGTAGGGACAGGAGTAAACACTTTTAAATGATTCCACTTGTACTGACCACTCTTTACCGGATGCTGGCAGGTTAGAGGAAACATCCTTCTCTACCACCACTCAAAATATAATCCTTTCCCCCTGATGGCAGGTAGGAATTGGGCCATCTCACTCTCGGAAGGGATCCCTTGTTCCTCCAGAAATCTCATTGAGAGGCAAATATAGCATTACACACACAGCACAGCTGGGGAAAGGAGAAGGTTTGGGGATGGGCTACCCAAGGGAAGGAAATAGAAACAGAAAGTAAGTCGGAAGAAAATCAGTGGGGTGATTCATCTCTCAGTCCAGTTTTGGGAAATTCCTGATTTCTTTTTCTTGGATTGTGGTCAAAGATTTGGCCCTCTATTCAGTGGAGCTTCATATCCACTTCCAATGAATATTTCCCAACGTAGTTTTTGATAGAAACTGTTTTTTTAATCCTATTTGCTCATCACATCAACATTTAGCAGGGTGACTCATGGAAGAGAGGGAGAAAACGAAACAGGCATCACAAAACAGGAAACCAAATATTTGGCAAAGAACTGCCTTGCCTTATTTCTCTGTGGCTTTTCAAGGTTAGCAGGAATATCGATCTATTCCTTGGAGGGTCCCTATTTTTGAGTCCCATGTGTTTTTCTTTGGAAGGACCCAAAGGTCATCAGGGTGTAGGCAGGGCTCCATCTCTCAAACCTCCCAGGATGGGACTGAGGGCTAAACTACTAGGTGTGCGGGGGGAATGGCTTTGTGCCTGGGGGAGGATAGGTGTTTAGCCCCTCCCTGGAGACTATGAGCACCTAGATCCAATTCAGGACCCCAGAGGTTCTCTGATCGAAACAGAAAATAGGGTTCCTGACTTCTGTTCTTCTTTTGATGTGTGTTTTACAGATCAGGTGCATAACACAGAGACTCCAGAAAACCTGAGCCTTCCGACTCCAGGTTGCCCAATACTAATAGCCATACCTGCTCTAGGAAACAACCTTCCTAATATCTCTGGAATGGCAGCACCGGTTCTGAGCAACCTTTGGATCCAGCCTCCTTTCCCCCATCTGCCTGCTCACTTGCTCGCAGGCAACGCCAGCCTGCAAAGTTTTGTACCTCCGGGAGTGTCGCACCTCCAAACCATCCATGGGGAGCAACTGCAGCTAGCCAACCTGACACCCTGTAACCCTCCCGTCTCTACCTTTCCTCAGCCTTTCTACGCACCTCTGCCACCTCAGTATCAAACTCTTCCTGGCCCTGGCACCATACCGAAGATCCCCAGACCCTCCTTTCCCCAACATCAGCTTTCAGGTCATTCAGAGGCACAGGCCACCTCCGACATGGGCCTTCAACTCGGACAGAGGTGGCCGCTCGAACATCCTACCAGCCAACCAGCCTTTTTGCAAGGTGAGAGCTACTTGTGCAACCCTGGAATTTTGGCTCTCATTCCCAGAGCGCCATACTTTAGACCTAGCCACAGATGTTGGAAGCCTGTGCCACCAATCCTGGAGGTCTTCAAGAAAGGTTAGAGCTAGAATAAGAGATGTTTCTTGAAGACCTAGATGTTTGAATATATGTTTCTTGAGTTAATTTATGAAACAGGACCAGCTGCTTGGTAGGCACAGGCCTCAGTCAAGAGCTGTCTCCATCCTCTTCTGCCTCTTCATCCACTTCCGTAGAGCTGCGAAGGAAAACTTGGTAGGAGTCACAGGCAGATTGAGCCACCAAGGCAGGATCAGCTCAGATAGTACAGTGTCCACCTCTCTTGCTCAGTTTCTCTTCTTGACTCTTTCAGAGATCACAGCCCCTGAAGAGGAACCACAGAAGGCCCAGACTTACCATCTTCCGGGATCTCTTGATCAGCCAAGAAGTAGCCTCCATCAGTTTGTGGGCTCACCTCTGGCTCCTTCCTCATCGTTACACTACGATTTGGAGGACATTCCTCACCTCCTTCCAGTGTTGGAAGGTGAGTGCTAAATATACTTGTACCAGGTATTACCTGCAGGTATTAACCCTTGTCAGCCTTTGTACAACATCCTGGACTTCAAGGCTTATGAGGGGAATCCATAGATGTGAGATAGTATGGTAGAGCATCCTTGCTTAAAGAATCACCTCTTGACATCTTTCTTTCAGTGGACCAAGATGTGGGAGGACACCCGTCAGGTGCCAGTCTGAAGACTGAGGTCCCACAGCCGTCTCAAGACCAAGAAGCATCCGAGCCAGACCCTAGCAAAAATTTTGGGCTGAATGGTGAGTGACAAAGCATTGCAGATGGGAAGACAGTCCACCAACTGAGGGTGGATTCTTTGGAAGATGCCTGAAGCTGCAGAGTCTCGTCATGCTCTTCCAAGATGTATGGAATCTTGCTGTGGGCTTTAGGGAAGACCACTCAATGAAAATTAGTCCCCATCAATAATGGACAGGGATCCAGACCCTTACTGGCCTTGTGTTCATCAGCTGAAACAATTTTGCTGAAAATTCCCTAGATTGCAGATTCCTTCTTCTAATACTGTGAACCAGGAATGAAGTTGCTACTTGGAGAATGGTTTGCAGAGATTGAGAACAATCATTTTTCTGTTCCTCGTGGCAGAGCTGGGGCAAATGGGAAGGTGGGAGAAGTATGGGGGCCTAAAAGTAGCTCAAATTTTGTCTGAGTAACCTGGTTGGTATCCTCCAAACACAGACTTTTTTTCCTCTTTCTTTCTTTCTTTCTTTCTTTCTTTCTTTCTTTCTTTCTTTCTTTCTTTCTTTCTTTCTTTCTTTCTTTCTTTTTCTTTCTTTCTTTCTTTCTTTCTTCTTTCTTTCTTTCTTTCTTTCTTTCTTTCTTTCTTTCTTTCTTTCTTTCCTTCCTTCCTTCCTTCCTTCCTTCCTTCCTTCCTTCCTTCCTTCCTTCCTTCTTTCTTCTTTCTTTCTTTCTTTCTTTCTTTCTTTCTTTCCTTCCTTCCTTCCTTCCTTCCTTCCTTCCTCCCTCCCTCCCTCCCTCCCTTCCTTCTTTTCTACTTTCAGAGAGGTGGGTTCAGATTGGGCAGGAGTAGGGCCACGCATCTCCTCCTTCTGGAAGAACATGATGGACCTCACTTGGCAGGCTTAAAGTCCTGATTGAGTTTCCTGACACCGAACAGGATTTTTCTTCTCTCCCTTCCAGATGATGGTCAGTTCCACACCTCATCAAAAGGGAAAGGGAAAAGGAAGATCCCTTGGATTGAAGAAGAGCCTCCAGCCAAAAAAATCAAAGAGGAGGAGAAAACTCAGCATCAAATGCCATCTAAGGCCAGGGCAAAAGGGCCGCAGAGAAATAAACCTTGCAAAAGTATCTCTGCAAAGGGGGCAGCAGATGCCCCCAAATCCAAAATTGCCCCTTGTGTTCTGGAGGCTCAAGATCTCACCCAGGCAAAGATGCCTCCTGAACTTCTGACTGGACCTGAAGACCCAAAGGTCGGGCTTCCTGAACTCCTTCCAGAGCAGCCAGCTGAAGAAGGTGACTCTTCTTCTTGCAAAGACTCCAAGACGGGCCCTGCCTCTTCCGCCGTGGAGAAGAGTCAGCCCAAAAGCCAAGACAAACAGGAAGCGAGGAAGAACGTGAGCCTGTGTGGCACAAAAAGCAAGAAGTGCTGCCCCAAAAGAGAAGCGGAAGGAGCCCCCAAGCCAATCCCAAAGACCAACCTGGCTTTCAAACTGATGGAGTCTGTCCAAGTCTTTCACCCACTGGGCAAGCAGACCGTGCCAACTCTGCCAAGCAAGAAGGGCCATTCCGTTCCGACTTACAATCCGGTTCCAAACAATCTTATCACGGAGGCCAACCTTTTGCCTAAAGCAGCATCTTGTCCATCTTCCCAACCTCTCACCACTGCACCCAAGCCACCACTGCACTTCCTCCCAGCCTCCCAGCCGCATCCTCAATGCAAGCCACCAGCAGCCTCCATGTCAAAATTACCTTCACGCCCTCCGTCCAAACCTTCATCCCAGCATCTGCCTAAACCACAATCACAGCCTTGGCAAAAACGGTCGTTCATCCCTGTGCCTACTCAGCACCTAAAGCACTTGGGGAAGCAGGTGCCCCCTGCCACCATCCCACCTGCCCCCAAGACCTGGGATTCTGGACTTCCACGCAGTAGAGACTGGAGAATTCAGGCCGGGAAAACCACCAGTCTGGGGTCGAAGCCAGCTGGCTTAGGACCAAATGTTGGGCGCTCCGGCAACATTGCTGCACCAGCCAAAGTCCCAGTGCCTAAAGGTCCATCTTCATCGCCACCGTATAAAGGCGATATGTTCAGGCCCTGGAGAATGCCGCCCCCTGACCTGGAGGTCTCGCAACCCATCACGGATGAGCAACGGCCCATTCGGGAGATGATGAAGCGACAAGCCCAGATGGAGAGGGAGGAAGCAGCTTGCTGGACTTCGCTGGGGCGGATCAAGATCTTTGAGGAGCGGGAGAAAGAAATGGACATCTCCCTCTCTTATGGTTATCCCAGCTTTGGCTGTCCTTGGAGAACGTCCACTTGGGCTTGTCCATCTGGAAGATTGCAGGCTGGGAACGTACGACCACATTTGGGGTCGGAGTTTCGGTCATCAAGAGACTGATGCGGTTGTAAATGAAGATGTCACATGACCGTATTATTTGGCAATAACAATCCCAGCAATCATGGTTGTGGTCCTCCATGAAGAATAAAGGATTGATAAGGAAGTACCCATCCCAAACCAAGCAATCTAGGCTTGGTCCCTCGTGGCCCTGACCCTCAAAAAGCTCAACTCATCCCACCCGCATCTCTGCCCCCAATCTGCCCCATGGCTGCCCTACACCCTGTTGGCCATCGGCAAGGAAGCCACAGCTACCCAGACCAGTCCTGGCCGCAGCCCCACTGCGTTAATACCAAAGGTCCTTGTTCATTTGGCCATGGCCGCCATCTTGAATTTTTGAGCTCCCAGTTCATCCTCCCATCTGGGATGTCCCTTATTTTAATAAACAATCTTAAAATGGACTTTACACATATGGCCATTGGTTGCTGCTGCGCAATTTTAGAAGGAAATGTATTTATTTGGATTTTTTTTTGTTTGTTTATAGATTATAATTTAATATATCAGATATCTGGAATTCCTTTTAACATAATGTTTACAAATAGAAGGTTCTATTTTACCATAAATATACTTATTTAGATTAGCTAAACATTCTTTTTTATTGTTATGGTCGTCTTATGAATTGAATTAATAACCCTATTGTGTTGTCCGGTTGTTTCGTTAATTCTTGATTTGATTCTAATATTAGATCTTAAATCTTAAACGTTATTAGTGTTAAAGTTCTCAGACTATTTCTTGGGGGGGAGGTTGTATTCTGTTGTACAATAAAATATTTAAAAATGTAAAAACAGTTTCATATTCTTGTCAGAGAAAAAAACCCTAATCTTCCTAAAAAGTAACCACATATTATAGCCACGTCTTTCTTTCTTTCTTTCTTTCTTTCTTTCTTTCTTTCTTTCTTTCTTTCTTTCTTTCTTTCTTTCTTTCTTCCTTCCTTCCTTCCTTCCTTCCTTCCTTCCTTCCTTCCTTCCTTCCTTTCTTTCTTTCTCTTTCTTTTCCTTCCTTCCTTCCTTCCTTCCTTTCTTTCTTTCTTTCTTTCTTTCTTTCTTTCTTTCTTTCTTTCTTTCTTTCGTTTGTTTCTTGGTTCCAAAAATGAACTAGATGGAGAACCTCATGGGTTCTCTCCTCCATCCCATAGAAAGACAGAAGGAAAGAAGGAAGACCTCATTTTCAACTCTCGGTGATGCACAAAAAGACAGAAGGAAAGAAGGAAGACCTCATTTTCAACTCTCGGTTATTCTGTTATTCCTTTCAACCCTATTATTCTACGTTCTAAATAATATAGGCATCCATAGGAGCTATCCTTGGGGGAAAAGGTACTGAAAGGAGAGATTCAACCTGGAAATAAGGAGAATTTTTTTGACAGTGAGAACAGTCAACCCATGGAACAGAAGTGGCCTTCGGACGTTGTGGGAGCTTCATCATTGGAGGCTTTCAAGAAGAGATCGGACTGCCATCTGTCAGAAATGGTGTATGGTCTCCTGCTTGCGGGGTGGGGTTGGACTAGATGACCTACAAGGTCCCTTCCACCCCTGTTAATCTGAATCTGAAAGCATCGTGTGGCTGCGTGGTTCACTGCTGTGTATGAACCTTCTTACTCTGACAGAAAAGGAGCAGAACTTGCATTGAGAAGATCTAATGCTTCTTCTCTTATTTTGATGAAAGTTTCTGTAGACTGGTCGTGGCTTTTGTCTCCAAATGGTTGCCAAGGTGGCAATAGTTAATTATTTATTTATTTTTTTAAAAAAAACACCCATTTCTCAGAAAGCAAGAGATTTCCGTGTGCCACATTCCTGTCTTCCACATCAATCATATCCTCCTTGTTCCTCACAAAAACTGGTCACGCACATACTTGCAATGTACTAAATCCTATATGAGTTCAGCCTTTTATGCATCTGATGTAGGGTGCTGTAGCTCTTGATGGTTGAGGCTAAAATGGGTTAGCCTTCAAGAGATGCCACCAGCCTAGCCTGGCAAAGTTTCAGCCTGCCAACTAGAGTTCAGCTGCTGTGGCCTAGAGGTGGAGCTCTTGCCTCACAATCAGGAGGTTGTGAATTTGATCCTACGTAGAGGGTCTCCTGCTTGGGCAGCGGGTTGGAGTCGATGACCCTAACCCTTCCAACTCTGTTAATCTGTTCTCCCATCATCGTTCTTTTTCTAAGAACTTCAAATTACTTCATGAGGGAGGAAAAAGAGTCTAAAATAGGCATAATTGTGCGAGTGACACCGTTAAGATATTTAAATTTAGTAGCGGGGTTTCCGCAGTGAGCCAGACTGCACCGTTATGGTTGATTGACAGGAGAATTCTGGCTCCTGCGTGAGGCGACCTGCGCTGTGATTGGTTGCTGAGGGTGTGGCGGGGGAGGTTCCCTTTTTTCCCGCCTTTTTCTCCCCTGTGTTCCGTGTGCTCTGTGATTTACCTCACGATGCTCCCGTTTTTCCTAAGGATCTCGTTTGCTGTAAATATAAGATGTAAAAATATATTGATTTATATAAAACTGCAAGTCCGTGTCAGTGTCTCCGGCTTCACTTGGACGTCTGCCGTGCAATTCCCCGACAATATTATTTTTATTGTATAGGCATAACCTTATTTTCTGGAAGCAGAATGTTCTGGAGAACTTCCTCATGTCTCCTCAGGATCTTGCCAATATAGTGAGGAAAACTATAGTGAGGAAAACACTCACCGAAAGAGAAAGCAAAGCATTTGGAGATAGACATGACAAATATACATAGCCACTATATTGGCCACTATTGCAAAACAAATATACTTTGTTGGAAATACTAAAAATGAGTCACAGGTTCTCTGCCAAAACAACCCCGAGCAAGCCTTCTCTCCATATTGACAATTGCATAGGAAGCAAATAGATAACAGAAAGATAAAAGGGGTGAAACAATCACCGAATGCCTTTTCCTCTGGAATACTTTGATAAGGTATTAGATTGACTGACCATGCTGCTACCTTTCACATGTGCTATAACATCCGAAAACTAAGATCATGGCATCTGGCCCTCTCAATTCCTGGCAAATAGATGGGGAAGAAATGGAGGTAGTGACAGATTTTATTTTCCTGGGCTCCAAGATCATCGCAGATGGGGACTGCAGCCAAGAAATTAAAAGATGCTTGCTCCTGGGGAGGAAAGCTATGGCAAATCTAGACAACATACTAAAAAGCAGAGACATCACCCTGCCAACAAAAGTGTGTATAGTCAAGTCGATGGTTTTCCCAGTTGCAATGGATGGCTGTGAAAGTTGGACCGTAAGGAAGGCTGAGTGCCAAAGAATTGAGGCCTTTGAACTCTGGTGCTGGAGAAGACTCCTGCGAGTCCCTTGGACTGAAAGGCAATCCTAGAGAAAATCAACCTTGACTGCTCTTTAGAAGGCCAGATCCTGAAGATCAAATACTCTGGCCATCTAATGAGAAGGAAGGACTCCCTGGAGAACAACCTAATGCTGGGAAAGATTGAGGGCAAAAGAAGAAGGGGACAGCAGAGAATGAGGTGGTTGGATGGAGTCACTGAAGCAGTCGGCGTGAGCTTAAATGGATTCCAGAGTATGGTAGAGGACAGGAAGGCTTGGAGGAACGTTGTCCATGGGGTCGCAATGGGTCAGACACGACTTCGCAACTAACAACAACAACATAGCATCCTATAAAAAAGATGTTGAGACTCTAGAAAGAGTGCAGAGAAGAGCAACAAAGATGATGAGGGGACTGGAGGCTAAAATATAAGATGAACAGTTGAAGGAACTGGGCCTTGCTAGTCTAGTGAAGAGAAGGATCAGGGGAGACATGAGAGCATCTTCCGATATTTGAGGGGCTGCCACAGAGAGGAGGGGTTCAACTATTTTCCATAGCACCCAAAGGTCAACAAGGAACAATGGATTGGAACTGATCAAGGAGAAATTCAACCTAGAAATAAGGAGAAATTTTCTGACAGAGAGAACAGTCAGATCCCTTCCAACTCTCTTAATCTGTTAATCCATACTGATGTTATCAACACTGAGAGAAAATACCAGCACTAAAAGCCATGCCTTGTGCAAGAAGAATAGAATAGAATAGAATAGAATAGAATAGAATAGAATAGAATAGAATAGAGTAGAGTAGAGTAGAGTAGAGTAGAGTAGAGTAGAGTAGAGTAGAGTAGAGTAGAGTGTAGTGTAGTGTAGTGTAGTGTAGTGTAGTGTAGAGTAGAGTAGAGTAGAGTAGAGTAGAGTAGAGTAGAGTAGAGTAGAGTAGAGTAGAGTAGAATAGAATAGAATTTTTTTATTGGCCAAGGGTGTTTGGACACACAAGGAATTTGTCTTGGTGCATATGCTCTCAGTGTACATAAAAGAAAAGATACGTTTATCAAGAACGTAAGTCTATATAGGCTGAAACTCTCAAGATGGACTGGTTCTTGTTTTTGGTCTTGGATGGGGTTGAACTACCCCAGATGGGACCCAATGCCTAATCTGGGGGTTCCCCTGGAGTGGCAACACCTGGTCAAGGAGCCGGTGGTTGGCAATGGTCAGTTGTGAAACTCTGGGTTGTGTGTCATCTATGCCCTGTCCTGGACTGGTTTACTTGAAGGAACATTTTTTTTTTTTTAACGAGTTATATTTACCCAACTCACCAGCATGGGAAAGCAAGATATTTTCCCTGTGGGCAGAATTGTGGACATTTTTACAACCTGGATGTATGCAAATTGCTTTCAAGGACTACCAAAACGAAAAACAGGATTGACAGGATGTATGCAATGAGGAAAACCTCCTCAAGGATTAAACTCAGGATCTGATTTGATCTTTCGCCACAAGGGTTTGGCTCATTCTGTGACTTTGATAAACATGCAAATATTCTAGTTCCTGGATCTCAGTAAATCATTTCATGCCCTGAAAATCTCCTGCATTCATATATTTAATCAACATTAACGTGGCTTCATATTTGATTATACATGTAATATCAGCAGCAAGGATTTTTATGCACAAAATTGGAAAGCAGAGAATATACCATTGGAGGGAGAAATAATTTTAAAAAAATTAGACTGTGCAGAAATGAATAGATTAACTATGATGATAAAGGAAAGAGAAGATTCAGAATATTTTAAGATATGGAATAAATTTTACTATTGGTTACAAAAGAGATATAAATCCCCTTTTAGTTTTTAAATTTTAAATTGTTTATGGGTTTTAAATTTTAAATTGCCTATTGGTTTTTTAAATTTTCTGGGCCAAAAATTGTTTAATTCTTTTACAGATTTTAAATTTTGTATTGAACTGTTTTTAATTCTTGGCTGTGCACCGCCCTGAGTCCACTAGGAGAAGGGCGGTATATAAATTTAATAAAATAAATAAATAAAAATAAATAAATAAGTTTTAAAAGAGATTGAAGGAAAAAAAAATTTTTTTGTCATTAGAATATTATATTAATGGAAAACCTTTGTAATGGATTTGGTGAGATTGGAGTGAGAAGAGACAGAGAAGAGAAGAAATTTCAGAAGGTAACACCGAAATGTCACATGGAAGAAATGAATGATGAACTCAATGTTTGTTTTTCTTAAAAAAAAAAACTTTATTAAAAAAAATCATTAACATGGCTTCCTTGTTCAAAAATATCGATATGATTAGAAAATTATTCCTTGTCTTTAGTTTATATACCGAAGATTAGAGGTCCTATTGTAGATGTTTTCCACGTGAAATCAACTTTCAAAAAATCTGTAAATACAGGGTACACTTCTAGCGCGAACATCTCAATCAGTACACAAAATAGAGACAACATAAGCAGTCGTAGCTCATAATGAACTGTTTAGTTCTATTAGCTTCTGAATCTTCTAGAATAAGTTTCCTTCAGGGCAGAGACGGCATTTAAAAGTGAGAAAGGGAGTCAAGATAATTCTATATGGTCTAGATTTAATAATAAGAGCAAGGTTGAATGAATGAATGAATTTTATACTGATAGAAATAGAGTAACAGAGTTGGAAGGGACCTTGGAGGTCTTCTAGTCCAACCCCCTACCCAGGCAGGAATCCCTACACCACTTCAGACAAATGGTTATCCAACATCTTCTTAAAAACTTCCAGTGTTGGAGCATTCGCAACTTCTGCAGGCAAGTTTTTCCACTGATTCATTGTTCTAACTGTCAGGAAGTTTCTCCTTAGTTCTAAGTTGCTTCTCTTCTTGATTAGTTTCCACCCATTGCTTCTTGTCCTGCCCTCAGGTGCTTTGGAGAATAGCTTGACTCCCTCTTCTTTGGGGCAGCCCCTGAGATATTGGAAGACTCCTATCATGTCTCCCCTAGTCCTTCTCTTCATTAAACTAGACATACCCAGTTCCTGCAACCGTTCTTCATATATTTTAGCCTCCAGTCCCCTAATCCTCTTGGTTGCTCTTCTCTGCACTCTTTCTAGAGTCTCAGCATCTTTTTTACATTGTGGCAACCAAAACTGGTCCAGGATTCCAAGTGTGGCCTTACCAAGGCCTTATAAAGTGGTATTAACCCTTCCCGTGTTCTTGATTCTATCCCTCTGTTGATGCAGCCCAGAACTGTGTTGGCTTTTTTGGCAGCTGCTGCACACGGCTGGCTCTTATTTAAATGGTTGTCCACTAGGACTCCAAGATCCCTCTCACAGTTACTACGATTGAGCAAAGTACCACATATACTGTGCATTTTATTTATTAATTAAGCTTATTTTGTTTTTCTTCCCTAAATGTAGAACCTTGCTTTTTTCACTGTTGAATTTCATTTTGTTAGATACGTCCAGTGTTCAACTCTGTCAAGATCCTTCTGTATGTTGAGCCGCTATCTTGATACCAATTGATATGATAGGAATCTTTTCTTCTCCTCATACTTGTTCATTAGTCTTGCTTCTCTTTTTAGTTATCCTCAATTTATTTCAAGCAAGGCCAACTACCTGATTTTATTGCCATATGTAGATCTCTAGGAGGTTTTGTTCTGTGATTACTATACGTTGAAATACGATACGCAAAATGACTTCAAGGATTTTCACTCCAGTTTACTTTTGTCACTGCGTTTTTGTATTTACCAGCAGAGCTTTTTATTTCTGGACTGTCAGACTTACTGTAGCTTGCCAAGTCCTTATCTCTGATCCACTGCGCACGTCCGCATTCTGTCTCTTCTTCTGAAAACTTTCCTTTGTTCTCCAGCCAGCTAAGGTCAGGCTGGGGATTCTTTGCCAAAATGTAACTAATTTAGATTAGTGAGATGTTTTATTTTCTTTACAATAAATATGAGTTTAATTAGAAGATGTATTCTGGTTTTATTTTTCAAGAGTATACACAAGGAGAAAGTCACGATTCCACCTCTAACTGAGGGCAATTACCCCACGTAAGATAATGGGGCTGATTGCCGCTCTGACAACTTTCTTTCTGCAGTGTCTGCAGGATAGAGACAAAAAAAAAAAGGCCAAAATGTTAGTCAAGGGGATGCACACACAGCATCAGCCGGTCCCTGAATATTTGTTTATTTGGCTTATATACCGCCCTATCTCCAATGGACTCAGGGTGGCTCACAAATTCATAAGCCATAATACAGAGTTAAAATCTGGTTAGACCTGCTAAAATTTAAAACCCTTAAAACCCCATCAGTCCAGGTCGGGGAACTTGAATAACCAAGTTTTTAATTCGCGGCGGAAGGTGCGAAGGTCAGGAGCCAACTGGAGCTCCAAGGGGAGTCAATTCCAGAGGGTGGGCGCACCCACAAAGAAGGCTCTACCCTTGGGGGCCGCCGGCCGACACTGTCTAGCCGCCGGCACCCTGAGCAGGCCCTCTCTATGGGCGCGAACCGGGCGATGGGATGTCGTTGCTGGCTGCAGGTGGTCCGCCAAATATCCTGGGCCTAAGTCATGTAGGGCTTTATAGGTCATCACCAGCACCTGAATATGGTGCGCAGAATATGGCCTGAGATTGCAGCTCTTCACATTTCCAGCCAGTAAACTGGGAGTGTTGGAACCCAAGGTTGGCTGAGTGGTTTATCAGAAAGTGAGAGAAAAGTTTCAGAAACAACTAAATTAATTAAAGAAGGTGAGTACCTTTAATGGAGGGTGGGAAGCTTCTCGCTTTTCACCCTCCACCGAAGTGTGTTGAGGATGTGAAGACACCACATGTCATGTAGTTTCAATAACCTTATTGGTTCGAATAATTTATTTTTTTTCTTGCCCATTATTGACATTCCGGTTTCTAATCGGTATCTCCCTTGTCACACAGAATCTCTATTTACAGCCACAATATCTTAATCACTTAAATCAGGCAGGTTTACTGGGTGCGGTTCACAGAAAGTCAAGATATTTTTTCAGTGAATGTAAATAGAAACATTAATTTCTCCGGAAGCCAGGGGTGAATTCCAGGGGTGGGTTCTACTTAACATTACTACCGGTTTGCAAAGGGGCCGCGCACTCTTCTGAGCATGCTCAGAAGCTTCCTGATGACATCAGGGTCTGTGGGTGGAGCCTCCTGCCAGTTTTACTACTGGTTCTATAGAACTGGTCTGAACCGGGGTGCAACCCACCACTGGTGAATTCCAAAGGGCCAGGGAGTGAGGAGAAAGAGCTTCTCTGTGGTAGCTCCCACCCTCTAGAACGATCTTCCCCCAGAGTTGCAAACGATCTCAGACCTCCGGACTTTTCGTCGGGCCTTAAAAACTTACTTTTTCCAGTTAGCCGGACTGGCCTGATCCCATGGTTAATTTTTAGAGTTTGATATTAAATATTAATTGAACTGTTTTAAATTTATGGGCCAAATTTTATATTAGTTACTTTTAAAATTGTTTTAACTTTTGTAAAATTGTTTTTTTTTTACTTCTGGCTGTTCACCGCCCTGAGTCCGCAAGGAGAAGGGCGGTATATAAATCTAATAAATAAATAAATAAATAAATAAAGGATTGACACCTCTCCACCTTCCTTGTGAGTGATTTATTGCTTGATTGATTCAGCCGTTCATTTTGAAACGAACGGGCTGCTTTCATTCACTCGTGGAAATGAATGGATTAATTTTGAAATGAAATGATTTATTTATTTATTTATTTATTTATTAGACATATACCGCCCTTCTCCTTACGGACTCAGGGAGGTGAACAGCCGAATAAAAACCAGTACATAAAAGTTAAAATATTATAAAAACAAATATAAATTTGGCTGAAAATTTAAAACAGATAAATATTAATGAATCAAGTCTAAAAAAACTCTAAAAAGATTTTAAAATTAGAAGGGATCAGGCTAGACCGGCAAGCTGAAAAAGATGAGTTTTCAGAGCCCGACGAAAAGTTCGGAGGTCGGAGATCGTTCTCAGTTCTGGAGGAAGATCGTTCCAGAGGGTGGGGGCTACCACAGAGAAGGCTCTCCCCCTGGGGGTCGCCAGCCGGCATTGTCTGGCTGACGGCACCCTGAGGAGGGGTGGAGGGGTGAGAATTGGGCCCAAATGCTGCATTTGGTCATGCAATTTGGCCCTGCACCCACTGGAATAATGGATGTTGATTGATTGATTGATTGATTGATTGATTGATTTTGAAATGAAAAACCATGCCCTACTCAGGGCCATTTTGCCGGGGGATTGCTTTTGGCATTCATTCATTCATTCATTCATTTATTCATTCATTTATTCATTCATTCATTCATTCATTCATTCAAAAGAACCATGGTGGCGCAGTGGTTAGAATACAATACTGCAGGCTACTTCTGCTGACTGAGGATTCAGATTGTTGGGAGCAAAATGCTGAACTCAGTAAACAGTTTACAGAGGGCTGTAAACATGCTCCCGGTTCAGACTAGATCGCTCAATCCGATAGCGATGGTGACGGGTGGCTCGGAGAACCGGTAGCAAAAATCCCTGCACCCCTCCCCCCCCCCCCCATGCCCAGCTGAGCCACGCGATCATCAAAGGCTTTTGTTCAAAGCATTTTTTCTACATGCTCTTCGGCCAAAAAAAAATGCTTTTAAAGGTTAAAAAAAAAGTCTTTGATGATCGCGCGGCTCAGCTGGGATCATCAGAGGCTTGTAAAAGCATTTTTTTTTCTGTAACCTCTTTGGCCGAAGAGGTTGTAGAAAAAAATGCTTTTAAAAGTAAACAAAAAAAAAAAGTTGGCCACGCCCACTCAGTCACATTACATCCCCCCAGTAGTAACATCCCCCCAGTAGTAACAAATTTTACAATTCACCACTTGCTGTAAAGCCCTGTGAAGCAGTATATAAGTCTAAGTGCTATTGCTATCTTGATTGATTGATTGAGTGATTCATTCATTCATTCATTCATTCATTCACTTATTTATTTTGGAATGAAAACCCCTGCCCTACCTGTGCATTTGGTTTTTCCTACCTAAATGCAGGACCTTACTTTTCTGAATTGCATCTTGTTGGATAGGAGCCAATGCTCAAGTCTCTAACAATCCTTCTGAATCTTGACTCTGCCTCCCAAAGCATTAGCAATTCCCTCCAGCTTTGTATCATTTGCAAATTTGACGAGTCGCCCTTCAATCCCCTCACCTAGGTCATTTGCGAAGAGGTTGAAGAGGACTGGGCCTAAAAAACCATGAGTTACGCAGTAGTTCCTTCTATGTGATGCAGTGGCAGTTCCCTCCTGGCCCGATGTGCAACCTTCCCTGGCATGTGCCTTCCAGCTATGAAGTCATGGCTTGTGAAATGCGCCCCTCCAGCTACAGGGAGCTACATTCTGGAGTCTCTGGGTCTGGCCTGGAGAGGCGGTCATTCTTGCTACGAAGGTGTATTTAAAAAAAGAGACTTCTGCAATTAAATAGGCATGTGTATTTCAAACTGTAATTAGTTATTTTCATAAATGCATTTTTTTAATGTGTTTATTGTGATTTGTATTATGATTGTTTTTGTAAGCCGCCCTGAGTCCTCGGGGAGAATGGCGGCATATAGATCACCTAAATAAATAAATATGCTGAGCTACCCAGATCCTAAGAACTGTTTTTCCCCCCTCCAATGCAATTGGAGTCCAACAGCTTGCTTCGCGTCAATTTTCCCACGAAAAGCAAACCAACTTTGCCAATTCTCACCTGTTGTTGTTTTTCTTAGCGTTTGTTCCAAAATTGAAATATTTATTCCTTCTGTTTGCCTCTCACTCACACCCACTTAAATCAGACCAGACATTTCTAGGCTCTGTTCACATAACATGCATAAGCAGGTTAGCTACAAAACTCTTGCTGTAGAGCAGGGGTGTTTTTTTATTTATTTATTTATTTATTTATTTATTTATTTATTTATTTATTTATTTATTTATTGGACTTATATACCGCCCTTCTCCTTACGGACTCAATATTAGTATAGTATTGTATATATTATGCTATGCTATGCTTATATTATATTATATATTATATTATATTATATTATATTATATTATATTATATTATATTATATTATATTATATTATATTATATTATATTATATTATATTATATTATATTATATTATATTATATTATATTATATTATATTATATTATATTATATTATATTATATTATTACATTATTATAGTTATTATATGGTTATACAGTTATTATTATGTGGAAATACATTACACAGAATGGCCTGTAGGGAATGTTACAATTTTCATACAATTTTCACTCCAGTGTACTTTATTTCAGGGATATCAGCAGAGTAGAGTGAACAAAAGTAAAAATGGCGGCCATGATGAGGCACACGTGACATCACGTGTTCCCTGAGGATGGCCATGACACAAGATTGCAGTTTTTCACATTGCCTGTCATTAAATAAATTATTTATTTAGGTTGAGGTAACCTGTGAGTACCTTTAACAGAAGGGGCAAGTCTGACACACTAGTTTCCTTCTTTCTGATTGATTGATTAATTAATTGATTGATAATTTATAGGATGCCCTTCTTATCTCAAGGTAACTCTGGGAGGTTTTTCTATGCTTCACTGAAGTCCTCAGTGTGACTACACCACGCTTCATATAGTTTCAATAACCCTGTTGGTTAGAATAATTTATTTTTTCTTGCCCATTGTTGACATCCCGGGGCCTTATCGGTATCTCCCTTGTCACACAGAATCTCTATTTACAGCCACAATATCTTTTAAATCATTTAAATCAAGCAGGTCTACTGGGTGCAGTTAAAAATAAAGTCAGGATATTTTTGTCTCCTCGGGAGTCAGAAGCACATTAAGCAAACAGCCAGCATAGATGCATTCTTTTCCATGTTTGTTCCCCCATTTTGCGCTTGCTTACTCTCTTGTAATCCCTTCCTCTCTGACGAATTGAAGTACAAATATTGATTTTTGCAGAACTGAGGTGTGAATGCCAAAGGACCAGGAAACAGGAAAACCCCGCTATAAAATTTACGATTTTTTTCTCCAGCTTCCTTAGGAGTTGAACTTTCTTGACTTTCCTCGTTGTTTGGGGTGATCTCCTCCTGATGCTATAAAGTGTTAAGAGCAATTTCTAAATAAACCTTTTTGGAGGATTGTTATCATCCTGCTTAAGGGGCATTGCTGACATA